>BSBK01003872.1:180000-540000 GCA_027943335.1 Chamaecyparis obtusa
AGGTATCTTTCAAGCAGAAACCTAAATCACTTTATCACCAAAGAATCCAGGAATGATAACCATATAACAATATAAGATTGTATGCTACTTGGAACCATATCTTTAAAAAATAAAATGTAAAAATGTAATAGCATTACTCGATTCTATCAAGCAGTGGGTATGCCCACTATAATTTGTATTCATAGTGAAATCTTTAGTGCTCGAATGCCATGGGAATGCCCATGAGAATGATGTATTTTTAAAAAATCTCGACGATTGCCGAGTCATGGGTATGCCCACGTAAATATTGTATTAGTACAGGACCTTTGGTCCTGGGCAAGGCTGGAGGTTTTCTCAACCCCGCTCTTTCCTACCAGTGCTTGCAGTGAGCGGGGTCACACTGTAAAATAACTTTTATATATTAATAAAAATCTTTATAGGGCCTTGGCCTTTTACCGATAACAAAAAAACAAAACTATATAAATAAAATTATATACAATGTGCGAATACACACACACACACATATCTCACAAAGTATTAACAATTCATTCAACTATAAAATAATTAACACACAAACACACACACACACACACACACACACATAAATTGGGTGAACGCACAATAGTGGGTTACACTTTTTTGCGTGAACGGACACTGAACTCTACATTTTGAAAAAAACTTTCAGATCGGATGCATATTGTCATTAAACCATTTGAAATCGGAAGATGAAGTAAATTAGTGACTTTTAGGATTTTGTATCTAGATTCTAAATATATTTTTATTTTTATTTTTGAATTGATTTTAATAGTTTTTTCTTTCTCCCACAAAAATTGGTATGTTTTTGAAAACATCATTTTCAAAAAGTTAAATTATTTTCATAGAGCATAACTTTTTTTCTAAAATAGAAATCAATATGCTTCTTTCGAATTTAGTTTTGTAACATACATATAGAGGGCATGCAATTTGTTTGAAGACATTATCATGATTATTGCATATTTTATTAATGTTTGAAGTTGACTAAATTGTAATTTTTACATACCTTGACTAGATAGCTTATAACTTGTTGTGTATTTATCTAGTTTCAAATGTATTTTATTTTTTATAGAAAGTGGACTCGAAGATGGAGGGAATTTTTATTTAAAAAATAAATTTATTTTCTACTATTTTTCATTGAACGCCAACGTAGAGGTTTATATTTGATAAAAAGCCTACATCTAATTAATGTCAAAAAACATATACATAATAAACTAAAAAATTGTAAAATATATAACCGTTAGAAAGATTGTATTGAGCCCCAAAGCCATGAAATGTTCATAATTTCATCAAACTTTACAAATTGACCTTACTTAGGGACCTCTGATAGAAAGTACTTTCGATCGAAACTATCTAGTTATGATCAAAAGTAATTGAATGGTTTAAGGTCGGTTTAGCCCTTTACCAAGTTACTTTCGATAGAAACTAATGAATTTCAATAGAAACCTATGTTAGCCAATTTGGTGTCATTTCGGGAAAATAAAAATTACATATAAACAAATATATGTTTTTCCAACCTTTTTAATTTCAAAGATGCAAAATAATTCGCATTTCGTAGAAGGAAGCCTTTTGAAATTGTGTTTTTTTGAATTTTGTCAAAATTTGGTGGAACAATTTCACAAAGTGATGGGAAATAAAAAGAAAAGGATAAACAAGAGTACATGACATTATTTAGAAGAGACTAAACAAAGACTACGACAAGAAGCATGAGAAAGATATTATCATAGGAAAAAGGTATCTCTCTCTCTCTCTCTCTAGATATTTAAAGTTGATTGTTAGGGTTTGTCTTAATGAAACATGTAAGAATGATATTGCAATACCTAATTAGACTAAATTTGATAAAGAAAAACTAATTACACTTAATAATACTAATTAGACCTAATAAGACCTAGACAAGACTAATTATACTTAATAAGACTAAGAAGACATAATTATATACCTAATTATACCTAATGTGAGTATTATGACCCCTTAAGGCCTAATGATCAACCTATTAGGACCTAATATGAACTTAATATTTGATAATTTAGGATCTAATATGAGTAACAAGACTCAAATTAGGACCTAATATCATTAATAGGATGGACCTTAGATGTAATTAGACCTATTTAGACCTAATAATACTAATTAACACCCAGTAAGACACATAACTAGTCCTAAGTATACATAATATGAGTAATAGGACCCCTTAAGACCTAATTAGATATAATAGCTAACCTATTATGACCTAATTTGTTAAATTTAGTAATAAGATGTAAGAGTACCCCTTAAGAGCTAATACTTGACTTATTAACATAAGTCATGTAAAATACCTAATTAGACCTTTAATAAGACTGCTTAACAGGTCTAATATGAGTAATAGGACTTACTGGTAGCAATCTGACCCCTGAGACATAATAAAACCTAATGTGAGGTCGAATATGGATAATATAACCACTAAGGCCTAATTAGACTAATTAACCCCTAATATTTCCTAACAAGACTTAATTATACTTTTTTTTTGTACAAAATTTACATGTGAGTAATATGACCTAATATGAGTAATAGGAACTAATATTGAATAGTAATAATACCTAATTAGGGGCCTATTTATGAACTTAATAGGAAACCTTAGACCAAATTAGTCCTAATAACCCCTAATTATCTATATAATATGAGTAATACAACCCCTTCTAGGTGTAATTAGATCTAATTAGTCTAATTAACACCTAATATTCTTGTACTATGATCCGTTAGGAACTAATTAGACCCAATATGCTTAATATGATCTCTTAATCTACCTAATTAGACCTATTAGGACCTAATTAGATGTAATCAAACCTATGAGGATGTAACTATACCTAGTTATCTAGGTCTATTAAAACATATATGATACGTAATATGACCCCTTAAAACCTATAAAGACCTAATTAGACCCAATTAGACATATTAGTCCACTTAATTAGACCCATAAGATCTATTAGGACCTAATTCGACAGGTATTAGGAGCTATGATAGGTTATATGACCCCTTAAGGCCCCATTAGAACCACTATGAGTAATATGACCCCTTAAGACCTATTAGCTCAACTAATTAGACCCAATTATACATATTAGGACCTAATTAAACCTATTAAGACCTATTTAGACCTATTCAGACCAATTAGTTACACTTTGATGCCTAATTAGACCCAATTAGGCCTATTAGGACCTAATTAGACCCAATTAGACCTATTAGGACATTATTACACCCAATCAGACCTATTAGGAGCTAATTAGACATATTAGGAGCTAATTAGACCTATTAGTACACCTAATTAGACCTATTAGGACCTAATTATGACCTAATTATGACCTAGTTAGACCTAATTAGACCTATTAGGGCCTAATTAGACCCAATTAGACATTTTATGAACAATATGACCCCTTAAGAATAATTAGACCTATATTATGACCTAATTAGACCTAATTAGAGGTCTCATAGTACGTACTTCTACTAATTAGACCTATTAGGACTTAATTAGACCCAATTAGACCTATTAGGACCAATTAATTACGCTTTGATGCCTAATTAGACCCAATTAGACTTATTAGGACCAATTTGTTACAACTTGATGCCTAATTAGACCCAATTAGACCTATTAGGACCAATTAATTACACTTTGATGCCTAATTAGACCTAATTGGACCTATTAGGACATCATATGAGCAATAGGACCCCTTAAGCATAATTTGACATACATTATGACCTAATTAGACCTAATTAGGCCTTTTAGTACCTAATTAGACCCAATTAGACCTAGTTAGACCAAATTAGACCCAATTAGACTTATTAGGACATCAAATGAGAAATATAACCCCTTAAGAATAATTAGACCTAGATTATGAATGTGATTAGTGAAAACCTAACCTATTCGGAACAAGCGTTGACATTGAAAAATTATCCTAAGAAACATATTCCTAACATATAGGAATTGAAATATTTGTAAAGCACCTCAGATAGAGCTTAAATGAGAGCACCCTGTCACTGTTCGATATTCTCTCGATTTAAGGATCTGGGTGTGCTCTCAAAACACTAGGAGCATGTCCCCAATGCAAATTAGGAAGGTTAAGGATCATTTAGTGACCAAAGATACTCCATAGTGGCACAAAATTAGGTATGGTAAACCTAATTTGTGCTTGGAGCCCCAAGGAACCAAATGAATCCAAAATGCAGATTTAAACTACAAATGCTTATATACTAAGTTGATTACAACCAACTTCAAGATGTGATATGATATGAAAATGATATGAAAAGCTTGATAATGAACTAGGTTAATCCATTAAGCTACTCTAGGATGAGCTATGAAATCTTGAAAGATGAGTAAATCTAACAATTATTCTAATACTATAGTAATCTAGATGCAAATTGACATGATAACAATGCATGAAATGATAAAAACTAAGCTAATGCTTTTCTCTTGGAAGGAGGATTATTTATAGGATTTGAGGAAGGGCCTGGATTAGAAAGGATGGTTAGGGTCAGAGTCAGGATTAGGGGTAGAGTTTGGGGTATGGTTAGAGGTATGGTCAAAGGGACAAGGTTTAAGGATTTCTCACACATGTGTGAGCAATATTAGGGAAGTGTGCCTAGGGAAACAAGGTGGAAGAGGAGACATGGGCTTCATTAAGAGGTTGTAAGAGCCTTAATGAGGGTGTAAGGAGCCATTAATGAGTTTGTAACGCTCATTAATGAGGGCTTTTGACCAAAAGTAATTTAGGATGAGGTTTTATACTAAGAGGGTTAGAAATCACCCTCTAAGTAGGTTTCAGATGGGTTTAGGAAAGGTTAGATAGGTTTAGGATTTTCTAAAAGATTCTATGGTTTTAAACTTTAAATAAATATTTAATTTATTTAAGGATTGTGACACAATTGATCAAATAATGATTTAATAAATAGGGGGAAAATCATTAAAATTTGATTTAAATGCTTTCGGGAGGGATTCTTTGATTAAATGTCTTTAATTAAAATAGGAGAGGAGATAATGACACTAAAAACTAATTAATTACTCAAATAACTAATAAATTAATAAATTAAGATGTCATCAGGGGTTTTTGCAAAATAAAATATTTTTATTTAGCAAAAGGATTTTTTGCTGTCTACATTTTTTCCCTCTTTGATGCGATGTTGCAAGTGGCGTGGTGTCAAAGACATGAAAATAAGATGCCCTAGGCTAGAATAGAAGGTAATTAGGGGTTGTGCCCCCTCGAGAAAATAACCCATAGATTAAACTTTGGGGAATTTTCTCGAAAAGGATGCAAGTAGGAAGGAAGAAAGGAGGAATGGGGGATAAACAAATGTCCTTCCAAGAGAAATGATGGATGAATGCAAGATGAGGTGAAATGTAGGATGCAGAATGAAAGTAGGGCAGATTTCACTCCTAGGCCAGAGAATAATTGAATGACTTGTGAAATATAGGTTTAGCTACTTCAATCATATTTATATGGAGCACCAATAATAGTCACTGTCAAAATCCCATTCCATGTAATACCTACCTGTACATAGATACAATTCAGTACAAGGCAATGTGTAATTTTCCCGTCTAAAGGACGGATGATCAGTCGAGCAATGTATGAGTATTAGGCCAATAGCAGATTATATGTGCAAAGTATTTGAGAGAATCACGATTATTCTCCCTGCATTTAATCTAAATACAATAGAGCTACCAATGGCATAGAGCTACCAACAACAGAATCATGTCCTTCACTGGTAGCAACATTATTGGTTGACCTAAGAGAACTTAAGTATTCATCACAAAACCCATGACTTATAATTTATAAGCATTCATTGTGTGAAATTTGGGTTTTGGGACTCTAATATCTTATAAAGTACATACCATGTGGATGAATTTGGGTTTGTGGGTGTGATAAATCTTAGCTATTTGTATCATAGTTAATAATATTTTAAATGGTCTTCCCAGAAATTTGATGATACGCTATGACTTTACAACTACCAAGGCACAAAAGTGTGCTTTAGTACCTAAAATAAGAGTAATTATTTTACAATAGAAGCAAATTATTTTGTTTTAGAAATTTTGAGGTCTTATTTCCTACCCAGTCCTAAAAATTTTCTAACTTGTCACAAGCACAATTTGGTCCCTTGATACGCTAATGCCTAGTTGCTAGGCATCATTGCATGAGTTGAGCATTTAAAGAATAGTTTTCATTTACAGATGTACCCAATGACCTCACCTCTAACTAGTCTTCATCTTACATGTAGCTTTCAGTTTTCTTTCCAAAAAAGGCTACGTGTCTTGTATGACATTTGCTCTATAATGCACCCAAATAAAATAGGCTAATAATAAGAACAAGTAGTCACACAATAATTAAATATGTTGATATCACGAGCTTTTTATTTAGGCCAATTAAACATTGGCTTGTTATAAAAGGATTTTCTCTACCCCCTTTCCAACTAGGCATCCAAAACATTATTGTAGGAATCAAAATGCATTTCTTTATGATTTTTAGATTATTACACTTGTGTCTAAATAGCCTCATTTGTTCTTGAGTTCTTGTAGTTCTATGTCAAATAGGCTGACCAGGGTTCGAGGGATTCTAGATTATTTTGAAAATAATGTGATTTTATCATTGTTTCACAATCCCCAAACCTAAAAAGAATATTAGAGATTATGTGGGATAAATTAGCCAATGGAAGACTGGAGTGTCAGGATGTGAAAGATGCTCACATACATCTGCAATAGTTTCTTTCGAAGCAATCAAAACCAACTCTTGTTATCTTAGATGATGTTTGGTCTAGTGAGCATTTGGAAGAATTACTATTTTAGGGTCACGCATACAAGACTCTTATAACCAAAAGAGACAAGTCCATTATCCCCAAAACTCCCTCTTCACAACTCTATCAATTACAATTGTTGGACACAGCGGATGCTCTGTATCTTTTATGCTTCTGGGCTTTTAAACATACATCAATTCCAAGCTATGTAGATATAACTCTAATAAAGGAGGTATGGAGTTATCTAAAATAATTGTTTTTTGTGATCCTTTTTTATATATAGCGATCTATATATGGTAGGTCTCCTTTTAAATTTTCTTACAATTTATAAATTGCAAGTGAAAGTTGAATGCGATAGTCTGCCACTTTCTCTTAAGATGATTGGAAGTTCTATGCAAAGGGATCTGGATGAAGTATGGAAGAGGGCTTAGAAGATTTATGAAGGAGAATACATCTCACTCTATTGCATAAAAGAGCATATTTTATTTAGTATGTAGTTATGCCGGAATAATAGTCTTCTATGATCTGATGTTGTGCATCACAGTCACCTCTGTGCAATAGAATTTCTGCATCAGGGACTTGATTGTTTGGATAGACTACGCCCAATTCTTCGTCATCTCACAAAGAAAGTAAACCAAAAAATTTGACAGTCAAAATTGTTGCAATGGTTGTCCATCGTTAGTGTACATATTTCAATGGTTGATTATAAATTAGAGATCGCAGTTTATTAAAGATAGCAATCATAAACTATAACTATCAACTAACCTATAAAATTGTGAAAAATAGACGCATCTGATGGTTTCAATGGTAGTCATTCTCTTTCTAAGATTGTCAGTCGTTTGATTAAATAATAGTTCCTTACTCTCATATAGTGAACGCCTTCAGCATAAAAATATTTAGTGGTGTAGTATACATACATTCTAAAATATAATTAGAAAAATATTGAGTGGTGTGGTATAAGTTGAAAGAGAACAAAAGACAGTCACAAGAGTCATGATTATTTTGAGCTTGAAAGGAAGATTTTAAGAAAATGAAAATAATGTATGAAAATGAACGTGAAAGAAAGAATTAACAAGTGCCACGTAGTGGCTAGTACTTGCCTTTAGTTATGTAATTAATTGTAGCTTTAAGTAATAAAATTAGTTGTAGTTGTAATTGTGTTGTATATAAAATTATAAAAGTAGGTATGATAAATAAGAATTGAAGAAGAATAAAAGAAATTTCAAATTTAAATAAGAATTAATTAACAATAAAACTTTAAAAAAACTCTATATAAGAATAAAGCGTAAACTCTTATTTAAATAAATAGTGAAATGTAAAAAAGAATGTACTAATATAATGAAAAAAAGGTTTATTCTACTTATAGTCTAATAGTATAGTAAGGAATCAACGATAATTTCAATGAACTACGACAGAACAACATTTACTTGTGTTGTATTATTATCTTCATATTAACATTTTAGGAACAAATAAATGGCTATTAGGAATGAAACAAGTGGTCTTTTTAATATTTTATTTCATTACTATTTTCTTAATATAAATAGTGTATAATTTTTACATATTATTATTTTAATAAAGTATAAACATATTAAATTTTATTTAAAAAATTATAAATTATAAGTTTTGGTGTTCTTTATAGTTTATAAATTAAATTTTTATATTTTCTTTGATTCTTTTACATAGATCTATATATATTATTATTTATTTTCTTAGAAAGTTTATATACTTATTCTATATAAATGACATTTGTGTAATTTAATAGTAAACTAATTTTAACTATCTAAATTTAATATGGAACTCTCCAAAATAAAAATGTAAATCTAAATGTTTTAAATATTTACTCTCAAACAAACATCTACAATAATTAAATTCAAATTTAAAGTTTAACAAAAAGTCCCATAGCACATATATAACAAAAATAGTAATTCCTTGCTTACTATAATGAAAAACAAAACATAACATGACATAAAATTTACATAATTATTGCTAAATTCTCACAAACAAAATTATAGTGAAAATTAATAGTAATCTTTAAGGGTTTCTTAGCTCGGCATTAACATAAAACTTAAAAGAAAATAAAAATAACCCTTTTTAGATTATTAGCATTCCCTCAATTAAAAACACTTATTACCATTCCTTCAATCATAAATGATTATTAATATTATTCATATAGTTTGACTAATTATTAATTATTTTGTACATAAATAACATACTTTTCATTTGGTATAATACAATTAATAACATTTGCACTCTTTTATTTCATTCATTATATCAAACTTATAAAAGAAAATTTTTATTCTCCTTGAATTCTCATATATAAGAGATTCAGGCACGTCTATAGTACGGTACTACACAAACATTTTCACCTAAATTACCATCCATTTGAATTCTTTAACGTCCTCCATGACCACCACCGCCACCTCCTTGACCACCACCTCCATGACCACCTCCTTGGCCACCTCCACCTCCTTGACCACCTCCTTGGCCACCTCCCTGACCACCACCTTGACCACCACCTCCTTGGCCACCTCCTTGACCACCACCTCCTACTTGGCCACCTCTATCCCCTCCTCCTTGACCACCTCCACCACCTTGTTGACCACCACCTCCTTGTTCACCGCCACCACCAGCACCACCACCAATACCGGGTGCTCCTCCTCCTATTCCTCCACCACCAGGCCCATGACCAGCCATCTTTAGTGCAATTCTCTTTGAACTCTTACTCTTCTTCTTCTTTCTTTGGTATAGCTGCGAAAACTCTATCTGAGCAAGAATGTGTGCAATACTCATGAATCTATCATACATATATATATCTTTCTCTCTTGCCGACCTTCACTCCATATCTACCATTCTTTCAAGGCTGGAGAGAGCTGTTAGGTGAAGATATTTAAAGAAACTGCCTCATATAGCACTAAATGATACACACGTAGCACTAAATTATACATACGTAGCACTTCTAGCAGGCACCCACAAATATCTACACCTTCAACTTTCTGAATTGCTGATCTTGCATTGTATTACAGAGTTGATTGTTTTAGCAGATAAGATAAAGATGAATACGATAGATTGAAAGAGAGAAAAGATTGTACGATTTAGCTCGGCATAACCAGCACACTCGAAGCCCTAACCGTGCTGAGGCGGGTGGTGTGGCCCCCATTAAATACCCTGGTATACAGGTGTGCAAAATGTGGAAGAATAGACAATTTGCCTGAACTGTTCGATGGGATACCCTAATGAAATGTGGTCTCATCATTGCAGGATATACGCCAACGTGATTTGTTGAAAAGGCTTCAAAAACTTTCAGGCAAATGCAGTTGGGAGGTTTAAAGCCAGACTCCGCATCCTTTGCTTCCCTCCTCCCTGCTCTCCCAAAATGGTAGCTCTCGATAACTAAGCACCTCCTTAAGTTCTCAATAATTTCCAATAGATTTTCTATAGGGAGATCACAACAAGAAGCGAAATCTAGAAGACAAGATACATTACAAAAAAATAGTCTAAACAAAATTTGAGAAGCAAAGTAAAATAATGAGGAGAATGAATTGGGCATGTGGAACAAAAGAATAGAGCTGATCACGGATGAGTTGAATGCTCTTATGGGCCTTCATACGTATGTGTGACTTTTTATTTTTTAAAAATTCTCTAGGATGTTAATTTAAAATTATGAGTGTGGTCTCTTTCCACCTTATGTGGTCAAAATAAATTCAAACTTATAATATAATAAATAGAAATACAAACGGGGCAGCTAAGCTTTTTACAAAATGCATCAAACACAAAAAAAAACAAAAAAAAATGTCAATTTTTTTTTGTAAATTTGTTGTAGTTTTTTATCTCAAAATATGCAGATTATGAAGAATAGATGTTGAAAATTTCACCAAAATCTGTTGTATTTTCCATTTTTGAAATTTGATCAACGTACATTTGTAGTGAGCTTAATTGCCTCCTCTCCTTTTTTTCAACTACAAAAATCTTTTTTTAGAATAGAAACTTGATTTTCTTGGGAACTCTTACTTTAAACTTAAACATATATAAGTATTTATATGTGCATGTATATGAGTACTTTATAATATATATTAGAATTTAAAAAGTGCAAAGAATCTTGCTTAGTATAAAACATAACAAATCTACAACACTAATAAAGTAGATGCTAATGGATTTTTTTGCTTAACTAAATATAAGTTACTTTGGAAATAATTTTATAATTGACGATTTAAATATGCATAAAGTATGCAATAATTTTCCATGCACTAAATGTCTTATGATATTGTTTTAGATAAATATTGTTCATCTAGAAGATACTATTTCTTTCAAACAATGTGTTATCAATCCATCTTCTATTTCATATTATTCATTAAAAGAGAGAAATTTTCCTGCAGAACATAAAGTAACCATGATTCAAGAAATATTGTCATCCGCCTACTCTAATGTGGTAGATTATCCTTTTAGAGATCTTATAAATCCCCAAAATCTTGAAACGATTATTAAAATTGTTTCAAAAGGTATATTAATGTATCTTTAATATTGCAAGTTCATACAAGAATTTAACACCAAAGTTATAAATAAAAAAAAGTTGTAACTATTGGTTTAATTAACACCAAAGTAAGAACAATAAGTCTCGAATTTATTGTATATTTTTCTAAATAATCAAAACTATATAAATAAAATTATCTACAATGTGCGAACACACACACACACACACACACACACACACACACACACACACACACACACATATCACACAGTATTAACAATTAATTCAACTATAAAATAATCAACACACACACACACACACAAACAAACTAGGTGAACTGACAATAGTGGGTTAAACTTTTTTGCGTGAACGGACACTAAACTCTACATTTTGAAAAAAACTTTCAGATCAGATGCATATTGTCATTAAACCATTTGAAATCGGAAGATGAAGTAAATTAGAGACTTTTAAGATTTTGTATCTATATTCTAAATATATTTTTATTTTTATTTTTGAATTTATTTTAATAGTTTTTTCTTTCTTCCATGAAAATTGGTATGTTTTGAAGACATCATTTTCAAAAAGTTAAATTATTTTCATAAAGCATAACTTTTTTTCTAAAATAGATATCAATGTGCTTCTTTCGAATTTAGTTTTGTAACATCCGTACAGAGGGCATGCAATTGGTTTGAAGATATTATCATGATTATTGCATATTTTATTAATGTTTGAAGTTGACTAAATTGTAATTTTTACATACCTTGACTACATAGCTTATAACTTGTTGCGTATTTATCTAATTTGAAATTTATTTTATTTTTTATAGAAAGTGGACTCGAAGATGGAGGGAATTGTTATTTAAAAAATAAATTTATTTTCTACTATTTTTCATTGAACGCCAACTTAGAGGTTTATATTTGATAAAAAGCCTACATCTGATTAACGTCAAAAAGCATATACATAATAAATTAAAAAATTCTCAAATATATAACTATTAGAAAGATTGTTTTGAGTAATTGTGCTATGCAAAAGGATGTCTCCTTATTGTTCCATTGGACCCCTACGATTGAGCTCCGAAGCCATGAAATGTTCATAGTTTCATCAAACTTTACAAATTGCCCTTACTTAGGGACCTCTTATAGAAAGTACTTTGAATAAAAATTATCTAGACACAATCAAAAGTACTTGAATGGTTTAAGGTCGATTTAGCCCTTTACCAAGTTACTTTTGATAGAAACTAATGACTTTTGATAGAAACCTATGTCAGCCAATTTGGTGTCATTTTGGGATAATAACAATTACATATAAACAAATATATGTTTTTCCAATCTTATTAATTTTAAAGATGCAAAATAATTCGCATTTCGAAGAAGGAAGCCTTTTGAAATTGTGTTTTTTTGAATTTTGTCAAAATTTGGTGGAACAATTTTGCAAAGTGATGGGAAATAAAAAGAAAAGGATAAACAAGAGTACACGATGTTATTTAGAACAGACTAAACAAAGACTAGGACAAGAAGCATGAGAAAGTTATTATCATAGGAAAAAGGGTATCTCTCTCTCTCTCTAGATATTTTAAGTTGATGATTAGGGCTTGTCTTAATGAAACATGTAAGAATGATATTCCAATACCTAATTAGCCTAAATTTGATAAAGAAGAGCTAATTAGACTTAATAATATTAATTAGACCTAATAAGACCTAGACAAGACTAATTATACTTAATAAGACTAAGAAGACATAATTATATACCTAATTAGACCTGATGTGAGTATTATGATCCCTTAAGGCCTAATGTTCAACCTAGTAGGACCTAATATGAACTTAATATTTGATAATTTAGGATCTAATATGAGTAATAAGTCTCGAATTAGGACCTAATATCATTAATAGGATGGACCTTAGATGTAATTAGATCTATTTAGACCTAATAATACTAATTAACACCTAGTAAGACACATAACTAGTCCTAAGTATACATAATATGAGTAATAGGACCCCTTAAGACCTAATTAGATATAATAGCTAACCTATTATGACCTAATTTGTTAAATTTAGTAATAAGATGTAAGAGTACCCCTTAAGAGTTAATACTTGACTAATTAAAATAAGTCATGTAAAAGACCTAAGTATACCTTTAATAAGACTGATTAATAGGTCTAATATGAGTAATAGGACTTACTGGTAGCAATCTGACCCCTTAGACATAATAAAACCTAATGTGAGGTCTAATATGGATTATATAACCACTAAGGCCTAATTAGGCTAATTAACCCCTAATATTTCCTAACAAGACTTAATTATACTATTTTTTGTACAAAATTTACATGTGAGTAATATGACCTAATATAAGTAATAGGAACTAATATTGAATAGTAATAATACCTAATTAGGGGCCTATTTATGAACTTAATAGGACCCCTTAGACCAAATTAGTCCTAATAACCCCTAATTATCTATCTAATATGAGTAATAGGACCCTTTCTAGGTGTAATTAGATCTAATTAGTCTAATTACCACCTAATATTCTTGTACTATGATCACTTAGGAAATAATTAGACCCAATATGCTTAATATGATCTCTTAATCTACCTAATTAGACCTATTAGGACCTAATTAGACATAATTAGAACTATGAGGATGTAATTATACCTAGTTATCTAGGTCTATTAAAATGTATATGATAGGTAATATAACCCCTTAAAACCTATCAAGACCTAATTAGACCCAATTAGACATATTAGTCCACTTAACTAGACCCATAAGATCTATTAGGACCTAATTAGACAGGTATTAGGAGCTATGATAGGTTATATGACCCCTTAAGGCCCCATTAGACCCACTATGAGTAATATGACCCCTTAAGACCTATTAGCTCACTTAATTAGACCCAATTATACATATTAGGACCCAATTAAACCTATTAAGACCTATTTAGACCTATTCAGACCAATTAGTTACACTTTGATGCCTAATTAGACCTAATTAGGCCTATTAGGACCTAATTAGACCCAATTAGACCTATTAGGACCTTATTACACCCAATTAGACCTATTAGGAGCTAATTAGACATATTAGGAACTAATTAGACCTATTAGTACACCTAATTAGACCTAATTAGACCTATTGGGACCTAATTATACCTAGTTAAAACTATTAGTTCCTAATTAAAATATATTAGAACCTAATTACACCCAATTAGACCTATTAGGACATCATATGAGCAATAGGACCCCTTAAGCATAATTAGACCTGGACTATGACCTAATTATCTACCTATCAGTCCACCTAATTAGACCAAAATACACCTATTACTTGACCAATTAGTTACACTTTGATGCCTAATTAGACCCAATTAGACCTATTAGGACCAATTAGTTACACTTTGATACCTAATTAGATGCAATTAGACCTACTATGATCTAATTAGACCTATAAGGACATCATATGAGCAATAGGACCCCTTAACCATAATTAGACTTAGATTATGACCTAATTAAACCTATTAGGACCTAATTAAGACATATTAGAACCCAATTAGACCTAATAGGACCCAATTAGACCTATTAAAACCTAATTAGACCCAATTAGACATGTTAGGACCCATTAGTTACTTATTTTTGCCTAATTAGACCCAATTTGACCTATTTGGACTTGATTATGACCTAGTTAGACCTAATTAGACCTTTTAGGGCCTAATTAGACCTAATTAGACATTTTATGAACAATATGACCCCTTAAGAATAATTAGACCTAGATTATGACCTAATTAGACCTAATTAGAGGTCTCATAGTACGTACTTCTACTAATTAGACCTATTAGGACTTAATTAGACACAACTAGACCTATTAGGACCAATTAATTACACTTTGATGCCTAATTAGACCCAATTAGACTTATTAGGACCAATTTGTTACAACTTGATGCCTAATTAGACCCAATTAGACCTATTAGGACCAATTAGTTACACTTTGATGCCTAATTAGACCTAATTGGACCTATTAGGACATCATATGAGCAATAGGACCCCTTAAGCATAATTTGACATACATTATGAACTAATTAGACCTAATTAGGCCTATTAGTACCTAATTAGACCCAATTAGACCTAGTTAGACCTAATTAGACCCAATTAGACTTATTAGGACATCAAATGAGAAATATAATCCCTTAAGAATAATTAGACCTAGATTATGAATGTGATTAGTGCAAACCTAACCTATTCGGAACAAGCATTAACATTCAAAAATTAGCCTAAGAAACATATTCCTAACATATAGTAATTTAAATATTTGTAAAGCACCTCAGATAGAGCTTAAATGAGAGCACCCTATCACTGTTCCATATTCTCTAGATTTAAGGATCTGGGTGTGCTCTCAAAACACTAGGAGCATGTCCCTAGTGCAAATTAGGAAGGTTTAGGATCATTTAGTGACCAAAGATACTCCATAGTGGCACAAAATTAGGTATGGTAAACCTAATTTGCGCTTGGAGCTCCAAGGAACCAAATGAATCCAAAATGCAGATTTAAACTACAAATGCTTATATACTAAATTGATTACAACCAAATACAAGATGTGATATGATACGAAAATGATATGAAAATCTTGATAATGAACTAGGTTATTCCATTAAGCTACTCTAGGATGAGCTATGAAATCTTGAAAGATGAGCAAATCTAACAATTATGCTAATACTATAGTAATCTAGATGTAAATTGACATGATAACAATGCATGAAATGATAAAAATTAAGCTAATGCTTTTCTCTTGGAAGGAGGATCATTTATAGGATTTGAGGAAGGGCTTGGGTTAGAAAGGATGGTTAGGGTCAGAGTCAGGATTAGGGGTAGAGTTTGGGGTATGGTTAGAGGTATGGTCAAAGGGACAAGGTTTAAAGGTTTCTCACACATGTGTGAGCAATATTAGGGAAGTGTGTCTAGGGAACCAAGGTGGAAGAGGAGACATGGGCTTCATTAAGAGGTTGTAAGAGCCTTAATGAGGGTGTAAGGAGCCATTAATGAGTTTGTAACACTCATTAATGAGGGCTTTTGACACAAAGTAATTTAGGATGAGGTTTTATACCAAGAGGGTTAGAAATCACCCTCTAAGTAGGTTTGGGACGGGTTTAGGAAAGGTTAGATAGGTTTAGGGTTTTCTAAAAGATTTTATGGTTTTAGAGTTTAAATAAATATTTAATTTATTTAAGGATTGTGACACAATTGATCAAATAATGATTTAATAAATAGGGGGAAAATCATTAAAATTTGATTTAAATGCTTTTGGGAGGGATTCTTTGATTAAATGTCTTTAATTAAAATAGGAGAGGAGATAATGACACTAAAAACTAATTAATTAGTCAAATAACTAATTAATTAATAAATGATGATGTCATTAGGGGTTTTTGCAAAATAAAATATTTTTATTTAGCAAAAGGATTTTTTGGTGTCTACATTTTTTCCCTCTTTGATGCGATGTCGCAAGTGGCGTGGTGTCAAAGACATGAAAATAAGATGCCCCAGGCTAGAATAGAAGGTAATTAGGGGTTGTGCCCCCTCGAGAAAATAACGCAAAGATGAAACTTTGGGGAATTTTCTCGAAAAGGACGCAAGTAGGAAGGAAGAAAGGAGGAATGGGGGATAAACAAATGTCCTTCCAAGAGAAATGATGGATGAATGCAAGATGAGGTGAAATGCAGGATGCAGAATGAAAGTAGGGCAGATTTCACTCCTAGGCCAGAGAATAATTGAATGACTTGTGAAATATAGGTTTAGCTACTTCAATCATATTTATATGGAGCACCAATAATAGTCACTATCAAAATCCCATTCCATGTAATACCTACCTGTACATAGATACAATGCAGTACAAGGCAATGTGTAATTTTCCCATCTAAAGGACGGATGAGCAGTGGAGCAATGTATGAGTATTAGGCCACTAGCAGATTATATGTGTAAATTATTTGAGAGAATCATGATTATTCTCCCTACATTTAATCAAAATACAATAGAGCTACCAATGGCATAGAGCTACCAACAACAGAATCATGTCCGTCACTGGTAGCAACATTATTGGTTGACCTAAGAGAACTTAAGTATTCATCACAGAACCCATGACTTATAATTTATAAGCATTCATTGTGTGAAATTTGGGTTTTGGGACTTTAATATCTTATAAAGTGCATGCCATGTGGATGAATTTGGGTTTGTGGGTGTGATAAATCTTAGCTATTTGTATCATAGTTAATAGTATTTTAAATGGTCTTCCCAGAAATTTGATGATATGCTATGACTTTACAACTACCAAGGCACAAAAGTGTCCTTGAGTACCTAAAATAAGAGTAATTATTTTACAATAGAAGCAAATTATTTTGTTTTAGAAATTTTGAGGTCTTATTTCCTACCCAGTCCTAAAAATTTTCTAACTTGTCACAAGCACAATTTGGTCCCTTGATACTCTAATGCCTAGTTGCTAGGCATCATTGCATGAGTTGAGCATTTAAAGAATAGTTTTCATTTACAGATGTACCCAATGACCTCACCTCTAACTAGTCTTCATCTTCCATGTAGCTTTGAGTTTTCTTTCCAAAAAAGGCTACGTGTCTTGTATGACATTTTCTCTATAATGCACCCAAATAAAATAGGCTAATAATAAGAACAAGTAGTCACACAATAATTAAATATGTTGATATCACGAGCTTTTTATTCAGGCCAATTAAAAATTGGCTTGTTATAAAAGGATTTTCTCTACCCCCTTTCCAAGTAGGCATCGAGAACATTATTGTAGGAATCAAAATGCATTTCTTTATGATTTTTAGATTATTAAACTTGTGTCTAAATAGCCTCATTTGATCTTGAGTTCTTGTAGTTCTATGTCAAATAGGTTGACCAGGGTTCGAGGGATTCTAGATTATTTTGACAATAATGTGATTTTATCATTGTTTCACAATCCCCAAACCTAAAAGGAATATTAGAGATTATGTGGGATAAATTAGCCAATGGAAGACTAGAGTGTCAGAATGTGAAAGATGCTCACATAGCTCTGCAATAGTTTCTTTCGAAGCAATCAAAACCAACTCTTGTTATCTTAGATGATGTTTGGTCTAGTGAGCATTTGGAAGAATTACTATTTTAGGGTCACGCATACAAGACTCTTATAACCAAAAGAGACAAGTCCATCATCCCCAAAACTCCCTCTTCACAACTCTATCAATTACAATTGTTGGGCACAGCGGATGCTCTGTAGCTTTTATGCTTCTGGGCTTTTAGACATACATCAATTCCAAGCTATGTAGATATAACTCTAATAAATGAGGTATGGAGTTATCTAAAATAATTTTTTTTTGTGATCCTTTTTTATATATAGCGATCTATATATGGTAGGTCTTCTTTCAAATTTTCTTAAATTTTATAAATTGCAAGTGAAAGTAGAATGCGAGAGTTTGCCACTTTCTCTTAAGATGATTGGAAGTTCTATGCAAAGGGATCTGGATGAAGTATGGAAGAGGGCTAAGAAGATTTATGAAGGAGAATACATCTCACTCTATTGCATAAAAGAGCGTATTTTATTTACTATGTAGTTATGCCGGAATAATAGTCTTCTGTGATCTGACATTGTGCATCACAGTCACCTTTGTGCAATAGAATTTCTGCATCAGGGACTTGATTTTTTGGATATACTATGCCCAATTCTTCGTCGTCTCGCAAAGAAAGTAAACCAAAAAATTTGACAGTCAAAATTGTTGCAATGGTCGTCCATCGTTAGTGTACATATTTCAACGGTTGATTATAAATCAGAGATCGCAGTATATTAAAGATAGCAATCATAAACTATAACTATCAACTAACCTATAAAATGGTGAAAAATAGACGCATCTGATGGTTTCAATGGTAGTCATTCTCTTTCTAAGATTGTCAGTCGTTTGATTAAATAATAGTTCCTTACTCTCATATAGTGAACGCCTTCAGCATAAAAATATTTAGTGGTGTAGTATACATACATTCTAAAATATAATTAGAAAAATATTGAGTGGTGTGGTATAAGTTGAAAGAGAACAAAAGACAGTCACAAGAGTCATGATTATTTTGAGCTTGAAAGGAAGATTTTAAGAAAATGAAAATAATGTATGAAAATGAAAGTGAAAGAAAGAATTAACAAGTGCCACGTAGTGGCTAGTACTTGCCTTTAGTTATGTAATTAATTGTAGCTTTAAGTAATAAAATTAGTTGTAGTTGTAATTGTGTTGTATATAAAATTATAAAAGTAGGTATGATAAATAAGAATTGAAGAAGAATAAAAGAAATTCTGAATTTAAATAAGTATTAATTAACAATAAAACTTAAAAAAAACTCTATATAAGAATAAAGCGTTAACTCTTATTTAAATAAATAGTGAAATGTAAAAAAGAATGTACTAATATAATGAAAAAAAGGTTTATTCTACTTATAGTCTAATATTATAGTAAGGAATCAACGATAATTTCAATGAACTACGACAAAACAACATTTACTTGTGTTATATTATTATCTTCATATTAACATTTTAGGAACAAATAAATGGCTATTAGGAATGAAACAAGTGGTCTTTTTAATATTTTATTTCATTACTATTTTCTTAATATAAATAGTGTATAATTTTTACATATTATTATTTTAATAAAGTATAAACATATTAAATTTTATTTAAAAAATTATAAATTCTAAGTTTTGGTGTTCTTTATAGTTTATAAATTAAATTTTTATATTTTCTTTGATTCTTTTACATAGATCTATATATATTATTATTTATTTTCTTAGAAAGTTTATATACTTATTCTATATAAATGACATTTGTGTAATTTAATAGTAAAATAATTTTAACTATCTAAATTTAATATGGAACTCTCCAAAATAAAAATGTAAATCTAAATGTTTTAAATATTTACTCTCAAACAAACATCTACAATAATTAAATTCAAATTTAAAGTTTAACAAAAACTCCCATAGCACATATATAACAAAAATAGTAATTCCTTGCTTACTATAATGAAAAACAAAACATAACATGACATAAAATTTACATAATTATTGCTAAATTCTAACAAACAAAATTATAGTGAAAATTAATAGTAGTCTTTAAGGGTTTCTTAGCTCTGCATTAACATAAAACTTAAAAGAAAATAAAAATAACCCTTTTTAGATTATTAGCATTCCCTCAATTAAAAACATTTATTACCATTCCTTCAATCATAAATGATTATTAATATTATTCATATAGTTTGACTAATTATTTATTATTTTGTACTTAAATAACATACTTTTCATTTGGTATAATACAATTAATAACATTTGCACTCTTTTATTTCATTCATTATATCAAACTTATAAAAGAAAATTTTTATTCTCCTTGAATTCTCATATATAAGAGATTCAGGCACGTCTATAGTACAGTACTACACAAACATTTTCACCTAAATTACCATCCATTTGAATTCTTCAACGTCCTCCATGACCACCACCACCTCCTCCTTGACCACCACCTCCATGACCACCTCCTTGGCCACCTCCACCTCCTTGACCACCTCCTTGGCCACCTCCCTGACCACCACCTTGACCACCACCTCCTTGGCCACCTCCTTGACCACCACCTCCTACTTGGCCACCTCTATTGCCTCCTCCTTGACCACCTCCACCACCTTGTTGACCACCACCTCCTTGTTCACCGCCACCACCAGCACCACCACCAATACCGGGTGCTCCTCCTCCTATTCCTCCACCACCAGGCCCATGACCAGCCATCTTTAGTGCAATTCTCTTTGAACTCTTACTCTTCTTCTTCTTTCTTTGGTATAGCTGCGAAAACTCTATCTGAGCAAGAATGTGTGCAATACTCATGAATCTATCATACATATATATATCTTTCTCTCTTGCCGACCTTCACTCCATATCTACCATTCTTTCAAGGCTGTTAGGTGAAGATATTTAAAGAAACTGCCTCATATAGAACTAAATGATACACACGTAGCACTAAATTATACATACGTAGCACTTCTAGCAGGCACCCACAAATATCTACACCTTCAACTTTCTGAATTGCTGATCTTGCATTGTATTACAGAGTTGATGGTTTTAGCAGATAAGATAAAGATGAATACGATAGATTGAAAGAGAGAAAAGATTGTACGATTTAGCTCGGCTTAACCAGCACACTCGAAGCCCTAACCGTGCTGAGGCGGGTGGTGTGGCCCCCATTAAATACCCTGGTATACAGGTGTGCAAAATGTGGAAGAATAGACAATTTGCCTGAACTGTTCGATGGGATACCCTAATGAAATGTGGTCTCATCATTGCAGGATATACGCCAGTGTGATTTGTTGAAAAGGCTTCAAAAACTTTCAGGCAAATGCAGTTGGGAGGTTTAAAGCCAGACTCCGCATCCTTTGCTTCCCTCTTCCCTGCTCTCCCAAAATGGTAGCTCTCGATAACTAAGCACCTCCTTAAGTTCTCAATAATTTCCAATAGATTTTCTATAGGGAGATCACAACAAGAAGCGAAATCTAGAAGACAAGATACATTACAAAAAAATAGTCTAAACAAAATTTGAGAAGCAAAGTAAAATAATGAGGAGAATGAATTGGGCATGTGGAACAAAAGAATAGAGCTGATCACGGATGAGTTGAATGCTCTTATGGGCCTTCATACGTATGTGTGACTTTTTATTTTTTAAAAATTCTCTAGGATGTTAATTTAAAATTATGAGCGTGGCCTCTTTCCACCTTATGTGGTCAAAATAAATTCAAACTTATAATATAATAAATAGAAATACAAAATGGGGTAGCTAAGCTTTTTACAAAATGCATCAAACACAAAAAAAACAAAAAAAAAATGTCAATTTTTTTTTGTAAATTTGTTGTAGTTTTTTATCACAAAATATGCAGATTATGAAGAATAGATGTTGAAAATTTCACCAAAATCTGTTGTATTTTCCATTTTTGAAATTTGATCAACGTACATTTGTAGTGAGCTTAATTGCCTCCTCTCCTTTTTTTCAACTACAAAAATCATTTTTTTGAATAGAAACTTGATTTTCTTGGGAACTCTTACTTTAAACTAAAACATATATAAGTATTTATATGTGCATGTATATGAGTACTTTATAATATATATTAGAATTTAAAAAGTGAAAAGAATCTTGCTTAGTATGAAACATAACAAATCTAAAACACTAATAAAGTAGATGCTAATGGATTTTTTTGCTTAACTAAATATAAGTTACTTTGGAAATAATTTTATAATTGACGATTTAAATATGCATAAAGTATGCAATAATTTTCCATGCACTAAATGTCTTATGATACTGTTTTAGATAAATATTGTTCATCTAGAAGATACTATTTCTTTCAAACAATGTGTTATCAATCCATCTTCTATTTCATATTATTCATTAAAAGAGAGAAATTTTCCTGCAGAACATAAAGTAACCATGATTCAAGAAATATTGTCATCTGCCTACTCTAATGTGGTAGATTATCCTTTTAGAGATCTTATAAATCCCCAAAATCTTGAAATGATTATTAAAATTGTTTCAAAAGGTATATTAATGTATCTTTAATATTGCAAGTTCATACAAGAATTTAACACCAAAGTTATAAATAAAAAAAAGTTGTAACTATTGGTTTAATTAACACCAAAGTAATAACAATAAGTCTCGAATTTATTGCATATTTTTCTAAATAATCAAAACTATATAAATAAAATTATATACAATGTGCGAACACACACACACACACACACACACACACACATATCACACAGTATTAACAATTAATTCAACTATAAAATAATCAACACACACACACACACACACAAACTGGGTGAACTGACAATAGTGGGTTAAACTTTTTTGTGTGAACGGACACTAAACTCTACATTTTGAAAAAAAATTTCAGATCAGATGCATATTGTCATTAAACCATTTGAAATCGGAAGATGAAGTAAATTAGAGACTTTTAAGATTTTGTATCTAGATTCTAAATATATTTTTATTTTTATTTTTGAATTTATTTTAATAGTTTTTTCTTTCTTCCATGAAAATTGGTATGTTTTGAAGACATCATTTTCAAAAAGTTAAATTATTTTCATAAAGCATAACTTTTTTTCTAAAATAGATATCAATGTGCTTCTTTCGAATTTAGTTTTGTAACATACGTACAGAGGGCATGCAATTGGTTTGAAGATATTATCACGATTATTGCATATTTTATTAATGTTTGAAGTTGACTAAATTGTAATTTTTACATACCTTGACTACATAGCTTATAGCTTGTTGCGTATTTATCTAATTTGAAATTTATTTTATTTTTTATAGAAAGTGGACTCGAAGATGGAGGGAATTATTATTTAAAAAATAAATTTATTTTCTACTATTTTTCATTGAATGCTAACTTAGAGGTTTATACTTGATAAAAAGCCTACATCTGATTAATGTCAAAAAGCATATACATAATAAATTAAAAAATTCTCAAATATATAACCGTTAGAAAGATTGTTCTGAGTACTTGTGCTATGCAAAAGGATGTCTCCTTATTGTTCCATTTGACCCCTACGATTGAGCTCCAAAGCCATGAAATGTTCATAGTTTCATCAAACTTTACAAATTGCCCTTACTTAGGGACCTCTTATAGAAAGTACTTTGAATAAAAATTATCTAGTCACAATAAAAAGTACTTGAATGGTTTAAGGTCGATTTAGCCCTTTACCAAGTTACTTTTGATAGAAACTAATGACTTTCGATAGAAACCTATGTCAGCCAATTTGGTGTCATTTCGGGATAATAACAATTACATATAAACAAATATATGTTTTTCCAATCTTATTAATTTCAAAGATGCAAAATAATTCGCATTTTGAAGAAGGAAGCCTTTTGAAATTGTGTTTTTTTGAATTTTGTCAAAATTTGGTGGAACAATTTTGCAAAGTGATGGGAAATAAAAAGAAAAGGATAAACAAGAGTACACGACGTTATTTAGAACAGACTAAACAAAGACTAGGACAAGAAGCATGAGAAAGTTATTATCATAGGAGAAAAGGTATCTCTCTCTCTCTCTCTCTCTCTGGATATTTTAAGTTGATGATTAGGGCTTGTCTTAATGAAACATGTAAGAATGATATTCCAATACCTAATTAGCCTAAATTTGATAAAGAAGAGCTAATTAGACTTAATAATACTAATTAGACCTAATAAGACCTAGACAAGACTAATTATACTTAATAAGACTAAGAAGACATAATTATATACCTAATTAGACCTGATGTGAGTATTATGATCCCTTAAGGCCTAATGTTCAACCTATTAGGACCTAATATGAATTTAATATTTGATAATTTAGGATCTAATATGAGTAATAAGTCTCGAATTAGGACCTAATATCATTAATAGGATGGACCTTAGATGTAATTAGACCTATTTAGACCTAATAATACTAATTAACACCTAGTAAGACACATAACTAGTCCTAAGTATACATAATATGAGTAATAGGACCCCTTAAGACCTAATTAGATATAATGGCTAACCTATTATGACCTAATTTGTTAAATTTAGTAATAAGATGTAAGAGTACCCCCTAAGAGTTAATACTTGACTAATTAAAATAAGTCATGTAAAAGACCTAATTATACCTTTAATAAGACTGATTAATAGGTCTAATATGAGTAATAGGACTTACTGGTAGCAATCTGACCCCTTAGACATAATAAAACCTAATGTGAGGTCTAATATGGATTATATAACCACTAAGGCCTAATTAGGCTAATTAACCCCTAATATTTCCTAACAAGACTTAATTATACTATTTTTTGTACAAAATTTACATGTGAGTAATATGACCTAATATGAGTAATAGGAACTAATATTGAATAGTTATAATACCTAAATAGGGGCCTATTTATGAACTGAATAGGACTCCTTAGACCAAATTAGTCCTAATAACCCCTAATTATCTATCTAATATGAGTAATAGGACCCTTTCTAGGTGTAATTAGATCTAATTAGTCTAATTACCACCTAATATTCTCGTGGTATGATCGCTTAGGAACTAATTAGACCCAATATGCTTAATATGATCTCTTAATCTACCTAATTAGACCTATTAGGACCTAATTAGACATAATTAGACCTATGAGGATGTAATTATAGCTAGTTATCTAGGTCTATTAAAATGTATATGATAGGTAATATGACCCCTTAAAACCTATCAAGACCTAATTAGACCTAATTAGACATATTAGTCCACTTAACTAGACCCATAAGATCTATTAGGACCTAATTAGACAGGTATTAGGAGCTATGATAGGTTATATGACCCCTTAAGGCCCCATTAGACCCACTATGAGTAATATGACCCCTTAAGACCTATTAGCTCACTTAATTAGACCCAATTATACATATTAGGACCCAATTAAACCTATTAAGACCTATTTAGACCTATTCAGACCAATTAGTTACACTTTGATGCCTAATTAGACCTAATTAGGCCTATTAGGACCTAATTAGACCCAATTAGACCTATTAGGACCTTATTACACCCAATTAGACCTATTAGGAGCTAATTAGACATATTAGGAACTAATTAGACCTATTAGTACACCTAATTAGACCTAATTAGACCTATTGGGACCTAATCATACCTAGTTAAAACTATTAGTTCCTAATTAAAATATATTAGAACCTAATTACACCCAATTAGACCTATTAGGACATCATAAGAGCAATAGGACCCCTTAAGCATAATTAGACCTAGACTATGACCTAATTATCTACCTATCAGTCCACCTAATTAGACCAAAATACACCTATTACTTGACCAATTAGTTACACTTTGATGCCTAATTAGACCCAATTAGACCTATTAGGACCAATAAGTTACACTTTGATGCCTAATTAGATGCAATTAGACCTACTATGATCTAATTAGACCTATAAGGACATCATATGAGCAATAGGACCCCTTAAACATAATTAGACTGAGATTATGACCTAATTAAACCTATTAGGACCTAATTAAGACATATTAGAACCCAGTTAGGCCTAATAGGACCCAATTAGACCTATTAAAACCTAATTAGACCCAATTAGACATGTTAGGACCAATTAGTTACATGTTTTTGCCTAATTAGACCCAATTTGACCTATTTGGACTTGATTATGACCTAGTTAGACCTAATTAGACCTATTAGGGCCTAATTAGACCTAATTAGACCTAATGAGACATTTTATGAACAATATGACCCCTTAAGAATAATTAGACCTAGATTATGACCTAATTAGACCTAATTAGAGGTCTCATAGTACGTACTTCTACTAATTAGACCTATTAGGACTTAATTAGACCCAACTAGACCTATTAGGACCAATTAATTACACTTTGATGCCTAATTAGACCCAATTAGACTTGTTAGGACCAATTTGTTACAACTTGATGCCTAATTAGACCCAATTAGACCTATTAGGACCAATTAGTTACACTTTGATGCCTAATTAGACCTAATTGGACCTATTAGGACATCATATGAGCAATAGGACCCCTTAAGCATAATTTGACATACATTATGACCTAATTAGACCTAATTAGGCCTTTTAGTACCTAAGTAGACCCAATTAGACCTAGTTAGACCTAATTAGACCCAATTAGACTTATTAGGACATCAAATGAGAAATATAACCCCTTAAGAATAATTAGACCTAGATTATGAATGTGATTAGTGCAAACCTAACCTATTCGGAACAAGAATTGACATTCAAAAATTAGCCTAAGAAACATATTCCTAACATATAGTAATTTAAATATTTGTAAAGCACCTCAGATATAGCTTAAATGAGAGCACCCTGTCACTGTTCGATATTCTCTCAATTTAAGGATCTGGGTGTGCTCTCAAAACACTAGGGGCATGTCCCCAATGAAAGTTAGGAAGGTTTAGGATCATTTAGTGACCAAAGATACTCCATAGTGGCACAAAATTAGGTATGGTAAACCTAATTTGCACTCAGAGCCCCAAGGAACCAAATGAATAAAAAATGCAGATTTAAACTACAAATGCTTATATACTAAGTTGATTAAAACCAAATACAAGATGTGATATGATATGAAAATGATATGAAAATCTTGATAATAAACTAGGTTAATCCATTAAGCTACTCTAGGATGAGCTATGAAATCTTGAAAGATGAGTAAATCTAACAATTATGCTAATATTATAGAAATCTAGATGCAAATTGACATGATAACAATGCATGAAATGATAAAAATTAAGCTAATGCTTTTCTCTTGGAAGGAGGATCATTTATAGGATTTGAGGAAGGGCTTGGGTTAGAAAGGATGGTTAGGGTCAGAGTCAGGATTAGGGGTAGAGTTTGGGGTATGGTTAGAGGTATGGTCAAAGGGACAAGGTTTAAGGGTTTCTCACACATGTGTGAGCAATATTAGGGAAGTGTGCCTAGGGAACCAAGGTGGAAGAAGAGACATGGGCTTCATTAAGAGGTTTTAAGAGCCTTAATGAGGGTGTAAGTAGCCATTAATGAGTTTGTAATGCTCATTAATGAGGGCTTTTGACCAAAAGTAATTTAGGATGAGGTTTTATACTAAGAGGGTTAGAAATCACTCTCTATGTAGGTTTACGACGGGTTTAGGAAAGGTTAGATAGGTTTAGGGTTTTGTAAAAGATTCTATGGTTTTAGACTTTAAATAAATATTTAATTTATTTAAGGATTGTGACACAATTGATCAAATAATGATTTAATAAATAGGGGGAAAATCATTAAAATTTGATTTAAATGCTTTTGGGAGGGATTCTTTGATTAAATGTCTTTAATTAAAATAGGAGAGGAGATAATGACACTAAAAACTAATTAATTAGTCAAATAACTAATTAATTAATAAATGATGATGTCATCAGGGGTTTTTGCAAAATAAAATATTTTTATTTAGCGAAAGGATTTTTTGGTGTCTAAATTTTTTCCCTCTTTGATGCGATGTCGCAAGTGGCGTGGTGTCAAAGACATGAAAATAAGATGCCCCAGGCTAGAATAGAAGGTAATTAGGGGTTGTGCCCCCTCGAGAAAATAACGCAAAGATTAAACTTTGGGGAATTTTCTTGAAAAGGATGCAAGTAGGAAGGAAGAAAGGAGGAATGGAGGATAAACAAATGTCCTTCCAAGAGAAATGATGGATGAATGCAAGATGAGGTGAAATGCAGGATGTAGAATTAAAGTAGGGCAGATTTCACTCCTAGGCCAGAGAATAATTGAATAACTTGCGAAATATAGGTTTAGCTACTTCAATCATATTTATATGGAGCACCAATAATAGTCACTGTCAAAATCCCATTCCATGTAATACCTACCTGTACATAGATACAATGCAGTACAAGGCAAAGTGTAATTTTCCCGTCTAAAGGACGGATGATCAGTCGAGCAATGTTTGAGTATTAGGCCACTAGCAGATTATATGTGTAAAGTATTTGAGAGAATCATGATTATTCTCCCTGCATTTAATCTAAATACAATAGAGCTACCAATGGCATAGAGCTACCAACAACAGAATCATGTCCTTCACTGGTAGCAACATTATTGGTTGACCTAAGAGAACTTAAGTATTCATCACAAAACCCATGACTTATAATTTATAAGCATTCATTGTGTGAAATTTGGGTTTTGGGACTCTAATATCGTATAGAGTGCATGCCATGTGGATGAATTTGGGTTTGTGGGTGTGATAAATCTTAGCTATTTGTATCATAGTTAATAGTATTTTAAATGGTCTTCCCAGAAATTTGATGATACGTTATGAATTTACAACTACCAAGGCACAAAAGTGTGCTTGAGTACCTAAAATAAGAGTAATTATTTTACAATAGAAGCAAATTATTTTGTTTTAGAAATTTTGAGGTCTTATTTCCTACCCAGTCCTAAAAAATTTCTAACTTGTCACAAGCACAATTTGGTCCCTTGATACTCTAATGCCTAGTTGCTAGGCATCATTTCATGAGTTGAGCATTTAAAGAGTAGTTTTCATTTACAGATGTACCCAATGACCTCACCTCTAACTAGTCTTCATCTTCCATGTAGCTTTGAGTTTTCTTTCCAAAAAAGGCTACGTGTCTTGTATGACATTTTCTCTATAATGCACCCAAATAAAATAGGCTAATAATAAGAATAGGTAGTCACACAATAATTAAATATGTTGATATCACGAGCTTTTTATTCAGGCCAATTAAACATTGGCTTGTTATAAAAGGATTTTCTCTGCCCCCTTTCCAACTAGGCATCCAGAACATTATTGTAGGAATCAAAATGCATTTCTTTATGATTTTTAGATTATTACACTTGTGTCTAAATAGCCTCATTTGTTCTTGAGTTCTTGTAGTTCTATGTCAAATAGGCTGACCAGGGTTCGAGGGATTCCAGATTATTTTGACAATAATGTGATTTTATCATTGTTTCACAATCCCCAAACCTAAAAGGAATATTAGAGATTATGTGGGATAAATTAGCAAATGGAAGACTAGAGTGTCAGGATGTGAAAGATGCTCACATAGATCTCCAATAGTTTCTTTCGAAGCAATCAAAACCAACTCTTGTTATCTTTGATGATGTTTGGTCTAGTGAGCATTTGGAAGAATTACTATTTTAGGGTCACGCATACAAGACTCTTATAACCAAAAGAGACAAGTCCATCATCCCCAAAACTCCCTCTTCACAACTCTATCAATTACAATTGTTGGGCACAACGGATGCTCTGTATCTTTTATGCTTCTGGGCTTTTAGACATACATCAATTCCAAGCTATGTAGATATAACTTTAATAAAGGAGGTATGGAGTTATCTAAAATAATTTTTTTTTGTGATCCTTTTTTATATATAGCGATCTATATATGGTAGGTCTTCTTTTAAATTTTCTTACGTTTTATAAATTGCAAGTGAAAGTAGAATGCGAGAGTTTGCCACTTTCTCTTAAGATGATTGGAAGTTCTATGCAAAGGGATCTGGATGAAGTATGGAAGAGGGCTAAGAAGATTTATGAAGGAGAATACATCTCACTCTATTGCATAAAAGAGCGTATTTTATTTACTATGTAGTTATGCCGGAATAATAGTCTTCTGTGATCTGACGTTGTGCATCACAGTCACCTCTGTGCAATAGAATTTTTGCATCAGGGATTTGATTGTTTGGATATACTACGCCCAATTCTTCATCATCTCACAAAGAAAGTAAACCAAAAAATTTGACAGTCAAAATTGTTGAAATGGTCATCCATCGTTAGTGTACATATTTCAAGGGTTGATTATAAATCAGAGATCGCAGTATATTAAAGATAGCAATCATAAACTATAACTATCAACTAACCTATAAAATGGTGAAAAATAGATGCATCTGATGGTTTCAATGGTAGTCATTCTCTTTCTAAGATTGTCAGTCGTTTGATTAAATAATAGTTCCTTACTCTCATATAGTGAACGCTTTCAACATAAAAATATTTAGTGGTGTAGTATACATACATTCTAAAATATAATTAGAAAAATATTGAGTGGTGTGGTATAAGTTGAAAGAGAACAAAAGACAGTCACAAGAGTCATGATTATTTTGAGCTTGAAAGGAAGATTTTAAGAAAATGAAAATAATGTATGAAAATGAAAGTGAAAGAAAGAATTAACAAGTGCCACGTAGTGGCTAGTACTTGCCTTTAGTTATGTAATTAATTGTAGCTTTAAGTAATAAAATTAGTTGTAGTTGTAATTGTGTTGTATATAAAATTATAAAAGTAGGTATGATAAATAAGAATTGAAGAAGAATAAAAGAAATTCTGAATTTAAATAAGAATTAATTAACAATAAAACTTTAAAAAAACTCTATATAAGAATAAAGCGTTAACTCTTATTTAAATAAATAGTGAAATGTAAAACAGAATGTACTAATATAATGAAAAAAAGGTTTATTCTACTTATAGTCTAATAGTATAGTAAGGAATCAACGTTAATTTCAATGAACTACGACAGAACAACATTTACTTGTGTTGTATTATTATCTTCATATTAACATTTTAGGAACAAATAAATGGCTATTAGGAATGAAACAAGTGGTCTTTTTAATATTTTATTTCATTACTATTTTCTTAATATAAATAGTGTATAATTTTTACATATTATTATTTTAATAAAGTATAAACATATTAAATTTTATTTAAAAAATTATAAATTCTAAGTTTTGGTGTTCTTTGTAGTTTATAAATTAAATTTTTATATTTTCTTTGATTCTTTTACATAGATCTATATATATTATTATTTATTTTCTTAGAAAGTTTATATACTTATTCTATATAAATGACATTTGTGTAATTTAATATTAAACTAATTTTAACTATCTAAATTTAATATGGAACTCTCCAAAATAAAAATGTAAATCTAAATGTTTTAAATATTTACTCTCAAACAAACATCTACAATAATTAAATTCAAATTTAAAGTTTAACAAAAAGTCCCATAGCACATATATAACAAAAATAGTAATTCCTTGCTTACTATAATGAAAAACAAAACATAACAGGACATAAAATTTACATAATTATTGCTAAATTCTCACAAACAAAATTATAGTGAAAATTAATAGTAGTCTTTAAGGGTTTCTTAGCTCTGCATTAACATAAAACTTAAAAGAAAATAAAAATAACCCTTTTTAGATTATTAGCATTCCCTCAATTAAAAACACTTATTACCATTCCTTCAATCATAAATGATTATTAATATTATTCATATAGTTTGACTAATTATTTATTATTTTGTACATAAATAACATACTTTTCATTTGGTATAATACAATTAATAACATTTGCACTCTTTTATTTCATTTATTATATCAAACTTATAAAAGAAATTTTTTATTCTCCTTGAATTCTCATATATAAGAGATTCAGGCACGTCTATAGTACGGTACTACACAAACATTTTCACCTAAATTACCATCCATTTGAATTCTTTAACGTCCTCCATGACCACCACCGCCACCTCCTTGACCACCACCTCCATGACCACCTCCTTGGCCACCTCCACCTCCTTGACCACCTCCTTGGCCACCTCCCTGACCACCACCTTGACCACCACCTCCTTGGCCACCTCCTTGACCACCACCTCCTACTTGGCCACCTCTATCACCTCCTCCTAGACCACCTCCACCACCTTGTTGACCACCACCTCCTTGTTCACCGCCACCACCAGCACCACCACCAATACCGGGTGCTCCTCCTCCTATTCCTCCACCACCAGGCCCATGACCAGCCATCTTTAGTGCAATTCTCTTTGAACTCTTACTCTTCTTCTTCTTTCTTTGGTATAGCTGCGAAAACTCTATCTGAGCAAGAATGTGTGCAATACTCATGAATCTATCATACATATATATATCTTTCTCTCTTGCCGACCTTCACTCCATATCTACCATTCTTTCAAGGCTGTTAGGTGAAGATATTTAAAGAAACTGCCTCATATAGCACTAAATGATACACACGTAGCACTAAATTATACATACGTAGCACTTCTAGCAGGCACCCACAAATATCTACACCTTCAACTTTCTGAATTGCTGATCTTGCATTGTATTACAGAGTTGATGGTTTTAGCAGATAAGATAAAGATGAATACGATAGATTGAAAGAGAGAAAAGATTGTACGATTTAGCTCGGCTTAACCAGCACACTCGAAGCCCTAACCGTGCTGAGGCAGGTGGTGTGGCCCCCATTAAATACCCTGGTATACAGGTGTGCAAAATGTGGAAGAATAGACAATTTGCCTGAACTGTTCGATGGGATACCCTAATGAAATGTGGTCTCATTATTGCAGGATATACGCCAACGTGATTTGTTGAAAAGGCTTCAAAAACTTTCAGGCAAATGCAGTTGGGAGGTTTAAAGCCAGACTCCGCATCCTTTGCTTCCCTCTTCCCTGCTCTCCCAAAATGGTAGCTCTCGATAACTAAGCACCTCCTTAAGTTCTCAATAATTTCCAATAGATTTTCTATAGGGAGATCACAACAAGAAGAGAAATCTAGAAGACAAGATACATTACAAAAAAATAGTCTAAACAAAATTTGAGAAGCAAAGTAAAATAATGAGGAGAATGAATTGGGCGTGTGGAACAAAAGAATAGAGCTGATCACGGATGAGTTGAATGCTCTTATGGGCCTTCATACGTATGTGTGACTTTTTATTTTTTAAAAATTTTCTAGGATGTTAATTTAAAATTATGAGTGTGGCCTCTTTCCACCTTATGTGGTCAAAATAAATTCAAACTTATAATATAATAAATAGAAATACAAAATGGGGCAGCTAAGCTTTTTACAAAATGCATCAAACACAAAAAAAACAAAAAAAAAATGTCAATTTTTTTTTGTAAATTTGTTGTAGTTTTTTATCACAAAATATGCAGATTATGAAGAATAGATGTTGAAAATTTCACCAAAATCTGTTGTATTTTCCATTTTTGAAATTTGATCAACGTACATTTGTAGTGAGCTTAATTGCATCCTCTCCTTTTTTTCAACTACAAAAATCTTTTTTTAGAATAGAAACTTGATTTTCTTGGGAACTCTTACTTTAAACTTAAACATATATAACTATTTATATGTGCATGTATATGAGTACTTTATAATATATATTAGAATTTAAAAAGTGAAAAGAATCTTGCTTAGTATAAAACATAACAAATCTACAACACTAATAAAGTAGATGCTAATGGATTTTTTTGCTTAACTAAATATAAGTTACTTTGGAAATAATTTTATAATTGACGATTTAAATATGCATAAAGTATGCAATAATTTTCCATGCACTAAATGTCTTATGATACTGTTTTACATAAATATTGTTCATCTAGAAGATACTATTTCTTTCAAACAATGTGTTATCAATCCATCTTCTATTTCATATTATTCATTAGAAGAGAGAAATTTTCCTGCAGAACATAAAGTAACCATGATTCAAGAAACATTGTCATCCACCTACTCTAATGTGGTAGATTATCCTTTTAGAGATCTTATAAATCCTCAAAATCTTGAAACGATTATTAAAATTGTTTCAAAAGGTATATTAATGTATCTTTAATATTGCAGGTTCATACAAGAATTTAACACCAAAGTTATAAATAAAAAAAAGTTGTAACTATTGGTTTAATTAACACCAAAGTAAATACAATAAGTCTCAAATTTATTGCATATTTTTCTAAATAATCAAAACTATATAAATAAAATTATATACAATGTGCGAACACACACACACACACACATACACACACATATATATATCACACAGTATTAACAATTAATTCAACTATAAAATAATTAACACACACACACACACACACACACACAAACTGGGTGAACCGACAATAGTGGGTTAAACTTTTTTGCGTGAACGGACACTGAACTCTACATTTTGAAAAAAACTTTCAGATCAGATGCATATTGTCATTAAACCGTTTGAAATCGGAAGATAAATTAAATTAGAGACTTTTAAGATTTTGTATTTAGATTCTAAATATATTTTTATTTTTATTTTTGAATTTATTTTAATAGTTTTTTCTTTCTCCCATGAAAATTGGTATGTTTTGAAGACATCATTTTCAAAAAGTTAAATTATTTTCATAGAGCATAACTTTTTTTCTAAAACAGATATCAATGTGCTTCTTTCGAATTTAGTTTTGTAACATTCGTACAGAGGGCATGCAATTGGTTTGAAGATATTATCACGATTATTGCATATTTTATTAATGTTTGAAGTTGACTAAATTGTAATTTTTACATACCTTGATTATATAGCTTATAACTTGTTGTGTATTTATCTAATTTGAAATTTATTTTATTTTTTATAGAAAGTGGACTCGAAGATGGAGGGAATTGTTATTTAAACAATAAATTTATTTTCTACTATTTTTCATTGAATGCCAACTTAGAGGTTTATATTTGATAAAAAGCCTACATCTGATTAACGTCAAAAAGCATATACATAATAAATTAAAAAATTGTCAAATATATAACCATTAGAAAGATTGTTCTGAGTACTTGTGCTATGCAAAAGGATGTCTCCTTATTGTTCCATTTGACCCCTATGATTGAGCTCCGAAGCCATGAAATGTTCATAGTTTCATCAAACTTTACAAATTGCCCTTACTTAGGGACCTCTTATAGAAAGTACTTTGAATCAAAATTATCTAGTCACAATAAAAAATACTTGAATGGTTTAAGGTCGATTTAGCCCTTTACCAAGTTACTTTCGATAGAAACTAATGACTTTCGATAGAAACCTATGTCAGCCAATTTGGTGTCATTTCGGGATAATAACAATTACATATAAACAAATATATGTTTTTCCAATCTTATTAATTTCAAAGATGCAAAATAATTCGCATTTCAAAGAAGGAAGCCTTTTGAAATTGTGTTTTTTTGAATTTTGTCAAAATTTGGGGGAACAATTTTGCAAAGTGATGGGAAATAAAAAGAAAAGGATAAACAAGAGTACACGACATTATTTAGAAGAGACTAAACAAAGACTAGGACAAGAAGCATGAGAAAGTTATTATCATAGGAAAAAAGGTATCTCTCTCTGTCTGTGGATATTTTAAGTTGATGATTAGGGCTTGTCTTAATGAAACATGTAAGAATGATATTGCAATACCTAATTAGCCTAAATTTGATAAAGAAGAGCTAATTAGACTTAATAATACTAATTAGACCTAATAAGACCTAGACAAGACTAATTATACTTAATAAGACTAAGAAGACATAATTATATACCTAATTAGACCTGATGTGAGTATTATGATCCCTTAAGGCCTAATGTTCAACCTATTACGACCTAATATGAACATAATATTTGATGATTTAGGATCTAATATGAGTAATAAGTCTCGAATTAGGACCTAATATCATTAATAGGATGGACCTTAGATGTAATTAGACGTATTTAGACCTAATAATACTAATTAACACCTAGTAAGACACATAACTAGTCCTAAGTATACATAATATGAGTAATAGGACCCCTTAAGACCTAATTAGATATAATAGCTAACATATTATGACCTAATTTGTTAAATTTAGTAATAAGATGTAAGAGTACCCCTTAAGAGTTAATTCTTGACTAATTAAAATAAGTCATGTAAAAGACCTAATTATACCTTTAATAAGACTGATTAATAGGTCTAATATGAGTAATAGGACTTACTGGTAGCAATCTGACCCCTTAGACATAATAAAACCTAATGTGAGGTTGTAATATGGATTATATAACCACTAAGGCCTAATTAGGCTAATTAACCCCTAATATTTCCTAACAAGACTTAATTATACTAGTTTTTGTACAAAATTTACATGTGAGTAATATCACCTAATATGAGTAATAGGAACTAATATTGAATAGTAATAATACCTAATTAGGGGCCTACTTATGAACTTAATAGGACCCCTTAGACCAAATTAGTCCTAATAACCCCTAATTATCTATCTAATATGAGTAATAGGACCCTTTCTAGGTGTAATTAGATCTAATTAGTCTAATTAACACCTAATATTCTTGTACTATGATCCCTTAGGAACTAATTAGACCCAATATGCTTAATATGATGTCTTAATCTACCTAATTAGACCTATTAGGACCTAATTACACGTAATCAGACCTATGAGGATGTAATTATACCTAGTTATCTAGGTCTATTAAAATGTATATGATAGGTAATATGACCCCTTAAAACCTATCAAGACCTAATTAGACCCAATTAGACATATTAGTCCACTTAAATAGACCCATAAGATGTATTAGGACCTAATTAGAGAGGTATTAGGAGCTATGATAGGTTATATGACCCCTTAAGGCCCCATTAGACCCACAATGAGTAATATGACCCCTTAAGACCTATTAGCTCACTTAATTAGACCCAATTATACATATTAGGACCCAATTAAACCTATTAAGACCTATTTAGACCTATTCAGACCAATTAGTTACACTTTAATGCCTAATTAGACCCAATTAGGCCTATTAGGACCTAATTAGACCCAATTAGACCTATTAGGACCTTATTACACCCAATTAGACCTATTAGGAGCTAATTAGACATATTAGGAACTAATTAGACCTATTAGTACACCTAATTAGATCTAATTAGACCTATTAGGACCTAATTATACCTAGTTAAAACTATTAGTTCCTAATTAAAATATATTAGAACCTAATTACACCCAATTAGACCTATTAGGACATCATATGAGCAATAGGACCCCTTAAGCATAATTAGACCTAGACTATGACCTAATTATCTACCTATCAGTCCACCTAATTAGACCAAATTACACCTATTACCTGACCAATTAGTTACACTTTGATGCCTAATTAGACCCAATTAGACCTATTAGGACCAATTAGTTACACTTTGATGCCTAATTAGATGCAATTAGACCTACTATGATCTAATTAGACCTATAAGGACATCATATGAGCAATAGGACTCCTTAAACATAATTAGACTTAGATTATGACCTAATTAAACCTATTAGGACCTAATTAAGACATATTAGAAGCCAATTAGACCTAATAGGACCCAATTAGACCTATTAAAACCTAATTAGACGCAATTAGACATGTTAGGACCAATTAGTTACATGTTTTTGCCTAATTAGACCCAATTTGACCTATTTGGACTTGATTATGATCTAATTGTATACACCTAAAAATGGTCACCTAGACTATTAGCCCCTTGCTAGCATTTTTGCTAAAATCATCAATTGCTTATTCTTGATCAAATCCTAGTTCTATCATTTATTCGATTATTTTCTATGGGCTAACCATGTTATCCTAAGTTTTTATTTATTTAAAAGAAATATTTCCTCCCCTTTTAATAAATAAAAAGCCCCCACTTTTCCTCTTATCCTAAGTTGCACAAATAAAGCATTATTCTTATTTTATAAAAAAGGAAAAAGCACTTTTTGTCTCATATGGACACAAAAGTCAACTCCTATTTTCTCATTGGAGGATATTTGTGCACATGGATTGCTCCTCTTTCAAGCTCCACCCGTGATTAAATTTTTTGCCTCTTAGTCTCCATGGTCCATTTCTCCTCATTTCCTATAAAAGAAGAGCTCTCTTCTTCATTCTAGATCCCCAACTTTTTATGCTAACTTTATGCTACAAGTTTTCTAGGTCACTTTGGAGCTTTTTGAAGATTTGGAGCATTCTTAGCATCTACATCTCATTCTTGCATTCTACATCTCATTCTTAGCTTAGCTTCATATTTATGCTTTTTTAGATTAGCTTCATTTCTATGCTCTAGATTAGCTCACATAGATTAATTAGCTTGGGTTGTAACACTTGCATATTTCCTTTCATAGCTTAGCTTGCATTTCCATTTCTAGCATAGCATTGCATTGCATTTTCATTCTTGATTCTTGAGGATATTGGCATTCTTGCCCTTGTCTTCATTGAATCTCCCGTTGCATGGTTTACTAGCAAGGTTATAGGCTAAATAGCTCTAGCTGAGAGCATTCTTAAAACCCTTGCACTCCATTCCTAGGGAGCTATGGATTGATTTTTGAGACCTCATTCTTGAGTGTTCTTGAATGTAATGATTCATAGAAGTGTGACACATTTATAGCACACATTTTTGGCGCCCACCGTGGGGCAGAGTAGACTAGCTTTGTCCCTTCTTTTTCTGCATTTCTATCATTTTTCATCAATTTTTCGGCAAGTTTTTAGCGTAATTTTTTGTTCTCTGGTTTTCTGTCTCAGAATATTGCGTGATACTTGTCAGTATATCGTGCGATACTTGTCAGTATATCGTGCGATACTTCTCAATATATCGCGTGATACTTCTCAGTATATCGCGTGATATACCTTATAATACCCGCGTGACACTTCACGTCTCAAAAGAATCGCATGCCTATATTAAGGTGTATCGCCTGGTGTCGGGCAAAGTATCGCCTAGTATAAGGTGAAATATCGCGCAGACTAAAAGTATCACCTGGAGTCGGGCGAAGTATCATCCAATACTATGTCTGTACCTGGCAGTGACCTATTTTTGAGTTATTTTATCCATCTTGCAAGTTTTAGGTTCTCTACTATCTTTTTGAAATTTTTTGAAATTTCTAGCGTTTTCAAATCACTTTGGAAAATGGGTGCCCATTTTTTTTGAAATTTTGCAAATGGTCTCAAAAGTTTAAGTGTGATATATCATTGGAAAGGTCTTTCTGAGCCTAACCCAACCATGATGGTTTCATTTTCAGATTTTTCCATTTGATTAGTTATTTTACATGCAGATTATCTAATTTTTGATGTGCTAACCATTATGGAGCTAACAAGTTGTGCTTGTAGGTGCTCTCATTGCTTGAAATTTTCCAAAAGAACGCATGTCAAAGAGGGCTACTAATGTTTTTGTAGGGCTGCCCTAAGCATAAAAACCAAATCAAGTGCTTGTTTAATTGCTTTCTTTATTAAGTGCGGCATATACTAGTTGTTTCATTTCATAGGCACTTAATACTTTGTGAAAGGAATCTTGGGGTGGTAGGAGAAGTATGCTCTTCACCTTTAGGTGAATCAAAAAATCTTGACCGATCTTGAGGTTTTGGAAGCAAAGGGGTAATTGGATCTTGCTTGGTGTGTTTGGGAGAAGTTTTGAGATAGGGGAGCATGCTCTTCACCCTTGTGGTGAATCAAAAACCTTGAACCTCAAAAATCATCCATTCTTTGTTTAGTATAGGATCCTTTAGCGGGCCTACTCTTGAGCAATCAAGAGGAACGACCCAAGTGGGGACAACCTTGTCATCATTTTCCTTGGTGGCGAGTGATTCCAACTCACTATAATCTCAAGGCTATCAAGGACACAAAACCTTGGTAGACATAGTACTTATCTTCGCTTGATGTGAGTAACTTGTGGGATTGTGACCATGAGGAAAGCATTAAGCAAGAATTCTTAAGGTACTCTTGAGGCCACGAGGTCCTAGTCCTTTATGAGGAGCAAGAGGGGTGCTATGAACGGAAACCCTTACTATGAACCATTAGATAGAGGCCACCTTATTTTAGCCGCTTAGCTTCTTGGTGCAAGGATTGATCCAAGTGGACTTACCCGGATCACCCCAAGACACTCACCATATGTGTTCCTTTGGTTGTGTTTTTGACACTTCCATGACAACGCTAATATCTCTTGTGGGAAACCACTTGGTGTGAGGCAAGGGAGCATCAAGTTGTGGGCCACGTTGCTAAGTAATGAGCCTTGTCCTTCTAGGTAGTAATTGCTTGAATTGTCTTCGATTGTGCTATGCCCGTGTAAATGTTTTCAACATTCAAACACACGGTAGCGTTCATAAGGTTTTCTATTTTGATATAACAAGTGCTTGTCTTGGCAAGGTTGCTTTTGCCCTTGTTTCAAGTGTTCTATGACATGTTTGATCACCTACTGTTTGCAAACCTATCTTTTATCTACTATTACTGCTTGTCAAAGTGAGAAATTGCACTATCCAACCTTTAAACTTGATCAAAATGCTTTAAAACTGAGAATTTTATGTTCACTGGTCAAAAAGTCATACGAATCTGCAACAGTATCACACGCCTTACTGAGAAATATCACGCGATAGTTCGTGCCCTGCTATTTTATCACGTGCTTTGCTGAGGTATATCACGCGATAGTTCGTGCCTTCTGGACTATCGCCCCGCTAGCCTAGAGTCTATCGCCCAACCATACTCCAGTCTATCGCCTAGCTTAAAGCGAAGGATCACCTGAACTGAGAAGTATCGCCCTGTCTGCCTGGAAAGTATCACCCAGAATCTTTTTGCTGTCCTGTCATTGCTGCAATTTGGAGTGGCTAAAATTGCACTTTAACCTGTCGTAGATTGTCTTTTTCTATTCTTACCTGAAACTGGTTTGTTACCTACATGCTTAGATTTTTTCTAGACTGAAACAAATGAGCTAAAACTATTGGGTTTGAGTTTAACGAATGCTACTCTTGATCACTTGTCGCATCACGGTTACCTCTCTAGCTACTTGCTTATTAAGCTTCTTGCTCGTTGCTTGGCTTTAGTCAATTGATTGTTGTAAGTGCTTGAGCACTTTTGATGAGCCATCTCTCTATTGTTCTACTTTGACAAGTTATCTTTATTAGCTTTTCTTATCTCAAATCTAAGAAACTTTGTCTCATTCTATTAGTCAACCAACATCTCTTTTCATGCCGGTTACAACTCGATCTCAATTTGAGCAGGAGAGTCATCCTTCGTTCAATTATACACAGTTACCTTCTCCAACTAGACGTTCAAAAGCACCCATTAGCAACAACAGTTCTAGTTCTGACCAATCTGAAAATTCTAAGGCTACACCATGGTATAAAGGAGGTTTCCTCTTTTCCACATTGAAGACCCCCAAAAACACAGATAGTGTCTCACTCACTTTGACTGAACAAGAAAAGTTTCAACTCTTGCAAGAACACTTTGAGCATAAGGATAATCAAGTGCGCTTAGACAAAGAACACAATCAACAAAGGATGGATGCTACTAGGTGCATGGCTTATAGAGGGACATTTCATGAGCAACCTGAGACTAGTAATCATGAGCATAGACCTCTTTTTAACAATGGCAACAATGACAACAACACGCCACCAAGATCTCCTCCAAGGCCAACTTTTGCTATGCCTTCTTCACCACCTAGACCTCCTCCCTCTCAACATGAGGTAGAGGCTAATGATGAGATTTCTAGTGAGGATCTTATGAGATGTGAACAAGATGTGGATTTTCAAAGAATGATGCATAAGCTTTTAGAGCGTAATGGCGATCAATATTTTCAATATATGACTTCTAGAGGATACAAGCTTCCTCCCGACAATGATGTCCGACAAATTGTCCAACAAAGAGTACCAACTAAATTGGAAGCCCTTCAAGAAGAATTACGTCAGACAAATCAACACCTTACCCAAATGGCATTAGAAAGAGAGCCTCCAAAGGTCTCTTTTGTAGAATCAATTTGTGCTCTTCCTTTTGATAAAGATCTATACATGGTCCCGTTTCCTAAGGATATTGAGGTTCCTAAATATGACAAGTATGATGGAAATGGTGACCCTCATGACCATGTGCGTCATTTTTATGCTCTTAGTATGGACTTTCTTCATGAAGACACATATCTCCTACGCTTATTCCCTCAAAGCTTAAGAGGCCAAGCTTTGGAATGGTTTGCGAAATTGACACCACCGCTTAAGACTTTTGATGAGTTAGCTCAGCGATTTACCCAGCAGTACTCTTACAACATCCAACAACCTGTCACTGTGATAGATCTTGGTAATCTAAGACAACATCAAGGTGAGCCATTTGCAACTTACTTACAACATTGGAGGTCATTGTATTCTCGATATCCTCGTCAGCTACCCGAAAGAGAAAAGATTGACATTTTTGTCAACACACTTGTGCCTGAGCTATTTTATGATCTAAGGAAGCAACTGTTCTCCTCCTTCCATGACATGGTTGAAAGTGCATATCAGATTGAGGAAAGAAAAGGGGATATTGTTATTAATAAAGATGCTAAAGGCAATGGTAAAGACAAGAACAAACCTTGGAATAAGAACAAGTATGTTGTTAATGATGGGGTTGTTGATGCTCCTAAAGTTAAAGAGCCCGCTTTCAATCTCTCCAACGCTATCTATGCAGCAAAACAACAAGAAGCTAGCAACACTCACAATGCTCCTAAACCTCAATATGCAAATAAGCCTAAGAAGTCATTTCGAAAGTGAGTCTATACCAAGTTGGCAGAACCTTACAATGTGATCCTTAAGACTTTGGTTGACAATGGATATCTTACACTTCCTGATAAACCTAGTAACTGGGATCCGACAAATAAGCCCGATTGGTGGAGAGAGGATCATTACTGCCATTATCACAGAAACAAGGGACATCCAGCAGACAATTGTTTTAGGCTTAAGGATGATATTCCGGATCTTATTGAGAACGACACAATCTCCACTGATGGCTTAACTAAAAATTCTGATCACACAGCTTTCAAAGATCCTCTACCTAAGCATGATAAGGGGGAAACCTCTCAAACACATAAGAAGAATCATGATGCAAAGATCAATTACACGTATCCTTCTAATACGCTTGTGATTAACATGGTAGAGCCCATTGAGAGTGTTCTAATGATGAGATCTCAAGATGATAATAAAGCCAATCATGGTAAGCAAAATTTGGTCTTGCAAACACATGGTAGTTCATCTTCCTGAAGTGAGACACTGAATGTTGTTACTAGGGGGAAAGCCAACGTTGTCCTTAAAACTGCGCAAGATCCCAAACAAGCTTTGCCTTCCAAACAAGTGGCTCCTTCAGCCACCCCTAGCTATGATCTTGTCCAACATTTGCAAAAGACACTAGCACAAATATCTATCCTTGAGTTGCTTCGGTTATCCCCTTCGCATAGAGAGATTCTTGATAAAGCTCTACGTACAACATGTGTTCCCAATGACATTGATCCAGATCAATTTCAGGCTATGGTCAACCACATTTCATCTCTGCTATCTCTCTCCTTTTCTGTAGAAGATGACATATCTATTGCTCACCCACATAATCTAGCTTTACACATTGAAGTTCTAGTCTACAATACCCGAGTCCACCGAGTCCTGATAGACAATGGTGCAGGGTTAAATATTGTTTCTTTCAATGTCATACAACAATTGGGTTTGTCAGCATTGGCTATGGATTCCAAGAAGAAGATTACTATAAAAGCTTATGATGAAGTGGAAAGATCTTCCAAAGGTCTTGTCACGCCGCCGATCTGAGTGGGCCCTATCACGAAAGATATTAGCTTCCAAGTATTGGACATCCCACTCGCATATAACATTCTTTTGGGTCATCCTTGGATCCATGAAATGCAGGTTGTTCCTTCCACTTATCATTAGTGTGTCAAATTTCCATACAATGGCACTGACATTGTGATTCCTGGAGACCATGCTATTGCTATTAATGCTCTTGCTGCTACTGAAAAATTTGTTCCTCAAAATGAACCTACTGATGATCCTAGTATGTCTCTAGTTGCTACTGCGAAATCATTTAAGATGATGAGCCTTGGTATGGGTGAATATAAACTGGATTCCTTTGCTTCTATACCTATTTCTCCTAGGTCATATGGGAAACCTTCCACTTCTGCTATGGTGATCCTTGAAGCCGAAAGAGAAGAACAAGCTGTTCATGAGTGGATCTATAGAGAAGATGCTCGAAATACTCCCATGCTCAGTAATTCAGACACAGATATAGATGAGTCACCGCTACACACTATGGCTCACATGGGCGATGATCTTCCCTCTACTTCACTTCTTTGGGGAGAAAAATGTATATCTACTGATGATATGGATGTTGATATGGTTCATTCTTGTAGTAACCATCCCGACGTGGTTGATGGGTCTTGTGTGGGGTCTGATGAGTTTGTTCCTCATATTGCCTTAGTGGACCACACTGGTTCTTCTATGACAAGTCTAGATCTAGCTACTTTTGGAGCTTACTCTATAGGCTCCACCTCTCTTGTCACCAGAGATGACATCCTTCACATAAATACTATTGAACCAGTCACTTCATTTCATCTCACATCAACACCTGTTACTTCTTCCACCAAAGAACTAGCAACAAAAAAGATTGAATCAACAATCAAACATCACGGTCATCAAGTCAAAAGAAAAGAGCAATGGTCGGATGGCGAAAACCACATTGTGGCAGTATCCGCACCTAAGAAAAGTAAAAATAAAAATCTGCTAAAAAATAATGATTCTCAAATAAAAGATGACAAGCTGATTCTCTACAAAAAAATGATGCACTACTTCAAGCATGATCTCATATCTGTTACACTTCAACCCATTCCTAGAGCTAAGAACAAAGTTGGTAATGCCTTGGTTACTTCAACATCCATCTTACAAATGAAAAAGCATAAATTTTGCTTCAAGTTCCTGGTGGACGAATTACGCTATCCTGCTCACAAATCTTACAATCCTACCATCTTTTCATATCTTCCACCTCATATTCCTCTTGCAAACCCACCACGCCATTCCTTTTGCCATCCCTTACACTTTGGCTTTATCTCTGGTGACTTGTATAGGAAGGGTCTAGACGGAACTCTCCTTAAGTGTCTAGAAATAGAGGAGTCAGAAAAAGTGCTAGCTAAAATCCACGATGGCATATGTGGATCACATTCTAACGATCCTCCGCTAGCTCAGACATTGCTTAGGGCTGGTTATTATTGGTCAAACTGGTTGAGACCTCCTATTGTCACAGTTGCAGCATTTGGGCCTGGGGCCTATCAATTCTCTACATCGGAGGAAGCAGATTCTTGAGGCCCGTTTCTGTCTGGGGCATTCTTTGTACATTTTTTATTGATCCTGAAAAACTTCCAAAAAAATTCATATATGATGCTGAAAAAATCCTAAAAAGCATATAAAGTCCTGAAAAAATACAAAAAAAAAAAAAATTCAAAAAATCAAAAAAAAAAAAAATTCAAAAAATGCCTTGGTGAAAACCTGGAAACAGGCTCCTTGGTAGCAAAAATACAAAAAAATTATAAAAAGTCCTGAAAAAATTGCAAAAAAATCTATCAAGTGGTGAAAACCTGGAAACAGGCGCTGCTTGAGACCCTCTGCACCTATGTCTATCAGTCTTGCATGGCGCTCCTTCGCTCCACTTCTCTCTTTGCCTCTCTTAGCCTGGAATTGACTCTTGTCTTAGTCTAAGGGGCATCCGTTGTTTTCAGCTTATCTTGGGTCTCTTTGTGCGTCTGGGTTTCTTAGGCACCTTGTAAATGGTGTTTTTTAACACCACCCCAACTGTGTTTTTCAATACTTACCCTTGTGTCAATTGTTTCTTAACACTTATCAGATATCCTACCCACAGTATAGATGATGCAATATTTCTCACTGGTAGATGCGATACTCAAAGCTTGACTCTATGACCTACACACATGCACTTAAACATTTTGAATCCCTGAGACTTGTTTGACTTTATTTCTTTGTGTGCTATCTATGATGATTTCTTTGCTAAGTGGTCTCTCCCTGAGAAGTTTTCAATGATGCATAGCTAGAAGACTGAGGGTATGAGAACATGTTTTATTTCTTTATCTGCTTGTGGGTATATTTTGTTGGTCCTCACTGTCATGAGCATTTATGTTGGTCTTACTTGACACTATGGACCTAAAAGGTATTATCCTTGACTATTTTGCAAGTGCATGCTTATAGTCATCTTGACCTTCTTATGTCTTGATGCAAGCATAATCTTGCTATATCAAACTTAGGTAATCTCACTGCACTAGTCATCTTGACCTACATGTCTTTGATGCCTAGGTGGGATTTCCACATTTCTATCTGATAAAGATCATATTCATATCCACATAGTTATGCTAGTGTGCATTGTATGATCTTACGACGCTACCAATAACGCTTGATGATGAATATTAGATGTCTATTGGCTTTGTAACCTTGCAAGTAAACCACTTTTCATGTAGCTTGCATTCTTAAGTTCATGTTAGTTAGTTTTGCATCTTGCATATGGAGAGAGCTCTCTTTTCATCTTACATGGACTTGTTAATCAACTGCGCTCGCCTTTCACTTCTTCTCGATCATGTCTTTCACTTCTTGTCTTTCATATCACATCATTTTCTATTCATTTTAGGATCGAAACCAAAATCCGTGTTCACCTTGATCGTCCAAATCACCTTTTCCCCCTCTTTCACGTAGTTGGCTGACCTTTTGAGGCCTAATCCTTCGATCTTCGCTGGGGCATTCTTCACCTCTTCATCTCCATCTCTTTCAAACTTCTAGTCTTTCATTCACTTTCACATCCCAAGTTCCAATCCCCCTCCATGGTGTTTACGAGTTGAGGGATTGATAGGTTCATGCCCCGTGTCCCATGTGTGGGGCATATCTTCACTGCTTGATGGTTGTTCTGTTCTTTCATCTTCGATTATGATTTCTAGTGATTTGATCATGTCGCTCTTGCTTCTGCATTCCCTCTACTTGGATTTCGCTTTCGATCCCGAGGGGGTAGACACATCATATCTTATTGGCTATCTCTTTCCTAAGTGTTCAGTACTGTCGCTACCAGGCTGACCATGCAGGATTTGCTTTTTTTCTGCACTTCATTCTTTGGAGTCAGAATGCTATTGCTTGCCTTCTTGGCTATCTCTTGCTTTCTTGGCTGATCTGAGTTGCTTTGTGATCCCAAATCGATCTCACATTTCAACTTCATTCTTTGATTGCATGTGTTCCCAGATCGATCACACATTAGTCAAAGAGGGGCAAATGTATACACCTAAAAATGGTCACCTAGACTATTAGCCCCTTGCTAGCATTTTTGCTAAAATCATCAATTGCTTATTCTTGATCAAATCCTAGTTCTATCATTTATTCAATTATTTTCTATGGGATAACCATCTTATCCTAAGTTTTTATTTATTTAAAAGGAATATTTCCTCCCCTTTTAATAAATAAAAAGCCCCCACTTTTCCTCTTATCCTAAGTTGCACAAATAAAGCATTATTCTTATTTTATAAAAAGGGAAAAAGCACTTTTTGTCTCATATGGACACAAAAGTCAACTCCTATTTTCTCATTGGAGGATATTTGTGCACATGGATTGCTCCTCTTTCAAGCTCCACCCTTGATTAAATATTTTGCCTCTTAATCTCCATGGTCCATTTCTCCTCATTTCCTATAAAAGAAGAGCTCTCTTCTTCATTCTAGATCCCCAACTTTTTATGCTAACTTTATGCTGCAAGTTTTCTAGGTCACTTTGGAGCTTTTTGAAGATTTGGAGCATTCTTAGCATCTACATCTCATTCTTTCATTCTACATCTCATTCTTGCATTCTTAGCTTAGCTTCATATTTATGCTTTTTTAGATTAGCTTCATTTCTATGCTCTAGATTAGCTCACATAGATTAATTAGCTTGGGTTGTAACACTTGCATATTTCCTTTCATAGCTTAGCTTGCATTTCCATTTCTAGCATAGCATTGCATTGCATTTTCATTCTTGATTTTTGAGGATATTGGCATTCTTGCCCTTGTCTTCATTGAATCTCCCATTGCATGGTTTACTAGCAAGGTTATAGGCTAAATAGCTCTAGCTGAGAGCATTCTTAAAACCCTTGCACTCCATGCCTAGGGAGCTATGGATCAATTTTTGAGACCTCATTCTTGAGTGTTCTTGAATGTAATGATTCATAGAAGTGTGACACATTTATAGCACACACTAGTTAGACCTAATTAGACCTATTAGGGCCTAATTAGACCTAATTAGACCTAATTAGATATTTTATGAACAATATGACCCCTTAAGAATAATTAGACCTAGATTATGACCTAATTAGACCTAATTAGAGGTCTCATAGTACGTACTTCTACTAATTAGACCTATTAGGACTTAATTAGACCCAATTAGACCTATTAGGACCAATTAATTACACTTTGATGCCTAATTAGACCCAATTAGACTTATTAGGACCTGTAATACCCCAAAAATGGGCTATATGTTCATTAACCTTCTATATCAACAATTCAAATGAAATCGACATCAAAGTCCTAATCTAAGGCACATCTAAATATCATTGAATCATAATTGATTATCTTAAATTCTGCATCAGGGAATATTCCTAGTAATATTCATAATCATCATAATTATCTTTAATTTTATAATTATTTGGCAATAAATCACATGTATCCTAAAAATTTGATTAATTAAATATTTTGCATATTTAATTAATTAGATTTAATATTTGCCACTTAATTATTTAATTAAATTTAATTCTATCTATTATTAATTGTATTATTTAATTTTATCAATAAATCAAAATTCCTATGAATAATTGATTAAATTCTTATTTAATTAATTAAAGCATGTTGTCATTATTTAATAATATAATTTTTAATAAAAGTTTGGTAAAATAGTTAATTAACCCATAAATTAATTATTTTATTTCAAAAATCTGTTAAGTTGATATCATGAGCTTTGGTGAATCAAAATTGGTTAGTGTGTCTTCTCTTATTGATTGATACATTCTCTCCTCGGAGAGGTTGATAGATCACGTGGAGTTGATATCTCAGACCTTGGTGGAACAAAACTTTGTCTTAGCGTGTCGGATTAATCTGCTTGCTTTGTTTGGGTTAAAAGTGAAAAGGTGTCAAAAACCTTGGATCTGGAGCCAAGTCCCCTTGTGGTATAAATCTGTGAGTCACCTTTAGAGAGGGTTAATCGTAGCGGACAATCCCTTCACAGGGCAAACTGCGTTGACGGAACCTCAAGTGGTAATAGCCATTTTCGCCATGGTAGTGACAGCCGCTATATAAATGTCCTCATGGAAGAAATCTCCATGGGTATGGTTCATTGTTGGGTTGTCAGATCTCCCTAGCAGCTCTTGAAGATTAAGTTCTCAGACTGTGTCAAAACCCTGGTGCACCGGGCTTGGAGTTCACCCCTTTGAATCATAAAAGTTGCAGAGTCAAACCATTACTAAAAACCTTAGAGAGGCCAATTTTTCATTCTTAGGTATATGTGTGTTATTGCAAAACTTTTCAGAACATACACAATTAGTACTCTCAGGGATTAGCACAATTTGGTCACTTGATTGTTCATGCGCAAGGTTGCTTTTGCCCTTGTTCATTGTTTTCAGACGTGCTTGGAATCACTTGCTTGCTGTTCTACGTGCTTGTTTATCTACTTGGCTATTAAAAATGATCAAATCTGGTATAACCTTCAGAATCTGGACAGTACAATTTGCAAACAATCCAAAACTAAAAACCTTAAATTTTGCAAAAATTGATGTAAAATCTTTTCTGGAGTCAAAAGTCATTTCAGGAAGTCAAAAGTCGTATGAGTTTTGTCAAGTGTCATTTTAGTATTGCCCATCTATCGTATGATTTTTCAAACCAGCAAATTCAAAAAAAGTCAAAACCCTGTTAGCAACTGTTGTACGAGTTTTGTCAACTGTCGTTTCATTGCTACCCAACTATCGTACGAGTTTAGCAACTATCATTTCATAGACTACCCAGTGTCGTACGAGTCTGTAGAATGTCGATTGGAAAAATTTGAGAGAGTTGTCAGAAATTGTCAAATTGCAAGATATCCAATATTTCCAGCCTAGTTCCAGAATCTGTCAAAAATATCATTGTGTCAGGAACAGAGCAGTAGCTATTGAGCATTCTACTATTTTTCTGAGATTGATCTTTTGAATCTGATCTAGCCTTCTGTTTGATCAATTTGAGTCCTTTTTATCTCGTGTCAAAACCTTGTCATAACTATCAATCTTCAATCAATCTTCAAAAATAGACTAAGTGTTGGGAACTCGTGTTCGCTATCTTTTGGGCGATCTATCCCATACATCTAGGGCACAGTTTCCTTCACCCACATCTCATCAGATCTTCAAAACAATCATAATCTTGACAAGGTTGCGTCATCCAATTTCCTCAAATCAAATTGTTCTTCAGTTGTCTTCATCCTTTTCTTCTGTTTCATTCAAAGTTAATGGTGGAGACCAGAGCTTCTTCACACAAGAAATCAGAAGAAACATCTCAGAATTTACTTTTGACCAATACCCCAGGTCCAACTCTTGAACAACTCATCAAGTCAGGTATCTATGAAGACGACGGTCTCGGTAACTTTCGATTGAAAACTGGTTACATACCTCCTCTATCAACTCACAGAGGTAATCAACAAACTCCTCAATCTATTCCAGGGAGCCCAAAAACTCCTACCATGTCTCAAGCAGGGACAAACCATGGTTCTCTAGGAGGAGGATCCCAAGGACACCATTCTCAACATAATGCCGACCAAGAACCTACACCCTCTGAAATCCATCGATGTCAGAATGATGATGAATTCAAGAGAATGATGAGGCATTTCTTGAAAGTGGATAGAGAGGCATACTTTTTGCAATTAGCCCAGGAAGGAGCTAAACTTCCTCCTCACTTCAATGTCGAAGATATCATCACGCATGAGGAAGAAACTCTGATGACGGCCATAATGAACCAGCTGCACGCTATGCAAGTCAAAATGAATAAAATTGAGAAAGAGACGGAACCCAAGGAATTCTCCATGGAGGCCCTTTGTCCTTTCCCTTTTGACAAAGACTTGTATATGCCTCCATTCCCAAAAAGAGTGGAGATGCCAAAGTATGACAAATATGATGGACACTCTGATCCTCAAGATCGTGTCAGAGAGTTCTATATGCACTCCATGGAATTCATGCATGAACCAACCTATCTGATGCATCTTTTTCCTAGATCCTTGGGAGGAGCATCCATTCAATGGTTTTCGAGATTACCTTCTACGATCAAAACTTTTGAGGAATTGATTAAATTGTTTTATCAACAATATTCCTACAATATTCAACATCCAATTACCATGATCGATATCTGTAACCTCAAGCAATATCCAAGGGAATCATTCCTAACTTTTCTCAAGAGGTGGCGAAAGAAGTTTTCTCTATATGCTAGACCAATTCCCGAAATGGAGAAACTTGAAATCTTTATCAATAACCTTGTTCCAGAGCTCAACTATCCATTACAAATGCAAGATCATGTATCTTTTGATAAAATGGTGGATAATGCAATCAAGATTGAGAAAGTACTTGTCAAGAAAGGAGAAATCACACTTCAAAAGGACAAGTCTGAATCTGGATCTAGCTCAAAAGATAAAAATAAGAGCTGGAATAGAAACAAGGGTATCATCTCTGATGGTGTTGTTGACACTATCCGCACCCCATCAAAGGCACTGGCCTACAATCTCACCCTTGGCACCAAAGCCATTGAAGCTTTAGAGCAAAAATCTGCTAAACCATTTCCAAAGAAGCCATTCAAATGATGGGATAATAAACGAAAGTTTACTCCCCTAGGAGAATCTTTGGAATCTTCCTTGAGAACCTTGATAGCTGATAACATGATCTCTTTACCACCAATCTGAAACCCTGATCTGGATCCAAAACCATATTAGTGGAAAGATAATGAATTTTGTGCTTTCCATCGGACTAAAGGCCACAAGACTAATGGATGCTTCCACTTGAGGCATACCATTCAAGACTTGATAGATCAAGGGGACATCACGATCAATAATCCTACCAGCAATAATGATCACACAGCATTTATAGAACTATTTCCACAACATGGCAAGGGAGTTTCCACTTCTTAGCCTAACATGGGGGCAAAAGTCAACTATGCCTACCCTGGAAACAATGCTGTCATCAATATGGTTGAACCATGTCTCTCTGAGAGCTGCAATGTCATCACGATTGTACAAAGAGACAAAAATCATTCCTTAGCTAATGCAGTTACCAGATCACAAGCTCAGGCTCATCTGAAAGGACAAACACCAAGTTCATCTAATGTCCCTAAAATACCTTTCAATCTCACATCTGCTTCTAAATAGAAGGCTGCCTTGAAATCTTCCAATCCAAAGGATACAAGACCTACATCTTACAGCATCATCCAACAACTCCAGCATACCAATGCCAAAATATCTATGTTTGAGTTACTTTGAATATCTCCAGCTCACAGAGATATCCTAGACAAAGCTTTGCTTGGCTCTAATGTTCCTGATGATCTAGATCTAGACAGGTTCCAAACTATGGTTGGTCATCTAACGTCTCCACAATATATCTCCTTTTTAGAGGAAGATGACAACTCCCTAAGTCACCCACATAATCAGCCCTTGCACATAGAAGTCTTGATCCAGAACCATCGAGTCAAACGTGTGTTGATAGATGGGGGCGCATGCCTCAACATTTGTTCTTACAGCTTGATCACACAATTGGGATTTTCAGAATTGGCTATTGATCCTAGAAATAAAATAACTATCAAGGCCTATGATGAACAAGAAAGATCTTCTAAAGGCACCATTATCTTACCTATCAGAGTGGGTCCAGTTATCAAAGATACCATCTGTCAAGTGCTTGATCTACCTTTGGCCTACAATGTCCTTCTAGGGAGACCGTGGATACATGAAATGCAAGCCATTCCTTCTACATACCATCAATGTTTGAAGTTTCCTTATGAAGGAGTTGAGGTTACTATCCTAGCAGATCTGAATAAAACTTGCAACACCTTGAAGGAAAGTGCTGATAAGCTTGTTCCCAATAACAGAGAATCTTCCATCAAGCAGCTAAATGTTGCTTCCACATCTAAGATGGACGACATTGCTAAAGAGATCAATATCAAAGAAAATGGGATGGGAGAATACACTATAGAGCCAGTCTTGTCTCTGACATCTCTCCCAATCTCACCTAAGTCGTATGGAAAATCCTTGAAGCAGTCTAAATCAGAAACTAAGGAACCTATGGAAGCATACAAAAGAAATTTTGTGGCAGAGCAAGTATCCAAACAAGAATTTGAAGAGGATGAAGCTGTGCTGGCATGGCTATACAAAGAGGATTCTGAATCTAAAATTGTTCAACCTAGTGAATCTATAGCACCTACAATCCCTTCAAATTTATATGGTCCAGGGAACAAATTGATAGCCAAGATGGGATATTTCGGTCAAGGACCTCTAGGAATCAAAGGAAAGGGTCTTGTGACACCCATTTCACATATTGGTAGAGCCAACAAAGATACGGGTGGCTTAGGCTTTAAGAAGAAACCCTATCATCTCAAAGGTGGTTGTTCTCATGTCATAGAACAAATTGCACCAGGAGAACCCCTTCTTAAGAAAGAAGAAATAGAACTCTCAGATGATGATTCAGATAGTTCAGAACTCATCCCCTATGAAAAATTGCCTAAAGAGATCAAAGATCTTCTTGATGATAAAGATGATCCTATCAGAAGAATTAATGTAGTAGACACACAAGAACCTACTGTAGCACAAGAGATGGTTGCACCACAAGAACCAGCCAATCTCGAAGGTAGTCAAACTGATCAAGAAGAAGGGGGTAGTTATTCTGACACTGATTCCCATGAATATGAATTCAAGTCAGAGACTGAGGGTAATCCTTCTTGGGGTATTCATCCTGATTTCACACATTTTCTAAGATTTCCTAGAGATCCTAAATCAGAAGCTGAGTCAAATGACTATGAATGGGGTGCCATTCCAGAAGAAGATGAGCTTATAACAAAGAAATATATTGATGTTATTCACCAATATGTATCTCAACCCAACGTAGGTCTAGAGCGAAACAATGAACTTAACGCGTCTGATCCACCTATGGCTAAAGAGGACTTCCATGATGATGTTGAGCCTATTCACGAATTGAACATTTTGAGTTGTAATATCACCTTTGAACTTGAGCGTCGGGTTAGGACCAATGATGACATATCCATGTCTGCGAACACCATATCCCAAGCCTTTCCCGCTTTGACTATCCAACACCCTGATCTTATCGACCAAACTTCCACAAACCCAAGCCATGGTGTTTACACCTTTTGCAGTGACTATGCCCTTGCTTGTTACGTCAATGCAGTTGAGCCTATGAGGACTTCCATCAGCGAACCGAGCGTCAGCATCACTGAGTCGAACATCAAATATCTTAGTCAAAAAAAGAAAAAGAAAAAGAAAAAGAGTTCTGAGGGTAAAAACCACTTTGTGGCAGTCTCAAATCCTACAAAAGTAAAAAGAAAAGATGTATCTGAAGGTGAAAACCTCTTTGTTGCGCCTAAGGATGAGATATTTGATGTCCTTCCGAGTCATTTATAGGATAGATCTCCAGTTCTAATTGAGCCCACTCAATCCATCAATTTGGGTACAACAGAGGAACCACAATTGGTACATGTAGCACAATCTCTATCAGAAGAAGAGAAACAGAAATTTACTACATTCTTGACAGAAAAAAAGATCAATTTTGCATGAAAATATTCAGATATGCCAGGATTGGATCCCAATCTCATTATGCACCATCTATCCATTGCTCCTGGAGTAAAACCAATCAAGAAAAAATTGAGAAAGATGCATCCTCATGTTGCACTCTTAGTCAAAGCAGAACTAGAAAAACTCCTAAAAGCTGGATTCATCTGTGTCATAGACTATGCTGAGTGGATCTCCAACATTGTACCTGTTTCAAAACTAGATGGTTCAATCAGAGTGTGCACGGACTTTAGAGATGTGAACAGAGCATGCCCTAAGGATGATTTTCCACTACCTAACATTGATATGATAGTGGACATGACTGAGGGCTATGAAATGTATTCCTTAATGGATGGCTTTTCTAGGTACAACCAAATCAAAATTGCTCTAGAAGATCCAGAGAAAACAGCTTTCACATGTGCGTGGGGAACCTTCTGTTGGAATGTTATGCCATTCGGACTCAAAAATGCTGGAGCTACATATCAAAGAGCAATGACATCTATTTTTCATGATATGATGCATAGAACAATGGAGGATTACGTGGATGATACCTTGGCAAAATCCATGATTAGAACTAAACATCTAACAGACTTGAGCATGATCCTCGACAGAATGGAAAAATTTAGTCTTCGACTAAATCTGAAAAAGTGTGCTTTTGGAGTCACTTCTGGCAAGCTCCTAGGATACATCGTCTCCAAGAAAGGTATTGAGGTCAATCCAGCTAAGGTGAAAGCTATAATAGAGATGCAACCTCCCACAAATATCAATCAAATGAGGATGTTGCAAGGCAGAGTTCAATCTATCAGAAGATTCATATCACAGCTAGCGGACATATCACAGCCTTTTACAAAAACATTACATAAAGGTGTGACCTTTGCATGGAATGAAGAATGCGAGAACAAATTTAACCATATCAAGAATTATCTCTTGAATCCTCCTATCTTAATGCCTCCTATTCATGGGAAGCCATTAATATTGTATGTCTCTGCAACAGCCACATCACTAGGGGCATTGCTAGCATAGTATGATGAGAACAAGAAAGAAAGAGCCATCTACTATATCAGCAGAACTTTAGTGGCCTATGAGAAGAACTACTCAATGATAGAGAAGGCATGTCTAGCTGTGATCTTTGCATCACAGAAACTGAGACACTACATGTTAGCTCATACTACTCATTTGGTAGCTAAAATTGATCCACTGAAATATCTCCTAAGCAAAGCTGCCTCACAGGTAGACTAGCTAAATGGGTCATGCTCTTGAGCGAATTTGACATTGAATATGTTGAAAGAAAAGCTATCAAAGGACAAGTCATTGCTGATCAATTAGCTAAAGCACCACTGTTTGATGATACACCCATGCAAATGGAATTTCCCGATTCCTCTATCATGCACCTCTCTTCTAGAGCATGGCGGTTATTCTTTGATGGTTCCTACACACAAAATGGATCTGGAGCAGGCATATTGTTCATCACTCCTCAAGGATACTCGATACCCAAAGCATTCAGACTAAAGTTTCTTTGCACAAACAATATTGTTGAATATGAGGCACTTATCAATGGTATGAAAATGGCAATACAGTGGAGAGTTACAGAGATGCACATCCATGGAGACTCACAATTGGTTATCCATCAAGTCAATGATGTGTACCAAACCAAAGATGAAAAGCTCATTCCTTACAAGAGAATGGTAGATGATTTAAAGAAATACTTCATCTCTATCACATTTGAGCAAATACCCAGAATGGAGACATTTGAGCAAATACCCAGAATGGAGAATAAGGCTACCGATGCAATGGTGACACTATCTACTCTCTTACAGTAGCCCAAACATGAGCTACGCTACGAGTTCCTGGTGGAAGCCCTATCCTATCCTGCATATGACTCCCCTAAAACCTGCATGATCTGCACTGTTCTAGGTTATGACTCATTTCGCTACAAAAATCTGTTCTCCTATCTCCACGACCAAATCATCCCTGAGTCCTTTAACCGTTTTGAGAAATGAAACCTTATCTGATCCGCATCCCGATATGTCATCATTGGTAATGATCTATACAAATGAGGTCTAGATGGTACACTGCTTAGATGTTTAGAACGGGAAGAGTCTCAATGTGAATTAGAGGAAGTCCACGAGGGTATATGTGGGTCACACTCGAATAGTTTAATGTTAGCTCAAAAACTTATTAGGGCTGGGTACTATTGGCCTGAAATGGAGAAAGAGGCTATTAAATTTGCTAAAAACTGTCAACAGTGTCAAGTACATGGCAACTTGATTCATTCTCTAGGGAGAGATCTAATTCCCTTTACTACACAATGGCCTTTTCAATAATGGGCATTTGATCTTGTAGGTGCTATCCATCCGCACTCTTCTAATGGACATACCCATATAATCACAGCTATAGATTATTTTACAAAATGGGTAGAAGCAATTCCTCTAACACAAGCAACGGGGAAATAGATCTCTATGTTCATCCTGAACTACATCATTTGCAGATATGGGATCCCTCATTCCATAGTCACAGACAATGGGGGACAATTCAAAAACAAGGACCTAGATGACTTATGTGCCAAATTCAAGATTACTCAACATTGGTCATCTATCTACTATCCTCAAGGGAATGGACAAGCTGAAGCTTCAAACAAAAATCTCTTGAAAATCTTGCATAGAACAGTGAATAAAACAGGAAGAGACTGGCATCTGATGATCAATCCAACTCTCTGGGCCTACAGAACTAGTATCAGAACGCCTACTGGGGCTACACCATTCGCTTTAGTTTATGGGTCTGAAGCGGTACTGCCTATTGAGGTTGAAATCCCATCACTCAGAATCAGAATGCATGGTCTAGTAACTAATGATGACTACAGAGTGTCTAGGTTACAAGAACTGGAATTACTAGATGAGCGCAGGCAAGCAGCGTATGATCATCTCAGAGTATATCAAAAGAGAATGTCTAGAGGCTACAACAAGAAAGTTAGACACAGAGAATTTTAGGTTGGTGATCTAGTGTTGAGAGAAAATCCTAAAAATCAATCACATTGAGAACGCAAGGGGAAGTTCGAACCCAATTGGCTGGGTCCCTTTGTTATCACTACTACTTTTGGCTCTAGTGCCTATCAACTCTCAATGACTGAAGGAGAACAGCTCCGAGAACCAATCAACGTTCTCCATCTGAAGAAATTCTACGCCTAAGGCATTCAGTCTATGGTAAACTGTCCTGAAAAAATCTTAAAAATAAAAAAAAAAGTCCTGAAAAAATGAACATCTTGGTGAAAACCTAGCAATAGGCACCTTGATGATTCACAAAAAAATAAAATAAAATAAAAATTAAAAAAAATCAAAAAATATAAAAAATTCAAAAAATCAAAAAAATATCAAAAGTACAAAAAAATTGAAAAAAAAAAGAAAAATAAAAAAAAAAAGAAAAAAGAAAAAGTGCCTTTGTGAAAACCTGAAAACAGGCACCTCGGTAGCAAAAATAGAATCTCTGCCAAGATGGTGAAAACCCGGCAAACGGGCGCCACTTGTTCCAAATGCTCCATCTATCAGCACAATCTTGGTCTTTCCCAGCTTTCAGTCTTGCTTTAGTTTGTACATATCTTCCGGTTTGTTTCTACATTTCCAGTTTTTAATAAGTCGGTCTGTACACCAATCAGCTCAAGCGTCTGTATCCTATCAATGTTCAAATTTGGGGGCAATCAATGTTATATCCTATGGCCTCTAGTATATCTTAGACGTATCCTATCCAGTCAGAGTCCTTTTGAAGCTTCATTTGAGTCAGTCAAGTCTATCTTGTCTCCAGAAAGGATTTTGCATTTACAACAACGCAATCAAACACAAACTGAAAACCACCTGTGCTTCATGCTTTTATCTCCTTTTATGCTTACTGATTCACATTGAGATTTCTGCATATTGTGTCCCTTCGAGCTCTTCGATGATGTCCTTTATAGGATTTAGAGAGTGATGACTGGGGGCATAATCTTTTCTTTGTCTTCTGCTTGTACGTGACAATCTAACAACTTTGGAAATTCTAGATTGAAATGGTGTCTGACTATAAGAGCCTCTATCTCGAATTTGATGGCCATGCGTACCTCGACCATTGATACCCAAAAAATTCAAGGAATTTTGATCTAACTATTGTCTTTTTGAGTAAGTTCTTTCTCCTACTGTGGAACGCGATCTTGCCTAAGGATGTGAACGATAAAGGGTCACTACGGGTAATTCACATTGGATTCAGAATGATCTCTTGACTGTTTGATGTGTTTGTCATGCAAGGTGTATTCAGGTCATCATGACATTTATGTTTTGATGCTTATACAAATTGCTATATCAAAATGGACATGATATTCAGGTCATCCTGGTGTTTGTGCCTTGGTGCTTATATCTAATCCGACATTCCAAAAATAAAATCAATATTCATATATCCATGGTTGTTGACCAGTGGGTGTTGTATTGATTCTTGCGCATACAAATCGATATTCATATGTCTATGGTTTCATAGCTAGTAGGCATTGTATTGATTTATCCGGTTACCAAAAAGTTCAATGATGATAACAAATCGACACATGATCAGTGACTAGGTCCTAGGTCTTAGGTTGCATTTCATTTTGCATGTCTCTTTGCATTTTGCATGTTTGCATGATCTCACAATGGCTAAACAAACTTCAATGCTTAAACAATTCTCCACTCACATCTTCAAGTCTAACAAGAGCTGAATCTCACATGAAGGTTCCTCCAATGAAGCAGCAAGTAGAATCCTTTTTCGGGATCAAAATTGAAATACACGATCATTCATATTATTAACTACTTGCATAATCAACCTTAAATTATCATAGAAATCCAGAATTCAACTTAACTGATTATCTAACATCAAACTATCAAAATTTCAACTTGGTCAACCATGGTCAACTCATGGTCAAACCTAGTTAACCTTGGTCTCTAGGACCTCTAAACGATGCAGAATGCGCTCTTGAACGTGTATAACCACTTTTCCCATCAATCAACATGCTTCTGAGCTCTCAACGCTGACTTTTCTTATCAGATTTCAATTTTAATCCCGAAGGGGGCATGGTATTGCACATCATTCAAAGTCTGTAAATCAAATTCTATCGATCAAATATATCAATATCTTTCATCAGTGATCAAGACAACAATCACGTCTAGTCGCTGATTCATCAAAAGTCTTCATCGCTCGGGGAAAATCTATCATCACTTGGGGCATATCAGATTCATTGATCTATATCAATCTGGTATTCTCTTAATCTTGTAATCTGTATCAGTTTTTACAACCATCAGATCATAGTGTTCTTTCCTTGGTTCATCAGCAACTAAAGGATTCGGATGTGATCCCTGCTAGTTCTGCTAAGACAATCGAGTCTAGAACCAGTCACTCACTTCTTATCAATCCTAAGGTTCAGAATCAGGCATTTTGACACTTTTTCGCAATCATCGGTTCATTGCTGTTATAGTGAACATTATCTTTGGTCATTCAGGACCTCCTATCTCAATATCTTTCAATCGGTTTATCTTTTGAATCAGTTTCATATCTTTATCAAACATAGACTATCTTTGAACCACTGCGCTTCGCACAGTAATTCAAAGAGGGGCAAAATGTAATACTCCAAAAATGGGCTATATGTTCATTAACCTTCTATATAAACAATTCGAATGAAATCGACATCAAAGTCCTAATCTAAGGCACATCTAAACATCATCGAATCATAATTGATTATCTTAAATTCTGCATCGGGGAATATTCTTAGTAATATTCCTAATCATCATAATTATCTTTAATTTTATAATTATTTGGCAATAAATCACATGTATCCTAAAAATTTGATTAATTAAATATTTTGCATATTTAATTAATTAGATTTAATATTTGCCACTTAATTGTTTAATTAAATTTAATTCTATCTATTATTAATTGTATTATTTAATTTTGACAATAAATCAAAATTCCTATGAATAATTGATTAAATTCTTATTTAATTAATTAAAGAATGTTATCATTATTTAATAATATAATTTTTAATAAAAGTTTGGTAAAATAGTTAATTAACCCATAAATTAATTATTTTATTTCAAAAATCAGTTAAGTTGAGCATAAATCACTTTATTATTAAATTAATTCATAAATAAAATATGCACAATCATAAAAGCAGACAACTATCAATTATCAATTAAAACTAAACTCTATTTTGAGTTAAAACTTAGCTTTTGCATGTTTTTGTGACTTAATTATCTGTTATTTAAAAATAACTCAAAAATCAACCTGAGTTATTTGAGTGATTTATGGCTTTTTTCCATGCACCTCCAAAGCCTTGGATTTCTATAAATAAAGGCCTCAGCTCTTCACAAATCATCTCATATTTTTGCACAATCTGGTTGGAGAATTGGAATTGAAGAATCAAAGCTCTTGCGAATCGACATCTTTGTGAGATCAATCTTATTTTTGCATTCATATTGTATATCATTGCTAGATTAGCATTGCATATCAATTTTCAATAGCATTCAGAGCATATCAATTTCATCTAGCATAGATTCATATCAAGTTTTCATTCTTATTGCATAGAAAATCCAAAAAAAAAAGCTTAATTGCATTCATATTTCATATCTAGATCAATTGCATTGAAATCCTTCGTTTAGGTGTCATCTAGGTCATTGATCTCGATAACAATCTGAGAACATTAATCTCGCACCTACTAGAAGGCAGTCAATCGCTTGGTTAAATTAGATTTCAATTTTGTATGATTTTGATTATAGCTAACCTCTAATGTTTTACTGAGTGTTGTGTCTACAGATCAGGTACAATTTTCACACACACAGGACCAATTTGTTACAACTTGATGCCTAATTAGACCCAATTAGACCTATTAGGACCAATTAGTTACACTTTGATGCCTAATTAGACCTAATTGGACCTATTAGGACATCATATGAGCAATAGGACCCCTTAAGCATAATTTGACATACATTATGACCTAATTAGACCTAATTAGGCCTATTAGTACCTAATTAGATCCAATTAGACCTAGTTAGACCTAATTAGACCCAATTAGAGTTATTAGGACATCAAATGAGAAATATAACCCCTTAAGAATAATTAGACCTAGATTATGAATGTGATTAGTGCAAACCTAACCTATTCGAAACAAGCATTGACATTCAAAAATTATCCTAAGAAACATATTCCTAACATATAGTAATTTAAATATTTGTAAAGCACCTCAGATAGAGCTTAAATGAGAGCACCCTGTCACTGTTCGATATTCTCTCGATTTAAGGATCTGGGTGTGCTCTCAAAACACTAGGACCATGTCCCCAATGCAAATTAGGAAGGTTTAGGATCATTTAGTGACCAAAGATACTCCATAGTGGCACAAAATTAGGTATGGTAAACCTAATTTGCGCTCGGAGCCCAAAGGAACCAAATGAATCCAAAATGCAGATTTAAACTACAAATGCTTATATACTAAGTTGATTACAACCAAATATAAGATGTGATATGATATGAAAATGATATGAAAAGCTTGATAATGAACTAGGTTAATCCATTAAGCTACTCTAGGATGAGCTATGAAATCTTGAAAGATGAGTAAATCTAACAATTATGCTAATATTATAGTAATCTAGATGCAAATTGACATGATAACAATGCATGAAATGATAAAAATTAAGCTAATGCTTTTCTCTTAGAAGGAGGATCATTTATAGGATTTGAGGAAGGGCTTGGGTTAGAAAGGATGGCTAGGGTTAGAGTCAGGATTAGGGGTAGAGTTTGGGGTATGGTTAGAGGTATGGTCAAAGGGACAAGGTTTAAGGGTTTCTCACACATGTGTGAGCAATATTAGGGAAGTGTGCCTAGGGAACCAAGGTGGAAGAGGAGACATGGGCTTCATTAAGAGGTTGCAAGAGCCTTAATGAGGGTGTAAGGAGCCATTAATGAGTTTGTAATGCTCATTAATGAGGGCTTTTGACCAAAAGTAATTTAGGATGAGGTTTTATACTAAGAGGGTTAGAAATCACCCTCTAAGTAGGTTTAGGACGGGTTTAGGAAAGGTTAGATAGGTTTAGGGTTTTCTAAAAGATTCTATGGTTTTAGACTTTAAATAAATATTTAATTTATTTAAGGATTGTGACACAATTGATCAAATAATGATTTAATAAATAGGGGGAAAATCATTAAAATTTGATTTAAATGCTTTTGGGAGGGATTCTTTGATTAAATGTCTTTAATTAAAATAGGAGAGGAGATAATGACACTAAAAACTAATTAATTAGTCAAATAACTAATTAATTAATAAATGATGATGTCATTAGGGGTTTTTGCAAAATAAAATATTTTTATTTAGCAAAAGGATTTTTTGGTGTCTACATTTTTTCTCTCTTTGATGTGATGTTGCAAGTGGCGTGGTGTCAAAGACATGAAAATAAGATGCCCCAGGCTAGAATAGAAGGTAATTAGGGGTTGTGCCCCCTCGAGAAAATAACACAAAGATTAAACTTTGGGGAATTTTCTTGAAAAGGACGCAAGTAGGAAGGAAGAAAGGAGGAATGGGGGATAAACAAATGTCCTTCCAAGAGAAATGATGGATGAATGCAAGATGAGGTGAAATGCAGGATGCAGAATGAAAGTAGGGCAGATTTCACTCCTAGGCCAGAGAATAATTGAATGACTTGTGAAATATAGGTTTAGCTACTTCAATCATATTTATATGGAGCACCAATAATAGTCACTATCAAAATCCCATTCCATGTAATACCTACCTATACATAGATACAATGCAGTACAAGGCAATGTGTAATTTTCCTGTCTAAAGGACGCATGATCAGTCAAGCAATGTATGAGTATTAGGCCACTAGCAGATTATATGTGTAAAGTATTTGAGAGAATCATGATTATTCTCCCTGCATTAAATCGAAATACAATAGAGCTACCAATGGCATAGAGCTACGAACAATAGAATCATGTCCTTCACTGGTAGCAACATTATTGGTTGACCTAAAAGAACTTAAGTATTCATCACAGAACCCATGACTTATAATTTATAAGCATTCATTGTGTGAAATTTGGGTTTTGGGACTCTAATATCTTATAGAGTGCATGCCATGTGGATGAATTTGGGTTTGTGGGTGTGATAAATCTTAGCTGTTTGTATCATAGTTAATAGTATTTTAAATGGTCTTCCCAGAAATTTGATGATACACTATGACTTTACAACTACCAAGGCACAAAAGTGTGCTTGAGTACCTAAAATAAGAGTAATTATTTTACAATAGAAGCAAATTATTTTGTTTTAGAAATTTTGAGGTCTTATTTCCTACCCAGTCCTAAAAATTTTCTAACTTGTCACAAGCACAATTTGGTCCCTTTATACTCTAATGCCTAGTTGCTAGGCATCATTGCGTGAGTTGAGCATTTAAAGAATAGTTTTCATTTACAGATGTACCCAATGACCTCCCCTCTAACTAGTCTTCATCTTCCATGTAGCTTTGAGTTTTCTTTCCAAAAAAGACTACGTGTCTTTTATGACATTTGCTCTATAATGCACCCAAATAAAATAGGCTAATAATAAGAAGAGGTAGTCACACAATAATTAAATATGTTGATATCACAAGCTTTTTATTCAGGCCAATTAAACATTGGCTTTTTATAAAAGGATTTTCTCTGCCCCCTTTCCAACTAGGCATCCAGAACATTATTGTAGGAATCAAAATGCATTTCTTTATGATTTTTAGATTATTACACTTGTGTCTAAATAGCCTCGTTTGTTCTTGAGTTCTTGTAGTTCTATGTCAAATAGGCTGACCAGGGTTCGAGGGATTCCAGATTATTTTGACAATAATGTGATTTTATCATTGTTTCACAATCCCCAAACCTAAAAGGAATATTAGAGATTATATAGGATAAATTAGCCAATGGAAGACTAGAGTGTCAAGATGTGAAAGATGCTCACATAGATCTGCAATAGTTTCTTTCAAAGCAATCAAAACCAACTCTTGTTATCTTAGATGATGTTTGGTCTAGTGAGCATTTGGAAGAATTACTATTTTAGGGTCACACATACAAGTCTCTTATAACCAAAAGAGACAAGTCCATCATCCCCAAAACTCCCTCTTCACAACTCTATCAATTACAATTGTTGGGCACAGCAGATGCTCTATATCTTTTATGCGTCTGGGCTTTTAGACATACATCAATTCCAAGCTATGTAGATATAACTCTAATAAAGGAGGTATGGAGTTATCTAAAATAATTTTTTTTTGTGATCCTTTTTTATATATAGCGATCTATATATGGTAGGTCTTCTTTTAAATTTTCTTACATTTTATAAATTGCAAGTGAAAGTAGAATGCGATAGTTTGCCACTTTCTCTTAAGATGATTGGAAGTTCTATGCAAAGGGATCTGGATGAAGTATGGAAGAGGGCTGAGAATATTTATGAAGGAGAATGCATCTCACTCTATTGCATAAAAGAGCGTATTTTATTTACTATGTAGTTATGCCAGAATAATAGTCTTCTGTGATCTGACGTTGTGCATCATAGTCACCTCTGTGCAATAGAATTTCTGCATCAGGGACTTGATTGTTTGGATATACTACGCCCAATTCTTCATCGTCTCGCAAAGAAAGTAAACCAAAAAATTTGACAGTCAAATTGTTGCAATGGTGTCCATCGTTAGTGTACATATTTCAATGGTTGATAATCAATCAGAGATTGCAGTATATTAAAGATAGCAATCATAAACTATAACTATCAACTAACCTATAAAATGGTGAAAAATAGACCCATCTTATGGTTTCAATGGTAGTCATTCTCTTTCTAAGATTGTCAGTCATTTGATTAAATAATAGTTCCTTACTCTCATATAGTGAACGCCTTCAGCATAAAAATATTTAGTGGTGTAGTATACATACATTCTAAAATATAATTAGAAAAATATTGAGTGGTGTGGTATAAGTTGAAAGAGAACAAAAGACAGCCACAAGAGTCATGATTATTTTGAGCTTGAAAGGAAGATTTTAAGAAAATGAAAATAATGTATGAAAATGAACATGAAAGAAAGAATTAACAAGCACCACGTAGTGGCTAGTACTTGCCTTTAGTTATGTAATTAATTGTAGCTTTAAGTAATAAAATTAGTTGTAGTTGTAATTGTGTTGTATATAAAATTATAAAAGTAGGTATGATAAATAAGAATTGAAGAAGAATAAAACAAATTTTGAATTTAAATAAGAATTAATTAACAATAAAACTTTAAAAAAACTCTATATAAGAATAAAGCGTTAACTCTTATTTAAATAAATAGTGAAATGTAAAAAAGAATGTACTAATATAATGAAAAAAAGGTTTATTCTACTTATAGTCTAATAGTATAGTAAGGAATCAACGATAATTTCAATGAACTACGACAGAACAACATTTACTTGTGTTGTATTATTATCTTCATATTAACATTTTAGGAACAAATAAATGGCTATTAGGAATGAAACAAGTGGTCTTTTTAATATTTTATTTCATTACTATTTTCTTAATATAAATAGTGTATAATTTTTACATATTATTATTTTAATAAAGTATAAACATATTAAATTTTATTTAAAAAATTATAAATTCTAAGTTTTGGTGTTCTTTATAGTTTATAAATTAAATTTTTATATTTTCTTTGATTATTTTACATAGATCTATATATATTATTATTTATTTTCTTAGAAAGTTTATATACTTATTCTATATAAATGACATTTGTGTAATTTAATAGTAAACTAATTTTAACTATCTAAATTTAATATGGAACTCTCCAAAATAAAAATGTAAATCTAAATGTTTTAAATATTTACTCTCAAACAAACATCTAAAATAATTAAATTCAAATTTAAAGTTTAACAAAAACTCCCATAGCACATATATAACAAAAATAGTAATTCCTTGCTTACTATAATGAAAAACAAAACATAAAATGACAAAAAATTTACATAATTATTGCTAAATTCTCACAAACAAAATTATAGTGAAAATTAATAGTAGTCTTTAAGGGTTTCTTAGCTCTGCATTAACATAAAACTTAAAAGAAAATAAAAATAACCCTTTTTAGATTATTAGCATTCCCTCAATTAAAAACAGTTATTACCATTCCTTCAATCATAAATGATTATTAATATTATTCATATAGTTTGACTAATTATTTATTATTTTGTACATAAATAACATACTTTTCATTTGGTATAATACAATTAATAACATAAGCATTCTTTTATTTCATTCATTATATCAAACTTATAAAAGAAAATTTTTATTCTCCTTGAATTCTCATATATAAGAGATTCAGGCACGTCTATAGTACGGTACTACGCAAACATTTTCACCTAAATTACCATCCATTTGAATTCTTCAACATCCTCCATGACCACCACCGCCACCTTCTTGACCACCACCTCCTTGACCACCTCCTTGACCACCTCCTTGGCCACCTCCTTGGCCACCTCCCTGACCACCACCTTGACCACCACCCCCTTGGCCACCTCCTTGACCACCACCTCCTACTTGGTCACCTCTATCACCTCCTCCTTGACCACCTCCACCACCTTGTTGACCACCACCTCCTTGTTCACCGCCACCACCAATACCGGGTGCTCCTCCTCCTATTTCTCCACCACCAGGCCCATGACCAGCCATCTTTAGTGCAATTCTCTTTGAACTCTTACTCTTCTTCTTCTTTCTTTGGTATAGCTGCGAAAACTCTATCTGAGCAAGAATGTGTGCAATACTCATGAATCTATCATACATATATATATCTTTCTCTCTTGCCGACCTTCACTCCATATCTACCATTCTTTCAAGGCAGGAGAGAGCTGTTGGGTGAAGATATTTAAAGAAACTGCCTCATATAGCACTAAATGATACACACGTAGCACAAAATAATACATACGTAGCACTTCTAGCAGGCACCCACAAATATCTACACCTTCAACTTTCTGAATTGCTGATCTTGCATTGTATTACAGAGTTGATGGTTTAGCAGATAAGATAAAGATGAATACGATAGATTGAAAGAGAGAAAAGATTGTACGATTTAGCTCGGCTTAACCAGCACACTCAAAGCCCTAACCGTGCTGAGGCGGGTGGTGTGGGCCCCATTAAATACCCTGGTATACAGGTGTGCAAAATGTGGAAGAATAGACAATTTGCCTGAACTGTTCGATGGGATACCCTAATGAAATGTGGTCTCATCATTGCAGGATATACGCCAACGTGATTTGTTGAAAAGGCTTCAAAAACTTTCAGGTAAATGCAGTTGGGAGGTTTAAAGCCAGACTCCGCATCCTTTGCTATGTTCCCATAGGTTTAAAGCCAGAGTCCGCATCCTTTGCTTCCCTCTTCCCTGCTCTCCCAAAACGGTAGCTCTCGATAACTAAGCACCTCCTTAAGTTCTCAATAATTTCCAATAGATTTTCTATAGGGAGATCACAACAAGAAGCGAAATCTAGAAGACAAGATACATTACCAAAAAATAGTGTAAACAAAATTTGAGAAGCAAAGTAAAATAATGAGGAGAATGAATTGGGCATGTGGAACAAAAGAATAGAGCTGATCACGGATGAGTTGAATGCTCTTATGGGCCTTCATACGTATGTGTGACTTTTTATTTTTTTAAAATTCTCTAGGATGTTAATTTAAAATTATGAGTGTGGCCTCTTTCCACGTTATGTGGTCAAAATAAATTCAAACTTATAATATAATAAATAGAAATACAAAACGGGGCAGCTAAGCTTTTTACAAAATGCATCAAATACAAAAAAAACAAAAAAAAAATATCAATTTTTTTTTGTAAATTTGTTGTAGTTTTTTTATCACAAAATATGCAGATTATGAAGAATAGATGTTGAAAATTTCACCAAAATCTGTTGTATTTTCCATTTTTGAAATTTAATCAACGTACATTTGTAGTGAGCTTAATTGCGTCCTCTCCTTTTTTTCAACTACAAAAATCCTTTTTTATAATAGAAACTTGATTTTCTTGGGAACTCTTACTTTAAACTTAAACATATATAAGTATTTATATGTGCATGTATATGAGTACTTTATAATATATATTAGAATTTAAAAAGTGAAAAGAATCTTGCTTAGTATAAAACATAACAAATCTACAACACTAATAAAGTAGATCCTAATGGATTTTTTTGCTTAACTAAATATAAGTTACTTTGGAAATAATTTTATAATTGACGATTTAAATATGCATAAAGTATGCAATAATTTTCCATGCACTAAATGTCTTATGATACTGTTTTAGATAAATATTGTTCATCTAGAAGATACTATTTCTTTCAAACAATGTGTTATCAATCCATCTTCTATTTCATATTATTCATTAAAAGAGAGAAATTTTCTTGGAGAACATAAAGTAACCATGATTCAAGAAATATTGTCATCCACCTACTCTAATGTGGTAGATTATCCTTTTAGAGATCTTATAAATCCCCAAAATCTTGAAACGGTTATTAAAATTGTTTCAAAAGGTATATTAATGTATCTTTAATATTGCAGGTTCATACAAGAATTTAACACCAAAGCTATAAATAAAAAAAAGTTGTAACTATAGGTTTAATTAACACCAAAGTAATAACAATAAGTCTCGAATTTATTGCATATTTTTCTAAATAATCAAAACTATATAAATAAAATTATATAGAATGTGCGAACACACACACACACACACACACACATCACACAGTATTAACAATTAATTCAACTATAAAATAATTAACACACACACAGACACACACACACACAAACTGGGTGAACCGACAATAGTGGGTTAAACTTTTTTGCGTGAACAGATACTAAACTCTACATTTTGAAAAAATCTTTCAGATCAGATGCATATTGTCATTAAACCATTTGAAATCGGAAGATGAAGTAAATTAGAGACTTTTAAGATTTTGTATCTTGATTCTAAATATATTTTTATTTTTATTTTTGAATTTATTTTAATAGTTTTTTCTTTCTCCCATGAAAATTGGTATGTTTTGAAGACGTCATTTTCAAAAAGTTAAATTATTTTCATAGAGCATAACTTTTTGTCTAAAATAGATATCAATGTGCTTCTTTTGAATTTAGTTTTGTAACATTCGTACAGAGGGCATGCAATTGGTTTGAAGATATTATCATGATTATTGCATATTTTATTAATGTTTGAAGTTGACTAAATGGTAATTTTTACATACCTTGACTACATAGCTTATAACTTGTTGTGTATTTATCTAATTTGAAATTTATTTTATTTTTTATAGAAAGTGGACTCGAAGATGGAGGGAATTGTTATTTAAAAAATAAATTTATTTTCTACTATTTTTCATTGAACGCCAACTTAGAGGTTTATATTTGATAAAAAGCCTACATCTGATTAACGTCAAAAAGCATATACATAATAAATTAAAAAATTTTCAAATATATAACCGTTAGAAAGATTGTTCTGAGTACTTGTGCTATACAAAAGGATGTCTCCTTATTGTTCCATTTGACCCCTACGATTGAGCTCCGAAGCCATGAAATGTTCATAGTTTCATCAAACTTTACAAATTGCCCTTACATAGGGACCTCTTATAGAAAGTACTTTGAATCAAAATTATCTAGTCACAATCAAAAGTACTTGAATGGTTTAAGGTCGATTTAGCCCTTTACAAAGTTACTTTCGATAGAAACTAATGACTTTCGATAGAAACCTATGTTAGCCAATTTGGTGTCATTTCGGGATAATAACAATTACATATAAACAAATATATGTTTTTCCAATCTTATTAGTTTCAAAGATGCAAAATAATTTGCATTTTGAAGAAGGAATCCTTTTGAAATTGTGTTTTTTTGAATTTTGTCAAAATTTGGTGGAACAATTTTGCAAAGTGATGAGAAATAAAAAGAAAAGGATAAACAAGAGTACACGACATTATTTAGAAGAGACTAAACAAAGACTAGGACAAGAAGCATGAGAAAGTTATTATCATAGGAAAAAAGGTATCTCTCTCTCTCTCTGGATATTTTAAGTTGATGATTAGGGCTTGTCTTAATGAAACATGTAAGAATGATATTGCAATACCTAATTAGCCTAAATTTGATAAAGCAGAGCTAATTAGACTTAATAATACTAATTAGACCTAATAAGACCTAGACAAGACTAATTATACTTAATAAGACTAAGAAGACATAATTATATACCTAATTAGACCTGATGTGAGTATTATGATCCCTTAAGGCCTAATGTTCAACCTATTAGGACCTAATATGAACATAATATTTGATGATTTAGGATCTAATATGAGTAATAAGTCTCGAATTAGGACCTAATATCATTAATAGGATGGACCTTAGATGTAATTAGACCTATTTAGACCTAATAATAGTAATTAACACCTAGTAAGACACATAACTAGTCCTAAGTATACATAATATGAGTAATAGGACCCCTTAAGACCTAATTAGATATAATAGCTAACCTATTATGACCTAATTTGTTAAATTTAGTAATAAGATGTAAGAGTACCCCTTAAGAGTTAATTCTTGACTAATTAAAATAAGTCATGTAAAAGACCTAATTATACCTTTAATAAGACTGATTAATAGGTCTAATATGAGTAATAGGACTTATTCGTAGCAATCTGACCCCTTAGACATAATAAAACCTAATGTGAGGTCTACTATGGATTATATAACCACTAAGGCCTAATTAGGCTAATTAACCCCTAATATTTCCTAACAAGACTTAATTATACTATTTTTTGTACAAAATTTACATGTGAGTAATATGACCTAATATGAGTAATAGGAACTAATATTGAATAGTAATAGTACCTAATTAGGGGCCTATTTATGAACTTAATAGGACCCCTTAGACCAAATTAGTCCTAATAACCCCTAATTATCTATCTAATATGAGTAATAGGACCCTTTCTAGGTGTAATTAGATCTAATTAGTCTAATTAACACCTAATATTCTCGTACTATGATCCCTTAAAATCTAATTAGACCCAATATGCTTAATATGATCTCTTAATCTACCTAATTAGACCTATTAGGACCTAATTAGACGTAATTAGACCTATGAGGATGTAATTATACCTAGTTATCTAGGTCTATTAAAATGTATATGATAGGTAATATGACCCCTTAAAACCTATCAACACCTAATTAGACCCAATTAGACATATTAGTCCACTTAACTAGACCCATAAGATCTATTAGGACCTAATTAGACAGGTATTAGGAGCTATGATAGGTTATATGACCCCTTAAGGCCCCATTAGACCCACTATGAGTAATATGACCCCTTAAGACCTATTAGCTCGCTTAATTAGACCCAGTTATACATATTAGGACCCAATTAAACCTATTAAGACCTATTTAGACCTATTCAGACCAATTAGTTACACTTTGATGCCTAATTAGACCCAATTAGGCCTATTAGGACCTAATTAGACCCAATTAGACCTAGTAGGACCTTATTACACCCAATTAGACCTATTAGGAGCTAATTAGACATATTAGGAACTAATTAGAACTATTAGTACACCTAATTAGACCTATTAGGACCTAATTATACCTAGTTAAAACTATTAGTTCCTAATTAAAATATATTAGAACCTAATTACACCCAATTAGACCTATTAGGACATCATATGAGCAATAGGACTCCTTAAGCATAATAAGACCTAGACTATGACCTAATTATCTACCTATCAGTCCACCTAATTGGACCAAATTACACCTATTACCTGACCAATTAGTTACACTTTGATGCCTAATTAGACCCAATTAGACCTATTAGGACCAATTAATTACACTTTGATGCCTAATTAGATGCAATTAGACCTACTATGATCTAATTAGACCTATAAGGACATCATATGAGCAATAGGACCCCTTAAACATAATTAGACTTAGATTATGACCTAATTAAAGCTATTAGGACCTAATTAAGACATATTAGCACCCAATTAGACCTATTAAAACCTAATTAGACCCAATTAGACATGTTAGGACCAATTAGTTACATTTTTTGCCTAATTAGACCCAATTTGACCTATTTGGACCTGATTATGACCTAGTTAGACCTAATTAGACCTATTAGGGCCTAATTAGACCTAATTAGACAAATTAGACATTTAATGAACAATATGACCCCTTAAGAATAATTAGATCTAGATTATGACCTAATTAGACCTAATTAGAGGTCTCATAGTACATACTTCTACTAATTAGACCTATTAGGACTTAATTAGACCCAATTAGACCTATTAGGACCAATTAATTACACTTTGATGCCTAATTAGACCCAATTAAACTTATTAGGACCAATTTGTGACAACTTGATGCCTAATTAGACCCAATTAGAATGATTAGGACCAATTACTTACACTCTGATGCCTAATTAGACCTGATTGGACCTATTAGGACATTAGATGAGCAATAGGACCCCTTAAGCATAATTTGACATACATTATGACCTAATTAGACCTAATTAGGCCTATTAGTACCTAATTAGACCCAATTAGACCTAGTTAGACCTAATTAGACCTAATTAGACGCAATTAGACTTATTAGGACATCAAATGAGAAATATAACCCCTTAAGAATAATTAGACCTAGATTATGAATGTGATTAGTGAAAACCTAACCTATTCAGAACAAGCATTGACATTCAAAAATTAGCATAAGAAACATATTCCTAACATATAGTAATTTAAATATTTGTAAAGCACCTCAGATAGAGCTTAAATGAGAGCACCCTGTCACTGTTCAATTTTCTCTCAATTTAAGGATTTGGGTGTGCTCTCAAAATACTAGGAGCATGTCCCCAATGCAAATTAGGAAGGTTTAGGATCATTTAGTGAATAAGGATACTACATAGTGGCACAAAATTTGGTATGGTAAACTTAATTTGTGGCTGGAGCCCCAAGGAACCAAATGAATCCAAAATGGAGATTTAAACTACAAATGGTTATATACTAAGTTGATTACAACCAAATACAAGATGTGATATGATATGAAAATGATATGAAAAGCTTGATAATGAACTAGGTTAATCCATTAAGCTACTCTAGGATGAGCTATGAAATCTTGAAAGATGAGTAAATCTAACAATTATGCTAATACTATAGTAATCTAGATGCAAATTGACATGATAAAAATGCATGAAATGATAAAATCTAAGCTAATGCTTTTCTCTTGGAAGGAGGATTATTTATAGGATTTGAGGAAGGGCCTAGGTTAGATAGGATGGGTAGGGTCAGAGTCAGGATTAGGGGTAGAGTTAGGGGTATGGTTAGAGGTATGGTCAAAGGGACAAGGGTTAAGGGTTTCTCACACATGTGTGAGAAATATTAGGGAAGTGTTCCTAGGGAACCAAGGTTGAAGAGGAGACATGGGCTTCATTAAGAGGTTGTAAGAGCCTTAATGAGGGTGTAAGGAGCCATTAATGAGTTTGTAAGGCTCATTCATGAGGGGGTTTGACCAAAAGTAATTTAGGATGAGGTTTTATACTAAGAGGGTTAGAAATCACCCTCTAAGTAGGTTTAGGATGGGTTTAGGAAAGGTTAGATAGGTTTAGGGTTTTATAGAAGATTCTATGGTTTTAGACTTTAAGTAAATATTTAATTTATTTAAGGATTGCGACGCAATTGATCAAATAATGATTTAATAAATAGGGGGAAAATCATTAAAATTTGATTTAAATGCTTTTGGGAGGGATTCTTTGATTAAATGTCTTTAATTAAAATAGGAGAGGAGATAATGACACTAAAAACTAATTAATTAGTCAAATAATTAATTAATTAATAAATGATGATGTCATCAGGGGTTTTTGCAAAATAAAATATTTTTATTTAGCAAAAGGATTTTTTGGTGTCTTCATTTTTCCCCTCTTTGAAGCGATGTCGCAAGTGGCATGGCATCAAAGACATGAAAATAAGATGCCCAAGGCTAGAATAGAAGGTAATTAGGGGTTGTGCCCCCTCGAGAAAATAACGCAAAGATTAAACTTTGGAGAATTTTCTCGAAAAGGACACAAGTAGGAAGGAAGAAAGGAAGAATGGGGGATAAACAAATGTCCTTCCAAGAGAAATGATGGATGAATGCAAGATGAGGTGAAATTTAGGATGCAGAATGAAAGTAGGGTAGATTTCACTCCTAGGCCAGAGAATAATTGAATGACTTGTGAAATATAGGTTTAGCTACTTCCATCATATTTATAAAGAGCACCAATAATAGTCACTATCAAAATCCCATTCCATGTAATACCTACCTATACACAGATACAACGTAGTACAAGGCAAGGTGTAACTTTCCCCTCTAAAGGATAGATGATTAGTTGAGCAATGTATGAGTATTAGGCCACTAGCAGATTATATGTGTAAAGTATTTGAGAGAATTATGATTATTCTCCCTGCATTTAATCTATATACAATAGAGCTACCAATGGCATAGAGCTACCAACAACAGAATCATGTCCTTCATTGGTAGCAACATTATTGGTTGACCTATGAGAACTTAAGTATTCATCAAAGAACCCATGACTTATAATTTATAAGCATTCATTTTGTGAAATTTGGGTTTTGGGACTCTAATATCTTATAGAGTGCAGACCATGTGGATGAATTTGGGTTTGTGGGTGTGATAAATCTTAGTTTTTTGTATCATAGTTAATAGTATTTTAAATGGTCTTCCCAAAAATTTGATGATACGCTATGACTTTACAACTACCAAGGCACAAAAGTGTGCTTGAGTACCTAAAATAAGAGTAACTATTTTACAATAGAAGCAAATTATTTTGTTTTAGAAATTTTGAGGTCTTATTTCCTACCCAGTCCTAAAAATTTGCTAACTTGTCACAAGCACAATTTGGTCCCTTTATACTCTAATGCCTAGTTTCTAGGCATCATTGCATGAGTTGAGCATTTAAAGAATAGTTTTCATTTACAGATGTACCCAATGACCTCAACTCTGACTAGTCTTCATCTTCCATGTAGCTTTGAGTTTTCTTTCCAAAAAAGGCTACGTGTCTTGTATGACATTTGCTCTATAATGCACCCAAATAATATAAGCTAATAATAAGAGCAAGTAGTCACACAATAATTAAATATGTTGATATCATGAGCTTTTTATTCCTGCCAATTAAACATTGGCTTGTTATAAAAGGATTTTCTCTGCCCCCTTTCCAACTAGGCATCCAGAACATTATTGTAGGAATCAAAAGGCATTTTTTAATGATTTTTAGATTATTTCACTTGTGTCTAAATATCCTCGTTCATGCTTGAGTTCTTGTAGTTTGGGTGGTCGCACAAGCTGTGTCCCACTTTTTGGCCAACTTTGACATAGAGATTAACATTTTGAGAAAAAACTTCACTTTAGAACACCTGTTAGTGCAAAACTATTAGGAATTTGAAGATGATGTAAACTAGAGTATTTTAGAATTTTCTTTCTAGTTTCTAAATATATTTTTCAAAACAAAATTAAAATTCATTAAAATTCATTTTTTCTTCTCCTTGGAAAAGTGGTTTGTGTGAAAAACTGTGGTTTTAAAGAGTTACGGTCACTTGGATTAACATAACTTTTTTTCAAAATATGATAACAATGTAATTCTTTCGAGATTATATTTGTAACTTCAATATCTAAAGGATGTAATTGATTTCATTCATTTTGGGTCAATATTTAATAGTTTATTAAGTTCTAAAGTGACAGTAAATTTAATTTAGACATAAGGTCACTTGGATCACTCTAACTTGATCTGTGTATATCAAAATTTATTTTTTATTTTTTTAATAGAAAGGTAACACAAATACTCTTTTCTTACATATTTTTTATAATTTTTTTTTTTGTAATTTACTATTTTTCCCAAAGTCTTGAAGCGCCAGGTTGTTGAATGACCAAATAACCTATGTTTAGTTAAAGTAATATTTAAAAGTGATAATGAACTCTATATGTATTAAAATTATATTCATTAGAAAGCTTGTTCCAAATAGCATCATACTACATAGATAGGTTTTTAAAATAGATTCAGTTGATGTGCCAAAACTTCAAGTTGAAGTGATTTTTTGTCAGCATTTTAATAGGTGCGAAGGAGACTCCATTGTAGGTATGAATGAGGAGTAAAGATGTTATATCAATATTTTTTTAATCTAAGAGGCTTTGAGCTAACCACTTGTAATTAATTCCTTCAAATGAAACCTCTCAAGGCTTAAATCATCATATTTTATTAAAAATGTGTCATTTCAGCAAAAATCAGCATGTTTGAAAAAGTGGGACACACTTTTGTGGGACCACCTAGACTTTCTATGTCAAATAGGATGACCAGGGTTCGAGGGATTCCAGATTATTTTGACAATAATGTGATTTTATCACTATTTCACAATCCCCAAACCTAAAAGGAATATTAGAGATTATGTGGGATAAATTAGCTAATGGAAGACCAGAGTTTCAGGATGTGAAAGATGCTCACATAGATCTGCAATAGCTTCTTTCAAAGCATTCAAAACCAACTCTTGTTATTTTAGATGATGTTTGGTCTAGTGAGCATTTGGAAGAATTACTATTTTAGGGTTACCCATACAAGACTCTTATAACCAAAAGAGACAAGTCCATCATCCCCAAAACTTCCTCTTCACAACTCTATCAATTACAATTGTTGGGCATAGAGGATGCTCTGTATCTTTTATGCTTCTGGCTTTTAGACAGACATCGATTCCAAGCGATGTAGATATAACTCTAATAAAGGAGGTATGGAGTTATCTAAAATAATTGTTTCTTGTGATCCTTTTCTATATATAGAGATCTATATATGGGTATGTGCAAGATCATGAGGGGCCAAAAAGTGGCGATGTTAGTTCAAAACTTTGACAATGTAGATGACGACTTTTTTTCCACCTGAATTTGATAAAATGAAAAGGGTATCTTAAGGAGATTATCAGCTTTCTATCGATATAATTGCTATCAAATTTTGAATTCGGTAAGTAATTATTAGTTATTTTGTAATTGAGCTACCTCTAAAGTGCTGATTTATATACTGATTGAAAAATGACTATAACTTTCAGACAGTATAACATTTTTGAAATCTAAAAAATGCGTCACATTCTATGCTTCACCTACTATAAGGAAAAGAAATAATTTTTGAATTTTGTAAAGTTTTGAATGAGTTAAGGTGGTCAGACACGGGATTTTTTTAATTCTGAAAATGTTGTAGCAAAAAATTCATAATTAATTATTTTTTTGGAATAAAATTACAAAAAAATATGCGTCACATCTGGACATGAGTCTACTACTTATATATAAAATCTTATAATAAAATATTATCATTTGATTATGATTAAGGTGGTTAGACATACACCTACTTCTTATTTTTTTCCTGAAATTTTTGTACTCCTACATTGAAATCTATACTTTTCACCAATCATACTAAATTTTTCTCAAAAAAAGCCTAGTAGTTTAGAAACTAAATTCAATTTTCTATAGATTCTATTTTTACAACTTTTTGATATTAGGTTCATAGCTAGTTGAAATTTTCATGTCAAGTTGACACTACTACATTTGGGGCCAAATTTCGACAGAAGTTTCCGGCAGGTAACTTTTTCTTATGAATTTGGTGTGTTTTTTTTGTAATAGGCCCCGATGACATCGGTATTCCGATGGGTGTTTAATTGACCATCAAAATTATGACAGATTCAGGGTATACATTAAAAAAAAGTGAAATAGCCTCATGATTTTTATTTCGATTAGAGAGCGGGAGAAAAGAAGCGACAACTGAGCGCGGGAGAAGGTATTTGATTTCTTCATCTTTTGAGCCTTTGGCATCATATTCGAATGCATTTCATTTTATTGTTGAGGGAGTTGCTCTCTGAAATGACCGCATTCTACTAGTGTCGTGCCCTATCCAATGCTTTATCTCTGTTATTTGATGTTATTGGTGCTTGTGCTCAAGGATATCGATTCACTGTATTCAAATGTTTGGATTCATGTTTGTTGATATTATTGGCATATGCATTTAATGATGCCATTGTATATTGCTGTCACTGAAATGACCGCATTCTACTAGTGTCGTGCCCTAGCCCATGCTTTAACTCCATTATTTGATGTTATTGGTGCTTGTGCTCAATGATATCCTTTTTTTTGAAATGTTGACTATGGTTATCAAATGGAAAGCCCATGAGCTTCTAGCTAGGCACCATTTGTATTGATAGCTTAGGGCATCAAATTTATTGTATCATTGATAGTTGAGACTTTGTTAAAAGGAAATAGGACAAAGAATGATTTTTATTTAGTTTCTCTATTTTGATCCCTAAGTGGCTTACAACCCTAGAGAAGTATATGCAGATTTACGGATCCAGTTGCAGGATACATAGCAGCTGATAATTCACAAGAAATCCATGCATCCAATTTGAATAGCAATTAATATAAAGAACTAGGGTCTTCCAATGGCCCAATCATCCAGACCTTGACTGTCCCCTCAACTAGTGACCCTTCAAAACTGGGTTATCATGCAATCAATGAGTGATCCTTCATTCTCCTAGTCTGCCCTACATCCAAACATATTGAAAATACACAATACAATGATAAAAAGTCTTTCACAATCCCCCTTCCCCCAAGGAACACTATTAACCATCCATTCCACATAGCATTTCACTATTTTATGAGTGGATTGTTGAAGAACAATGAACATTAAACAAGGAGCAAACTCCTCAACACATCTTGGAAACCATTGAATTCAATAATAAATAAAACCTAACACCAACACTATTCCTCTCAACTTCCCCAACCACTCCTAATCGGTTAGAGGGATATTTCTAGAATCTCCACTATTCCTATCCTTACCATTAATTCTTAAACATACTTTATCTGATATGATAATAACATGGTAAACTGAACCAATGGCATGTTCTTTGTGTGGTACAAGGAAGATTTTTCTATCAAATCTTCCTTCGTGCAAGATGAGTGCGAGAGAAGGTATGTGATTTCTTCATCTTTGATTGGTATCTTTGACGTGCAATATCTTTCGAGCCTCTGGCATCATATTCGACCACAAATTTCAAATGCATTGCATTTTATTTGATCATGAATGCTCACTGAAATGACTACATTCTATTGGTGTCGTGCCCTAGTCCGTGCTTTATCTCCATTATTTGATGTTATTGGTGCTTGTGCTCAAGGATATCAATTCATTGTTTTCAAATGTTTGGATTCACATTTGTTGATATTACAATTCATCATATGAGATAAAGTATGTTTAAGAAGTTTTATTGTCTAAACACTCAACTAATCCCTCTAACTGATTAGAAGGGTTGGGGAAGTTGAGAGGAAAGTTTTCAAACATTCATATTCACTTATTGAATGCTTTGGAGACTACTGGTTTGACTGTCCATGCGTTAATGTTTAGAAGAGATCAATAAAGTATTTAAAGACATTGTTACATGTTTGGAGAGGTTTAAGAGGCACTTATCATGACTGTACCCTCACAAACAATGACATAGAATGGTTTTACTAAGTTTCCTTTCTCTATTTTGAGGTTTCCTTTCTCTGGTGCAGGGGTACAGTCACAGTGTTCATTGACAAAATGATCTTTTGAATGGTTACTATGAATATGAATGATTTGATATAGTATATTGCTCATTTTACTTGAAGTTTGGAATAGCTTGTGCAAGGGTGAAAGTAGTTTTGATTGTTTTGGTCGTGACTGTTCCTCTACACAGATAGAAAATGTAACTGTCTAATGATTATATGTAATGTTGAATGGATTAAATGATTTATTCTTGGTAGAAATGAATGGAAGGAATAGTGTTGGTGTTAGGTTTCATTTATTATTGAATTCAATGGTTTCCAAGATGTGTTGAGGAGTTTTCTCCTTGTTTAATGTTAACTGTTCCTGCACAATCCACTCATTCAATAGTGGAATGCTATGTGATTGACAATTTCATACAACTAGTCCTTTGGCATGTATTAAATACAATCCAGTCACTTATTGAATGCTTTGGAGACTACTGGTTTGACTATCCATGCATTACCACTGTCTGAGATTCATTAAAGGATACAAAACCCTTCATTTTGGAGTTATTGTGTGTGGATTCAAATGTAGGTTTGATTTGGTTAATGTTTAGAAGAGATCAATAAAGTATTTAAAGACAATCTTACATGTTTGGAGAGGTTTGAGAGGCAATTATCATGACTATACCCTCACAAACAACGACATAGACTGGTTTTACTAAGTTTCCTTTCTCTATTTTGAGGTTTCCTTTCTCTGCCGCAGGGGTACAGTGAGAGGGTTCATTGACAAAATGATCCTTTGAATGGTTACTATGAATATGAATGATTTGATATAGCATATTTCTCATTTTAATTGAAGTTTCGAATAGCTTGTGCTTGTGCTGGAATTCTTGGTAGAAGTGAATGGAAGGAATAGTGTTGGTGTTAGGTTTCATTTATTATTGAATTCAATGGTTTCCAAGATGTGTTGAGTTTTTTGATTTTTGTTTAATGTTAACTATTCCTACACAATCCACTCATACAATAGTGAAACGCTATGTGATTGACACAAATTTGTTCACAACATTTGTGTATTAAAACTATTCACAACTTAATAATATTAGGTAATCAAATGCTTAAATCAATGTATTCAAGTTGTGGGAATTCACGGGGCTATTCTGTATCTAACACACATGCACCCGTAAGTTCATCGAAATAGTAAGCAAAGAAAGAATAATTTAAAATGTTTGAATCAATAGTAACTGTATTATTTTAAGATTAAATATAAATCCACTAGTTAAGTCTTAAAATGTCAAAGACACTAGTTAAGTCTTATAATGTCAAGTAGGTAAAGCAATAATAAGAATATTGCATAAACATAGGCAACGATGTCCAAATAGTAATACATGTAATGTACTTGTCATCATATGTTTGAAACATGTTATTATTATCTAGGAGCATTCTGATACCGCCATTACTATCTTACATGTGTGAGATAGGTCATTACATTTGTGCCATTTGAGAAAGACTGGCCTACTCCAAAAGTGGTGGGAAGCCACCATCATTCTATACCTGACATGCCGAAGATGGCAGCCAGGCATTAATTATGGCCATGCCTGTCACAGTCAGGAGCAGATCAATTCCCAAGACATGCATGGCCATAATTAATGCTCGACTGCCATCTTTGGCACATAAGGTATAGAATGACGATGCCTTCCTACCACTTTTGGAGTAGGCCAGTCTTTCTCAAATGGCACAAATGTAATGAGCTGTCCAACACATGTAAGATAGTAATGGCAGTATCAGAATGCTCCTAGATAATAATGACACATTTCAAAGATATGATGACAAGTATGTTACATGTATTACTGTTTGGACATCATTACCTATGTTTATGCAATACTCTTATTATTGCTTTACCTACTTGACATTATAATACTTAACTAGTGTCTTTGACATTTTAAGGCTTAACTAGTGGATTTATATTTCGGTGAACTTATGGGTGCATGTGTGTTAGATACAGAATAGCCCCGTGAATTCCCACAACTTGAATACATTGATTTAAGCATTTGATTACCTAATATTATTAAGTTGTGAATAGTTTTAATACACAAATGTTTATGGCTCAGGTGAGCCCCAATCTGCTATCAATCACATGATTTAATGTATAGTGTTTTCTTGGTTGTTCCATTTGTTCCTTGACCTTGACTATGGATTGACTATCATTTTCAAGCTTGAGCATGGCTTCATACCATGCACCATCCATAGATTTGTACGCAATGCTGATTTTCAAACGTAAATAACGCATTGAACATAATCTATGAGCGTGCGTGGTATGAAGTCTTGCTGAAGTTTGAGTGTCCTCCCTTTATTCCAGTGAGGGATTGGAATGAGTTCATTTTGGATGCAAAGGAGAAATTAAATTAGACTTACTATCCAAAATACATAAAAAACATGCACATACACACAAGAACTGAGAAACATAAATGTAGATTTCACAATAGCTGAGAAACATAATTGTAAGCATTATAGTCACAATCTTTTGGAGATAATTGTGTTGTGTACCCAAGTGGTGGAGAGCAACTTCTGCACCCCTGATTCCAAGTTGAATACATCTGTTGGAGGACCTTGTATTCATGAGCAACAGATGTAGTCAACTTGGAATCGGAGGTGCAGGAGGTTCTCTCCATCGTCTGGGTATACAACTCAACTACATTGTCTCCAAAAAATTGTGACTACGATGCCTATAATTATGTTTCTCAGCTATTGTGTCCCAGGACCCCTTATGACCCTTTGCGACCATTTACAATCCCTAAGAATACATCTTAGAGGTCTTAAAATGTCGTAAAGGGTCATAAGATGCTCCTAGGAGGGGCCATATGAGCTTCCACCTTCATGTGGTTGGCCCTATTAAGTAGAGAATGTTTAACTATTCTCGAAACAAAGAGAAGCTCAATAATTTAAGGTCTCAGTCCATCGAGATGTTGAAAAAATGACAAGAATCAATGATGGAGAGTTTTTAGATTCTGAGAAGGCATATATGGAGTGGAGGTCTGATTGAGTACCAGTGCAGAGTGTTAATAATTATAGCCTTTCGGCCAAGATCAAACTGATAAAATAAATACCCTTGTGCGATTTATAATAATAAGGAGATTATTATTTCATCTATATATATGTGTTGGTTGAATTAGTTAAGGGCCCAAGGTCAGCCTCTTGGCTTTAACATTAAATATATTTAATAAGACCAGGTTGGCCCTCTTGAAGATAATTCAATTCATATATATATGGAAAAGTAACTCGGGGACGCATCCCCCCCTAAAACCCAGCCATCCCCGGCCCCCACGGGGGATGTGGGGACATTGTTTCCTCTCTTTGGGTAGAGCAGCCGTTCCACCACCGTCCCCGTGGGGGACGTCCCATCATCCCCCCATCCCCCATGGGGACAAGGGGACTTCTGGACGTCCTCTTGACCCTAAAGGGGACTTTTGGATGTCCCTCAACCCTAAAGGGGATGCCCAAATTTCCCCCATCTAGGCAGTGTATTAAAGTAAAAGAATAAAATAAAATATAATTTTTTTATTTGTTTAATAGGTTACTTTGTACTTGATTTTGATTTTGACATTTGATGTTTGTACTTGTTTTGATATATCATATATGCAACTCAATGAAACATTGTAATATAGTATGATGAGTTAGATACTCATAATTTTGATATTTATTATGCTGATTAATAGAACTCTTATGTTGATTGGAGTATTTAAGATTTATTGTTCAATGTCAAATGCAATGTTCAATGCATTATGCAATGTTAAATGTTCAATGATTCAATATATTAAGTTTAACAATGCAATGTTCAATGATTTTATGTCTTACACTCTTATATTGTTATACATCTTTTCATAACTACCATTTTAAGTACCACATGTATAGTATATACTATATACACCCCCACCCCCCGGTCCCCCGTTGCCGTCCCCAAATTGAGGCCCCTTTGTCACCCCGTCCCAAAAACTTGTCCCCCTATCTCGACGTCCCCTTGTCGCCCAAGCTGGTGTAACTATGATATATGGTGTTGGATTCTAGGGAGAGAAGCACCAAAAACATAACGTGCTTCCCTCCCCAAAAACCTTGATTCTCTGCCTTAAGAAAACTTAGAGGAAGAAGCGAATTTAAGAGCAATGTATGGAGGTAGTGGTGAATTCATAGAGGAAGCAATGAATATGGAGTCAGCTACGAATTCATGGAGATAACAAAAAATTCATGAAGGAGCAATATTTAGTGATTGTTATTGGTGCGAACTGCAATCACAGATTAGCATATATTGGTGTGAAAGATAAGCAGCTTCGGCTAATAGATAAGAACAAGTCTGAGCATGAATACAGATCATATTATGATCTGATCCATACAACCAACAATTATTGGCAATGTTAACTGCGAGCTGATTAGGGCTAGAAGCCTCTGTTAGGAGTGGACTCTTCCTCAATACACTAACACTAAGGTACTAGTTCTCCTCAACACCTTTGTTAGTACAGTTTGGAGGCATATAGACTGGAGTATACTTGGTTGATATCTGGGTATCTTCTATCCCTTCTTGTTTACTTTATTCTATGTTTAGCTATGTTAGATCTCTATAGTTTGTTCATTCCAGAGTAGAATCTGAAATATATCAACAAGAGATGATGATTTAGTAACCTACATCTAAAAAACCTTCACAATTATCCCTTCTTTGGCCTCCACTTTTTCTTCTTCTCAAAAATGGTTATCTAGAAACTTTGGATAAAGAAGCATTGGATAAAGAAACTATTAGGATGATGATAAAGAAGCATTTGATGTTAAGTTCCAACATAAAGTAAGTAAATTTGTTTTAAGTAAGAAAACAATGATAACATGAATGCGTATGAAATTGAAATGCAGCCTGCCAATTCTTGCCATACACAACCTGTGCGTGTTGATGACAATGAGGATGTGCATCACATTAATACAAGTAAACATCTTAAATTGATTGGCGTAGTAATACAAATTTAAGTGCAATTGGTGTTTGGATTAATGTAACAATTTGTATTGCAGCTGTAGAGAGTGTAGAGGCCGTTGTTAATGAGTAGGTTGAGGTTGAGGCCAAGGCCAGACAAATTGACCTCGATGTTGATGATGTGACTAGATCAGGTAAAGAGCTATATGATTATGAATGTTGTTAATGCCTTTATTACCAAGGAATCACTGCCCACCATTAATGAATATTAATGATCATTGTTTCCTAAGGGTAATCGTTGTTTGTGTATGCTAATCACCCAAGTCTTTGGCTGTGATTTTCATGCTGTGTAGTTTGTCAAAAGTGGGGGTATGACATGCTGGTTGGATTATAACATATTGACACTTACGCCATGAAGAAGATAAATGATTAAATAGAAAGAGAGGACCAACTGAACCATCTTGTGGTTAGTCTATATCACATTGAGAAACAATGTCAAGACTTGAGAATCAAAACAATCAAAAGTTTCTTCAAGACCATGAGTGATCAACAACATTCCATCAGAAAATAAAACACTAATCTATGTTATCATTAAGCCATAAAATATGTCTTTAAAGTTTAGAAGCATCACAAAAACTTTCAAGAAACATAGTACTATCCAAAATATGTCTTTAAAGTTTATTTCTAATGATTATGATGATGTTGATGTTGATGTCTATAATTTATTTCACTTACTAATGCTTGCCTAGATTGAATTTTGAATTGCTAGGTTGGAGAATGCTTTCAAAGTTTAGGGTCTATTCCACATGATACTCTTAGTTACAACTCAAATGCAACTCAACATATTTTTGATGCTTGGCAACCCATTGCAGAAACTCATCCGCAGGTGAAATTTAATGCTGTGAATCTTGGCATTGTTAATGTTATTACTTTTCCTCACGTTTCATATTTGTGAAAATGTTTCTTGGCACTATCTTCTTTTTCAATTCCTATATTTGCAGGTTTTTAGATCATTAACTTAAGCATTACATATCTTTGTTCAAAGTTTATTCTAACACTATTTTATATCTTATTCTTATTACAATGTTCTTTGTTGTGGGGCAAGAGGTCAATCTTCATTGTCTTCATTGTGGGGGATAGTGAAGATTTCTCTGACAAATAGTAGGTCTTCTTTAGTATCTTATAATAACATGCTAAACTGCTAAAGTTGTTATGGGCATTTAATCTACAATTAATAATAGATTAAGCATATTATTACTATGATTAATGTTCCATTTAAATGCATTTAACACAAAAAACAAATTTACAAAACTAAACCAATGGCATGTTTACAACAAAGATGTGTTGAGGAGTTTGCTCCTTGTTTAATGTTAACTGTTCCTACACAATCTACTCATATAACAGTGAAATGCTATGTGGAAGGGATGGTTGATAGTGTCCCTTGAGGGAAGGGGGATTGTGAAAGACTTGTTATCATTATATTGTGTATTTCCAATATGTTTGGATGCAGGGCAGACTAGGAGAATGAAGGATCACTCACTGATTGCATGATAACCCGGTTTTGAAGGGTCACTAGTTGAGGGGACAGTCAAGGTCCGGATGATTGGGCCATTGGAGGACCCTATTTCTTTTTATTAATTTCTATTTAAATTGGATGCATGGATTTCTTGTGAATTATCAGCTGCTATGTATCTTGCAATTGCATTTTTAAATCTGCATATACTTCTCTAGGGTTGTAAGCAACTTAGAGATCAAAATAGAGAAACTAAATTAGAATTGTTCTTTCTCCTATTTCCTTTTAACAAAGTCTCAACTATCAATGGTACAATACATTTGATTCCCTAAGCTATCAATACAAATGATGCCTAGCTAGAAGCTCATAGGCTATCCATTTGCTAACCACAGTCAACATTTCAAAAAAATGGATATCCTTGATCACAAGCACCAATAACATCAAATAATGGAGTTAAAGCATGGGCTAGGGCATGACACCAGTAGAATGCAGTCATTTCAGTGACAACAATATACAATGGTGTCATTAAACATATATGCAAGTAATATCAACAAATGTGTATCCAAAAATTTGAAAACCAATGACATGTTTACAACAAAGGTCTAATAGAACTCCCAACAATTCTTAAACATACTTTATCTGATATGATGAATTCTTAAACAATTAAGGTTGGAGTAGACATAGTTATCACACATTTTTTTTGTGTGGTACAAGGAAAATTTGGCTAGGTCAAATCTTCCTTTGTGCTAGCAGTCTACAGAATTAGACCTTTATTAACAATTGATCATATTAGATAACTAGTATGTTTAAGAATTGTTGGGACTGGTCCTTTGGCATGTATTAAATAGAATATATAGAATTTTTAGCATATTATTATCATTCTATTTCTTTGTTGTAAACATGCCATTGGTTCAGTTTTGTAACTTCACTGTTGGATGAGTGGATTGTGCATGAACAACTAACATTAAACAAGGAGAAAACTCCTCAACACATCTTGGAAACTCCATTCACTTCTACCAAGAATAAAGCATTTAATCCATTCAACATTACATATAATCATTAGATAGTCACATTTTCTGACTATGTAGAGGAACAGTCATGACCAAAATGATCAAAACTACTTTCACCCTTGCACAAGCTATTCCAAACTTCAATTAAAATGAGCAATATGCTATATCAAATCATTCATATTCATAGTAACCATTCAAAGGATCATTTTGTCAATGAACGCTTTGATTGTACCCCTGCGGCAGAGAAAGGAAACTTAGTAAAACTAGTCTATGCCATTGTTTGTGAGGGTACAGTCATGATAAGTGCCTCTCAAACCTCTCCAAACATGTAAGATTATCTTTAAATACTTTATTGATCTCTTCTAAACATTAACCAAATCAAACCTACATTTGAATCCACACACAATAACCCCAAAATGAAGGGTTTTGTATCCTTTAATGAATCTCAGTCACTGGTAACACATGGACAGTCAAACCAGTAGTCTCTAAAGCATTCAATAAGTGACTGGATTGTATTTAATAGATGCAAAAGGACCAGTTGTATGAAATTGTCAATCACATAGCATTTCACTATTGTATGAGTGGATTGTGCAGGAACAGTTAACATTAAACAAGGAGCAAACTCCTCAACACATCTTGGAAACCATTGAATTCAATAATAAATGAAACCTAACACCAACACTATTCCTTCCATTCACTTCTACCAAGAATAAAGCATTTAATCCATTCAACATTAAATATAATCATTAGATAGTTACATTTCTTGACTGTGTACTAGAGGAACAGTAACGACCAAAACGATCCAAACATTTGAAATCAGTGAATCGACATCCTTGAGCACAAGCACCAATAACATCAAATAATGGAGATAAAGCATGGGCTAGGGCATGACACCAGTAGAATGTGGTCATTTCAGAGAACATTAATGATCAAATAAAATGCAATGCATTTGAAATTTGCGGTCAAATATGAGGTCAGAGGCTTGAAAGATGAAGAAATCACATACGAAGAACATGCCATTGGTTCAATTTTGTAAATTTGTTTTTTGTGCAATTAGTAATTGGTAGATTAAATGCAGATAACACCTTTATCAGTTTAATTAGCATGTTATTATCATATCAAATAAAGTATGTTTAAGAATTGTTGGGACTGGTCCTTTTGCATGTATTAAACATAATAGAATTTTCAGCATATTATTATCAATCTATTTCTTTGTTCTAAACATGCCATTGGTTCAGTTTTGTAGATTTGTTTTTTGTGTTAAATGCATTTTTTGTGAGGAGGGGCCTTGTTTTGAGGAGATTGGTGAAGATTGTGCACCTCAAAAACCAATTCATAAGGTACCAATCCATGTTTCCTATTCGCTTATATTTTTGGTTTGGTAAATCTCCTTATAAGTTTCATGTCCTTTCTTTTGATTACTATGAATGAGATATATATCTTACATTTAACATTCAACTTCTTTACATTTTAGAGCATGTAGTGTGTTTTTTGAGGATTTTACCAAATCAACTTTTAACATAAACCAAAAACACCAAACTGATATCTTGCCCTTGCAACGTGACAAAATATTTGCATTTGACCAATACTGCAAGCAATTGAATGATAAATCCACATACTTGTATCTTTGTTAAATACCTGGAACATCAAAAAGATGGCTAAGTGGCTGCCGCGATGATTTTTATCTACTGAATATGGGAAAAAAACAACAAAAAGAATCGAATAGAAAAAATGATTGGTCATTTCAGAAAGCATTCATGATCAAATAAAATGCAATGCCTTCTCTCACGCTAGATCAGCTTTCACCCTCTCATTTTCTCCCACTCCTTTTCTCTACAATTGAAATAAAAATGATTTGGCCATTTCCAAACAGTGAATTGATATCCTTGAGCACAAGCACCAATAACATCAACTAGTTTGATTTGTGGGTACCCTAATGTTGGCAAGAGCTCTTTTATTAATAAGATTACTCTGCAAGCTTGAAGAAGCGATATATTTTGGCAAATGAAAAGTGGAAAGACGATGATGTTCCTGAGATCATGGATGGACACAATGTTGCAGACAGAATGGGAAGACATCTTTCAAGCTTGGACATGGATCCTTTGAGAATTGGGGTAGGATCCAGACCCAGGCTAAAAATATGTCTTCCTTTTTGTTGTGGAATATAGGCTCTGCTGCTGCAACAACAACAGACTGTGATGTACATATCACAATATCTCAGAAACATAAATGTAGGCATCATGGTCACTATTTTTTTGGAGACACAACATAATTGAGTGCTATTCCCAGATGATGCAAAGGAACCACTACTTTGCATCATCTTGGAAAACCACTCAATTATGTTGTCTCCAAAAAATTGTGACCATAATGCCTACATTTATGTTTCTTAGCTGTTGTGTCCCATGACCCCTTATGACCCTTTACGATCCCTAAGAATACATCTTAGAGGTCTTAAAATGTCGTAAAGGGTCATAAGAGGCTCCTAGGAGGGGCTAGGTGAGCTTCCACCTTCACGTGGTTGGCCCTGTTAAGTAGAGAATGTTAAACTATTCTCAAAACAAAGAGAAGCTCAATAATTTAAGGTCTTAGTCCACGAAGATGCTGAAAAAATGATGAGAATCAATGATGGAGAGTTTTTAGATTATGAGAAGACATATATGGAGTGGAGGTCAGATTGAGTACCAGTGTAGAGATGATGATTCAGTAACCTACATCTATAAAACCTTCACAATTATCCCTTCTTTGGCCTCCACTCATTCCTCTTCTCAAAAATGGTTATCTAGAAACTTTGGATAGAGTTTCTCATCCATGCATGAAATGTGCTAGTTATCGTATAAAATTACTTTAGGCCTCCAATATTCATGAGATGTACAAGTGTAAAATGTTTTTGCGAGACTATGATCAATTTGTGCAGTGTACATAAATGCAAGGTGGTGATTATTCTCGATGATCGACAGGTAGCTAGGACTAAAAACAACACAGCTCAAGAGACCATCATAGGTTTTCCCTTTCTTCAGTCTATAATATTATTGATAGAATGTTTTACCTTTCATTAGCTCATCAAATCTGGGGATTTGAAAGAATTTAATGGAATATTTTCATGACAATGTATATTATTTAAGTTGACGTTGCACGAATTTATCTACTTCGCGCACTTGTATACTATGAAGATGGCCATGCTTCTTTATTGCTGTCCTCATAGTCTACAAGTGTGTGAAGTAGATAAATTCGTGCAACGTCAACTTAAATAATATACATTGTCATGAAAATATTCTATTAAATTCTTTCAAATCCCCAGATTTGATGAGCTAATGAAAGGTAAAACATTATGTCAATAATATAGACCGAAGAAAGAGACAACCTATGATGGTCTCTTGAGCTGTGTTAACTTTAATGTGCATATCTGTCGGTTTTTTGACACTTCATAATTAATTCTGACAGAACTGCTATGCTTTCGATAGATAAAATGTCAGAAAATGATAATTTACGATAATAGTTCTGACAGTAATGCTATACATTCGACAGGGATACATGTCAGTGAAATGTTGCACAACTGTTGCTCTTCCGACAGTATAAGTGTCAGAAATAGAAAATTTCTGACAGAAGCTTTGATAGTAATGCAATATCACCGACAGGTATATCTATCAGAATTAGATGGAAACTATCGGTATTCCAATAGTTATAATGTTGGAAAGGGATTTTGCGACAGTAATTTCTGACAAAGATGTCTATTTCTGATAGGTCGTGGTATCAAAATTCTGATGGAGGAACCGCAGTAAATGCCATAGTGAAGCTGTTGCCATGTGCAAATTTTTGACATGACATGGTGTCGGTAAACCGACAGTTATGTCTTATGTCACTATTTCCAACGTAAAAAAGGTGATAGATGTATGTGTCAAAATTCTGACAAATGATCGTTGCAAATCTGACAAGTGGCTGTCGAAATTTGACATCAAATGTACTAGTGTGACTAACCCTGATTTGCTGATTTTTCATTGCCACTTAAGAGCATAGTTTGGCCCCTCATGATCTTGCACACACCCATATGGTAGGTCTTCTTCTTAATTTTCTTTAGATTTTATAAATTGCGAGTGAAAGTAGAATGTGATGGTTTGCCACTTTCTCTTAAGATGATGGTTTGCCACTTTTTATTTCTTGAATTAAGAGAATGAAAATAAATAGATAGATCTCCTAATAAAGTAGATGCTAATGAAACTAAATATAATTTACTTTGGAAATAATTTTATAATTGAAGATTTAAATATGCATAAAGTATACAATAATTTCCCATGCACTAAATGTCTTTTAATAGTCTTTTAGATAAATATTGTTCATCTAGAAGATACCATTTCATTCAAACAATGTGTTATCAATCCATCTTCTATTTCATATTATTCATTAAAATAGAGAAATTTTCTTGGAGAACATAAAGTAACCATGATTCAAGAAATATTGTCATCCACCTACTCTAATGTGGTAGATTATCGTTTTAGAGATCTTATAAATCCCCAAAATCTTGAAATGATTATTAAAATTATTTCAAAAGGTATATTAATGTATCTTTAATATTGTAGGTTCATACAAGAATTTAACACCAAAGTTATAACTAAAAAAAGTTGTAACTATTGGTTTAATTAACAACTAAGTTGTAACAATAACTCTCGAATTTATTGCATATTTTTCTAAATAATAAAAATTGTATAAATAACATTATATTCAATATGTGTGTGTGTGTGTGTGCGCGCGCACACACACACACACACACACACACATATCACATAGTATTAACAATTCATTCAACTATAAAATAATTAACACACACACACACACACACATATAAATTAGGTGAACCGACAATAGTGGGTTACACTTTTTTGTGTGAATGGACACTAAACTCTACATTTTGAAAAAAAATTTCAGGTCGAATGCATATTGTCAAAAAACTGTTTGAAATCGGAAGATGAAGTAAATTAGAGTCTTTTAGGATTTTCTATCTAGATTCTAAATATATTTTTATTTTTATTTTTGAATTGATTTTAATATTTTTTTCTTTCTCCCCAAAAAATTGGTATGTTTTTTAAAACATCATTTTCAAAAAGTTAAATTATTTTCATAGAGCATAAAGTTTTTTCTAAAATAGATATCAATGTGCTTCTTTCGAATTTAGTTTTGTAACATCCATACGGAGGGCATGCAATTGGTTTGAAAATATTATCATGATTATTGCATATTTTATTAATGTTTGAAGTTGACTAAATTGTAATTTTTACATACCTTGAATACATAGCTTATAACTTGTTGTGTATTTATCTAATTTGAAATTTATTTTATTTTTTATAGAAAGTGGACTCAAAGATGGAGGGAATTTTTATTTAAAAAATAAATTTATTTTCTACTATTTTTCATTGAACACCAACTTAGAGGTTTATATTTGATAAAAAGCCTACATTTGATTAATGTCAAAAAACATATACATAATAAACTAAAAAATTGTCAAATATATAACCATTAGAAAGCTTTCTCTAAGTACTTGCGCTATGCAAAAGGATGTCTCCTTATTGTTCCATTTGACCCCTACGATTGAGCCCCGAAGCCATGAAATGTTCATAATTTCATCAAACTTTACAAATTGCCCAAGGGTTACTCAGGGACCTTTGATAGAAAGTACTTTCTATCGAAACTATCTAGTTATGATCAAAAGTGCTTGAATGGTTTAAGTTCAGTTTAGCCCTTTACCAAGTTACTTTCGATAGAAACAGATGACTTTCGATAGAAACCTATGTCAGCTAATTTGGTGTCATTTCGGAATAATAACAATTACATATAAACAAATATATGTTTTTCCAATCTTATTAATTTCAAAGATGCAAAATAATTAGCATTTCAGATAAGGAACCCTTTTGAAATTGTGTTTTTTTGAATTTTGTTAAAATTTGGTGGAACAATTTCGCAAAGTGATGGAAAATAAAAAGAAAAGGATAAACAAGAGTACACAACATTATTTAGAAGAGACTAAACAAAGACTACGCCAAGAAGCATGAGAAAGATATTATCATAGGAAACAAGGTATCTTTCTCTCTCTCTCTCTGGATATTTTAAGTTGATGGTTAGGGCTTGTCTTAATGAAACATGTAAGAATGATATTGCAATACCTAATTAGACTAAATTTGATAAAGAAGAGCTAATTAGACTTAATAATACTAATTAGACCTAATAAGACCTAGCCAAGACTAATTATAATTAATAAGCCTAAGAAGACATAATTATATACCTAATTAGACCTCATGTGAGTATTATGACCCCTTAAGGCATGATGTTCAACCTATTAGGACCTAATATGAACTTAATATTTGATAATTTAGGATCTAATATGAGTAATAAGACTCGAATTAGGACCTAATATCATTAATAGGATGGACCTTAGATGTAATTAGACCTATTTAGACCTAATAATACTAATTTACCACTAATAAGATACATAACTAGTCCTAAGTATACATAATATGAGTAATAGGACCCCTTAAGACCTAATTAGACATAATAGTTGACCTATTATGACCTAATTTGTTAAATTGAGTAATAAGAGGTAAGAGTACCCCTTAAGAGCTAATACTTGACTAATTAACATAAGTCATGTCAAAGACCTAATTAGACCTTTAATAAGACTGATTAATAGGTCTAATATGAGTAATAGGACTTACTGGTAGCAATTTGACCCCTTAGACATAATAAAACCCGATGTGAGGTCTAATATGGATAATATAACCACTAAGGCCTAATTAGACTAATTAACCCCTAATATTTCCTAACAAGACTTAATTATACTATTTTTTGTACAAAATTTACATGTAAGTAATATGACCTGATATGAGTAATAGGAACTAATATTGAATAGTAATAATACCTAATTAGGGGCCTATTTATGAACTTAATAGGACCCCTTAGACCATATTACCTCTAATAACCCTTAATTATCTATCTAATATCAGTAATAGGACCCCTTCTAGGTGTAATTAGATCTAATTAGTCTAATTAACACCTAATATGCTTTCACTATGACCCATTAGGAACTAATTAGAGCCAATAATCTTAATATGATCTCTTAATCTACCTAATTAGACTTATTAGGACCTAATTAGACATAATTAGACCTATGTGGACATAATTATACCTAGTTATCTAGGTCTATTAAAACATATATGATATGCAATATGACCCCTTAAAACCTATTAAGACCTAATTAGACCCAATTAGACATATTAGTCCACCTAATTAGACCCATAAGATCTATTAGGACCTAACTAGACATGTATTAGGACCTATGATAGGTTATATGATCCCTTAAGGCCCCATTAGACCCACTATGAGTAATATGACCCCTTAAGACCTATTAGCTCACCTAATTAGACCCAATTAGACCTATTAAGAGCTATGCAGACCTATTCAGACAAATTCGTTACACTTTGATGCCTAATTAGACCCAATTAGGCCTATTAGGAAGTAATTAAACCCAATTAGACCTATTAGGACCTTATTACACCCAATTAGACCTATTAGGAGCTAATTAGACCTATTAGTCCACCTAATTAGACCTAATTAGACCTATTAGGACCTAATTATACATAGTTAAAATTATTAGTACCTAATTAAAATATATTAGCACCTAATTACACCCAATTGGACCTATTAGGACATCATATGAGCAATAGGACCCCTTAACCATAATTAGACCTAGATTATGACCTAATTATCTTCCTATCAGTCGACCTAATTAGACCAAATTAGACCTATTACCTGACCAATGAGTTACACTTTGATGCCTAATTAGACCCAATTAGACCTATTAGGACCAATTAGTTACACTTTGATGACTAATTAGATGCAATTAGACCTACTATGATCTAATTGGGCCTATAAGGACATCATATGAGCAATAGGACCCCTTAAACATAATTAGACTTAGATTATGACCTAATTAAACCTATTGGGACCTAATTAAGACATATTAGCAACCAATTAGACCTATTAGGACCCAATTAGACGTATTAAAACCTAATTATACCCAATTATACCTGCTAGGACCAATCAGTTACATGTTTTTGCCTAATTAGACCCAATTTGACCTATTTGGACTTGATTATGACCTAGTTAGACCTAATTAGACCTATTAGGGCCTAATTAGACCTAATTAGACCTAATTAGACAAATTAGACATTTTATGAACAATATGACCCCTTAAGAATAATTTGACCTAGATTATGACCTAATTAGACCTAATTAGAGGTCTAATAGTACATACTTCTACTAATTAGACCTATTAGGACCTAATTAGACCCAATTAGAGCTATTAGGAGGGTAAGTGCACAAAGATGGGGGACCAAAAAGATGCCACTTTCCTTTTTGGCCCCCCATCATGCATAGTCTATATGCACTAAAGGGTGTATGCCCTATGGCTTGGGTTTCCCAAGCATTAGGTTTGGGCAATCCAAAACAAAGGGTGTGCACCGTATAGGGCACACGCCCTTTGAAAAACCATCTTAAAGCTTGGTGCATAGGTTTGAAAGCTCATTTTGCTTTCTCAAACCCACGTTTTCAGCTAAGAAGGGATTCTAAAGCATGCACACAGTTATTTTGGCTTGTGAATTGATTGTTTTTGTTCATCCATACATCAAATGGCTCCACAGTATTGTCAAGTTTGATCTGGAAGAAGAGGTAAGTATTTTTATAGCCCATGCCTCTTATTTGTTTTAAAATTTTAGTTTTGTTGCAATTTATTTTGTTAAAATTTGTATTTATTTAAATTTGTTGTGTAATGAAGATTTTAAAATGTAGTTTTTTTAATTGCCAGGAAGAAATAATCTCCCTCAACGAAACTATCCACCAAACCCTCTGTCTCTTTATGAAGAACCAAATGAAGAACTGAATGAAGAAATAAAAGAAGAAAATGAACCTCAATTGCCTCCACCAATTGAGAAACCTCCTCTTGGAACACAACAAAATTTTATGAACCAAATTGAAAGAGGGAAAAAATAATTAGAATCTTTAATTAATAGGTTAAAAGATTCTAGTGGTACAAATCCTGAAAGGGAAAGACTTGCAAAATCATTGGAAGCAATCTTGACCCACGTAAGTGTAGTTAGTGGCAAAATTAATTTATGGTGGGATAAAAGAAAAGAACCAAAACAATATTATGCAAATAAATTATCTTATGTGGACATAAAAAAGAAAAAAATCACAAAAGATGACATTTGCCAGCTATTTAAAAAACTAGGGGACACAGATACTCTTAGAACTACAACAAGGAGGTTCCCAATTCATTGGTGCATAAATGAAGACATTAGAAACAATTTTTGGGAGATGGTGGATGGTATTTGATTCACCTCCTTGTAACAATCATGAGGTTCTTATATATTTCTTGAGGAAACTCTATTGCGAGTTTGTACTCAAGGAGGTGACAAATTATTTTGACATTCTGGATTCTTAGGGTAGAGGAGGGGATTTGATTGAGCAGGGGCACATCATGACCCTAACGCACCTAGGGATTCTATTGGCAAGCCATAGATGGATCATGTTAGTATTCCTTCTATTGTGAAGGAACATGTAGAGGCAGACACACTAGGCATGATTAGTGCTCTGACAGACTCTCATTCAGTGTGACACTCCTTTAGTTGAGGGTGACTATGGTCAATCCTCAAGGGGGCATATTTGTTAGTCATGTGGATGCTTGTGCACATTTGGTACTAGTGAGAGAGAGGAAGATGATTTTGGAATGATGACTGATAGCTTTCTAAATATGACATTTGGCAATGATGACTGATAGCTTTCTAAATATGACATTTGGCATTGACACACAGGTGAATATTTCCAAGTTCATTAAATTGCTTTGATCATATTTCATTTATAAAAGAATAACTATTTAATTTAGTATCTATTTTTTATGATGAAAATTCAGGGCAAGAGTGTCAGTTGCGGTGCTGGTGGAAGTGGAAGTGGAAATGATCCTAATGTCCCCTTTTACACATCGTCATCAATTCCACAAGAATGTATCGAATAAAATATTTTAATTAAAATATTTTATTATTATATAATTATATGAATAATTGTATCATAACTTATTGTGCATGTGCATTAGATGTGCACTGGTGGACCATCGATGTTCACAATAGATAGCGAAGGGCATCGTGCAACTTTCCTTGAGGTATCTTTATTTGCATATTAATTTGATTTACTTGATTATATATAATTAATGAATGAATGACTAAATTACTAGACAAATTATGATCAAAATCCAGAGGCATGATGATTACATTCTTTCACTTGGGTTTGTGAGGTCACCATTGAGTCCATAGGTATATATGTAATAATGAGTTATAATTAACATGTCAGTAGTACGTTCTTATATGAATGTTTATCTTATAATTTTCCATGTACATGTGCACTTGTTGAATGTAGGAGCTTCGACTTCGACACCGCACACCGGAGGAGGCAGTGGAACCTTCAAGGAGGTATAATTTACTCATTAGTAGGGTTGTAAAAAATATATGTAATCTTGATAACTTCATGATACTTTTTTTGTTTCATTTTCAGCTTTTGACATCAAAGACTCCTCCGTCTGTCTATGATACTTTGGATCATGGAGTAGTTGCAGTAGTAGCTAGTTCTGAAGCACTGACTAAGGTGTGAAAGAGATCACTTAACTTTAATTGTTATTTTAATAGTTTGTATTGAATTTTATAATGATATTCATGTATGTATTTTTATTATTATTTTGATCATTGTTGTAGGGACTTATTACTTATTACTTGTTGTCTATTCTACAAATGCTAGTCACTGTCCTCAATAACAGTTAATTCCTTGACTATAATAATAACAAAAGTAATGAAATGAATGTAGAAATGTATAAATATAATATAGGGAAATATTTCTATGTCACAACCTATCCAACATCATGTGGAATCAAATATTTATATTGATTGGTGTGTTCCCTGTTCCACGGGATAGTCACAATATAAAGACATGACCTCGAACAGGTGAGGAAACATCTGGCAAGGTTGTCATCTATTGAACCCAATACCAGGCCTATTTTGATGTATGGGTACCCTAATGTTGGCAAGAGTTCTTTTATTAATAAGATTACTATGACAGATGTGGATGTGCAACCTTATGCTTTTACAAACTAACTTCTAATTGTTCCCTAACTAACTGATTGTTAATGACAAACACTAGAATACATATTTACACTCATCCTACTACTTACCCCAGATTCGTCGGTGTTGTTCGAACAACTATGTGTACCAAAAAAGGTTGTCAATAGTATTTATTCGACCATTCAAATTTGTTGGAACAAACGGTTCGATGCTATGATCGATGGTTGGAAAGATACGCAATGTTGGTCATTTGAACTGAGGAACACTTTAAGTTCTGATATCGACCGAGACTATGTTTCCAATTTTAAACAAAGTTGAATCTCTAAAAACCAAGATAGGATTTTTTAGGCCATGACAACATAGTCTCGTAGCACATGACGGGTCGATTCTACCTCACACGAGCTCTGAGATATGACCCCACAAAGATAATTGATTTCATGTTGAAGGGACCTTGAGGGACACTTCGACACAGAGTGATCGGCGGGGATTGATCTACTGTGGGTGGTGAATGAGGTTTCCCATAACATTTACCTGACCATTCAGAGTTTTCAGAATAGATGGTTCAATGCTATGACCGATGATTGGAAAGATATGCAATGTTGGCCATTTTCCACAAAGGAACACTATGAGTTATGACATCGACCGAGAATATGTTGCCAAATATAAACGAACTTGAATCTCTAAAAATTGAGACAAGCTATTGTAGGCCTCAGCAACACGGTCCCATAGCACCTAATGGATCCATGCTACCTTGCACGAGCTCTGACATATGACCCCACAAAGATCGCTGATTTCATGCATTTGGCACCTTGAGGGACACTTCGGCCTAGAGTTGCTGGCGGGGATCGAATGACCGTGCATGCTAAATGAGGTTGCCACTAGCATTTACCCAACCATTTAGAGCTATTGGAATAGATGGTTCATTGCTACGACTAACGGTTTGAAGGATACACAATGTTGGCTGTTTGAACTAAGGAACACTTTGAGTTCTGACATTGACTAAGAATGTGTTGCCAATTTTAAACAAACTTGAATCTTTGAAAAATGAGATAGGCTTTTGTAGGCCCTAGCAACATGGTCTTGTAGCAACTGATAGATCGATTCTACATTGCATGAGCTCCAAGATATGACCCCTCAAAGATAACCCATTTCATGCTATTGGGACCTTAAGGGACACTTCAGCATGGAGTCGTCGGCGGGGATCCAACAACTATGCATGGTGAATGAGGTTGCCACTATTGTTTACCTGACCATTTAGAGCTATTGGAATAGACGGTTCGATACTACGACTGATGGTTGGAAAGATATGCAACATTGGCCATTTGAACTAAGAAACACTTTGAGTTCTGACATCGACTGAGAATGTGTTGCCAATTTTAAAAAAAGTTGAATCTCTAAAAACTAAGATAGACTTTTGTACGCCTCGATAACACGGTCTCGTAGCACCTAATGGATTGATTCTACCTCACACGAGCTTTGAGATATGACACTGCAAAGATTATTGATTTCATGCTAAAGGGACCTTGAGGGACACTTCAACACGGAGTCATCGGTGGGGATCAAATGACTGTGCATGGTGAATGAGGTTGCCACTAGTGTTTACCCGGCCATTCAGAGCTATTGGAAGAAATGGTTCGATGCTATGACCGAAGGTTGGAAAGATACACAATGTTGGCCATTTGAACTAAGGAACACTTTGAGTTCTGACATGGTCTTGTAGCACTTGATGAATCCATTCTACCTTGCACAAGCTCTGAGATATGACCCCGCAAAGATCACCAATTTCATGCTGAAGGGACCTTGAGAGACAATTCAACACAAAGTCATCGGTGGGGATTGAATGAGTGTGTGTGCTGAATGAGGTTGCCACTAGTGTTTACCCAGCCATTTAGAGCTGTTGGATTAGATGGTTCGATGCTACGACCGACGATTGGAAAAATACACAATGTTGGCTATTTGAATTGAGGAACACTATGAGTTTTGGCATCGACCAAGAATGTGTTGCCGATTTTAAACAAAGTTGAATCTCTCAAAACTGAGACAGGCTTTTGTAGGCCCCAACAACACAGTCCCGTAGCTCCTCACTAATTGATTCCACCTTGCACGAGCTCCAAGATATGACCCCATAAAGATCATCGATTTCATGTTGTAGGGACCTTGAGGGACACTTCAGCATGGAGTCATTGGTGGGGATCGAACAATTGTGTAGGCCGAATGAGGTTTCCTCTAGCATTTACTCGATCATTCAGAGCTGTTGGAATAGATAGGTCAATGCTACGATTGACGATTGGAAAGATACGCAATGTTGGCCCTTTAAATTCAGGAACACTTTAAGTTTTGGCATCGACCGAGAATGTGTTGCCGATTTTAAATGAAGTTGAATCTCTCAAAACTGAGATAGGATTTTGTAGGCTGGTTCATTAAGGATCAATGGCTATACAACGCACAATCAACATGCAAAAAATAGAAAAATACTGCTCCTGTCGCAAGGTAAAACAACTCTAACTTCGACATGATCCATCCAATCCTTATGTGATAATAGGAGAAGGTCCAAGAATACTTCCAAGGCACAACATTAACTTCACAAAGCATGAAGCCAACAACATAAATGACTATAAAGAAAACAATAGACAGGTACATAAATCAGGAAATATTTTTGGCGATGCAAGGTTGGTCAAGACCCAAGATGCTCCTACATCAGACACCCCAAGTAAATAAAAAGTTCTCATGAACATCATAAGGGAATCAGGATAGATATGTCATATCTTTTCTTAACCACTATTACATTTGGGGCCAAATTCTGACAGAAGTTTCTGATGGGTAACTTTTTATTACGAATTTGGTGGTTTTTTTTTTTGTAATAGGCCCCGATGATGTTGGTATTCTGATGGGTGTCTAATTGACCATTAAAATTCCAATAGATTCGGGGTATAGATAAAAAGAAAAAAGTGAAACAGCCTCATCATTTTTATTTCGATTGGATAGAGGGAGTGGGAGAAAAGGAGCGAAAGCTGAGCGCGGGAGAAGGTATGTGATTTCTTCATCTTTCAAGCCTCTAGCATCATATTCGAATGCATTTCATTTTATTTGACCATGAATGCTCTTTGAAATGATCACATTCTACTGGTGTCATGCCGTAGCTAGTGCTTTATCTCTATTATTTGATGTTGTTGGTGCTTGTGCTCAAGGATATCGATTCACTGTATTCAAATGTTTGGATTCAAGTTTGTTGATATTATTGGCATATATGTTTAATGATGCCATTTTTAATTTCTTTCACTGAAATAACTGCATTCTACTGGTGTCATGCCCTAGCTTGTGCTTTAACTTCATTATTTGATGTTATTGGTGCTTGTGCTCAAGGATATCCATTTTTGAGAAATGTTGACTATGGTTATCAAATGGACAACCCGTGAGCTTCTAGCTAGGTGCCATTTGTATTGATAGCTTAGGGCATCAAATGTATTGTATCATTGATAGTTGATACTTTGTTAAAAGGAAATAGGTCAAAGAATGATTTTTATTTAGTTTCTCTATTTTGATCCCTAAGTGGCTTACAACCCTAGAGAAGTATATGCAGATTTACGGATGTAGTTGTAGGATACATCGCAGCCGATAATTCACAATAAATCCATGCATCCAATTTGAATAGCAATTAATACAAAGAACTAGGGTCCGCCAATGGCCCAATCATCCAGACCTTGACTGTCCCCTCGACCAGTGACCCTTCAAAACTAGGTTATCATGCAATCAGTGAGTGATCCTTCATTCTCCTGGTGAGCTTCTAGGTAGGCACCATTTGTGTATTTGATAGCTTAGGGCATCAAATGTATATTGTATCATTGATAGTTGAGACTTTTTAAAAAGGAAATAGGACAAAGAACGATTTTGATTTAGTCTCTTTATTTTGATCCCTAAGTGCTTACAACCCTAGAGAAGTATATGGAGATTTACGGATGCAGTTGCAGGATACATAGCAGCCAATAATTTACAAGAAATCCATGCATCCAATTTGAATAGAAATTACTACAAAGAAATAGGGTCCTCCAATGGCGCAATCATCCGGACCTTGACTGTCCCCTCAACCAGTGACCCTTCAAAACTGGGTTATCATGCAATCAGTGAGTGATCCTTCATTCTCCTGGTCTGCCCTGCATCCAAACATATTGGAAATACACAATACAATGATAACAAGTCTTTCACAATCCCCCTTCCCTCAAGGAAAACTATCAACCATCCCTTCCACATAGCATTTCACTATTTTATGAGTGAATTGTGTTGGAACAATTAACATTAAACAAGGAGCAAACTCCTCAACACATCTCTGAAACCATTGAATTCAATAATAAATGAAACCTAACACAAACACTATTCCTTCCATAGTTGTAGGATACATAGCAGTTGATAATTCACAAGAAATCCATGCAACAAATTTTTATAAGGATATCCTACTAATCAATAGGAATTTTCTTGAGATGACCAATGATTATGCATTTTGATGGCAATGTGCTAGTCCAAAAGGATAATATAAAATATTAGGAGTATATGTTATAAAAAACTAATGAAATCAACTATAGGTCAAATCTAATCAAAATTGCAATATAAAGATTAAAATAGATCTTGAAGAAATATGGGAGCCATTTTTGATAGATATTGTACAAATGAAGAGAATACTCAAAAGAGGAAATACTTCAATGTGGAACAATTGAAGGACAATATTTTACTTTTATATGCACATCTGCAATGTTTTTGATATATTTTTTAGATAACAACACCACATAAAGAATAGCATATAGAAGAAAGTAAAGAATAATGATCATACTTTGAGATATTATGGAAAATTAAAGGAAAGAATACTTGGTGGGGTTATCATGCAATCAGTGAGTGATCCTTCATTCCCCTCTTCCAATGACCCTTCAAAACTGGGTTATCATGCAATCAGTGAGTGATCCTTCATTCTCCCAGTCTGCCTTGCATCCAAACATATTGGAAATACACAATACAATGATAACAAGTCTTTCAAAATCCCCCTTCCCTCAAGAAACACTATCAACCATCCCTTCCACATAGCATTTCACTATTGTACGAGTGGATTGTGCAAGCACAGTTAACATTAAACAAGGAGAAAACTCCTCAACACATCTTGGAAACCATTGAATTCAATAATAAATGAAACCTAACACCAACACTATTCCTTCCATTCACTTCTACCAAGAATAAAGCATTTAATCCATTCAACATTACATATAATCATTAGATAGTTACATTTCCTGACTGTGTAGAGGAATAGTCATGACCAAAATGATCAAAACTACTTTCACCCTTGCACAATCTATTCCTCACTCTTAATGAGTTATGGGTAAAAGTACAATAGTGTGTCGCACTAGAGGACATTGCAAGGGGATCTGGCCAGACCCATTCCAGCCAGACCCATGTGGTGCCCTCTAGGTGCCAGGTGGCGTCGATGTGGCGGGGGGTGTCTGGCCGGACCCATTCCGACCAGACACCCAAAGTTTATATAAGGAAAAATTGGGGCCCATGTGGGTCATTATCATTTAGCGGCTTCAGGCTTTGGAGGAGAGCTACAAGAGTATTCCGACCAGAAGAGGTAGGTAGTCTTTTTGTTTTTGAAGTAAAATGTTTTAAAATGTTTTTTTTATGTTGTTTTTTTTATTTAGTATTAAATAATTGTATTTTATTTAAAAAGTTTTATTAAATAAATTTTTTTTGTTTATTTAATACAAGATAGTTGTATGTTTAAATTTATAGTTTATGTATGCACATTTAAATTTGTAGTTTATGTATGTAAATTTAAATTTGTAGTTTATGTATGTAGATTTAAATTTGTAACATGTGACTAATATGATTAATTAAGACATACTTAGCATGATTAATATGACCCCTTAAGACTTAATAGGATTAATACCACATAAATAATATAAACAAAAATTTTAGAAATCAATTAAGACCTATTAAATTGTAACACTAGAAACTAACATAAACAAAAATTCATATAAAACCTAATACCTACTAATAAGACCTAATAGATATGTTTTAATTAAATGTATTAGTTATTTAATTAATTTAATTTTGTTAGATATGTTTTAATTTAATTTTTTTAGATATAGTTTAATAGGAGTTAGAGTGTAGTTAGATCTCGAATATAATGTTAACCTGAACCATAATATTAATTTTACATCTAACTCTAATTTTCATTTATCTCTAGACCTAATTAAAACCCTAACCCTATACATAATGCAAATTATACCTCTTAACCTAAACTTAACACAAATCCTAATCCTAACCCTAACCCTCAATCCTAACCCTAACTCTAATAACCATAATTATAACCATGATGTATAAACCCTTACTCTAACCATAATCCTAACACTAATCTTGATTCTAACCATAACAAAAACTTTAACCCTAATAAAAAAATTAATCCTAAATTTATAATACTAACTATGAAATAAATCCTTATACTAACAACAATCAAAATCCTAAACCCTAAGCTTGACCCCTAATTTAAAAATCTAACCCTAGCCATTATCCTAACCATGGAATAAACCTAAAAAAGAATCCTAATTGTAACCCTAAACCCTAACTCTCATCAGAATGCTAGCTCAAACCATAATTACAAGCATGATATAAAATCTTGAAGCTGAACATAATCCTAATCATGAACATTAAAATCCGATCCTAAAGCTAAACCCCAATCCTAATCCTAAACCATAGCCCATCATCTTAATAAAAAATAAACCCTAACCATAATCAAAACTATAATTCTAAGTATAATACTAATGATTATTAAAAACTAACCATAATTTCTAACCTTAATAACCATAATACCAACCATGATGTAAATCCTCACCCTAATTATAATCCTAATCAAAATCTGAATCCCAACCATCATAGTAACCATAATATAAAAGCTTACCTTAACAATAAACCTAACACTAAACCTTAATCCTAATCTTAATCCACACGTTAAACTAGATAACCTTAACTATATTCCTTATCGAAAGCATAAATCTAACCTTAACTAAAACTATATACTAACACTAACCCTAAATTATAACCCTAACCAAGACTATAGCCCTAAGCATAATACTAATCATGATATAAACCCTTACATGAATTATAATCTTATTCTAAACCCTAAACCATAATCTTGATTATAGCCCTAAATTTTAACCCTAATAACCATGATACTAACCATAGTTCTACTTGTAACCATGATCATAAACCCAACCTTATCACTAAACCCTAACCTAGAATTAATATAATAAATTTATACCAAACTATAACCCTAATGCTAACCCTTAACATGATATAAATTGTAACACTAAATGACATATCAAACCATAGCCATGATACATTAATGCTAATCCTAATCTTAAACTTAAACCTAACATAACTATTATTATATCATTTAATCATATTAATAATTACATTCCCAACCATTATGTCACCCTAATCATAATTTTAAACTTAATCCCTACCCTAACCCTAACTTTGATGTAAACCCTAAACATAATCCTAAGCATAACAGAAAATTCTAACCCTAACCATGATATAAATGCTAACCCTAATCCTAATTATATTAATTTATTCAACTTATAACACTCAACTTTAACACTAAACCTTAACCCTAATATTAACCCTAACCATAATCATAAACCTAAACTAAATCCTAATACAACCAACCTTAATAATAAGCTCTAACCCTAATCATAATAATAAATATAAACAAGACTCTAACCCTAACGCTAATGCTAATTGCTAACCATAACCAATTAAGACCTATTAAACTATAACACTAGAAACTAACATAAATTTTTTTTATAGAGTTAAACCAATTAGGACCTAATACCTAACCAATTAAGATCTAACTAGTGACTAATATTTAACCAATTAAGACCTATTAATTGACTAGAGTTAAAACTTAACCTAAACTTAACCTATACCTAGTGATATGTATGTTTAAATTTGTAGTTCATGAATGCACGTTTAAATTTGAAACATGTATGTTTCTTAAATTTCTAGTTCATCTATGCATGTAACATGTATGTTTCTTAAATTTCTAACATGTGACTAACATGTTTATTAAATGTATGTTTCTTAAATTTCTAACATGTTTATTAAATTTGTATGTACATGTATATATAGATTTCATTTTTAAACTAGATGATCTTAAATCTGTAATGTATGTATGTTTAAATTTGTAGTTTACATGTATGCATGTTTAAATTTGTAACATAGATGCACGTAACATGTATGTTTATTAAATTTGTATGTAATGTATGTATGTTTCTTAAATTTGTGACACATGTATGTTTCTTAAATTCAAGTATGTACATGTGCAGAGATCTCTATATATTTTCTTGTTTATCTATTACACATGGCATCGGGTAGAGGTTCAACTGATTCAGGAGAGCCTAGTGTTCGGGGGGGGGGGATCTCGTAGTGGTAGTGGTACTAGTACTCACTCCTCTCATAGATCATCTGATACAACATAGGCTAGAGAGAAGCTATTTGCAGACACTATTGAGAGATTGACATGAGCATTATTTGTTCTGGATCAGACATTATTTTCACCCACCAGCATTCCCAATAGGGAAAGGGTGAACACTATTAGAGATGAGTTGGTGTGTATGATTGACACAATTCAATCATACAACCCATATGAGAGTATGAGTATTGATAGATTCTATGCTTCTTTGTCTCGCAGTGTTACTGGCACTGTGAAGTATAGTGAGATTGATACAGTTGTTTCCACTCCTATGTTGAAGGAGATGTTTCCCCATTATAGAGACCTGAAGAAGGTTAGAGGGTACATGCCTATGAGATGTGAGGATGATTTGGTAGGACCGTTTATATATCCTCACTGGTTGGCTGCTCACCATATGTGGCCCTAGAAGGATGAGTTGCCATTATATTTCTGCAAACAATTGTTTGTAGAATTTCATTTGCACCTCGATGTTGATTATACAGATTTTCCTGCTTATTTTGGGCAAGGGAAAGGGAGATTATCTGACAGGTTTAGAGCACCTGATGCCCCTATGCTCGCTAATAAGTGGGCAAGGGTGGGTCCAAACCTTTTGGTTGTACCAAAAGGTTTGGAAGTGCCAGGAGCGAGTGTTCCAGATGACACGGTGAGGATGGATGTTTATTCTAGTATAGCGACTATTGCCACATAGGTTCATGAGATATCCTCTGATCATGTGGGGAGATATATGTTATGGTCTCATTCCAGTATTCCTTCACCTGCATAGGATGCATCTTCTAGTGCACCTGATTTATATGATATAGTCGACATACCATCTCCCCTGGAGGTTGTAGCTATATTAGATATAGACCATTTGCAATCTACGAGTGCATTGTTATCCAATAATCTTCTTTCTGCTTATCAAACCATACAGAGGCTTGGTGGGATTTCACTCAGGGAGGTTCCATCATATGTGAGGTCCTATATCATTTCTTAGTAGACTACACCATCGACAGGTCCATAGAAGATGACTACACCACCGATAGCTCCTCCGCAGCAGACTTCACCGTCGACAGCTCCTCCATAGCAGACTGCACCATTGACAACTCCTCCACAACAGACTGCACCACCGACAACTCCTCCATAGTAGACTACATCGTTGACAGCTCCTCAGGTAACTACACCACCATCGACACCTCTTCCACAAACGACACCACATATAGCTCATGATCAGACCACACAAACCACTTCATCACATCCAAGTCGTCAACTTTTTACTACATTGCTTACAGATGACCACATTGATCCTGCGACTATATCATTAGAGTCGTCAGGATTGAGCTCTTTTGGGAGAGCATTAGAGGCCACTTTGGTATATTTATATAATTTAATTTAATTTTTATTTATTTAAAAAACTTACACATATATTTGAAATTTGATTAATATATGTTATATATATGTGTACTCCAGGAGGTTATGTATGATGCTGCACCATATGGAGATTTAGAGACTCCACGTGATCCTATTCATCATGATACGTAGGTACATTGAGATGTTTGTTCACAAAATTAATTTTTCTATGATAATACGTATTTAAAATTTATTATACATGTATGTATACGTGACATATTGTGTTTATTGTACACAGACATCAGGAGGAGGTGCACCGGCATTAGGAGGAGGTGCACTAGCATCAGGAGGAGTTGCACTGGCATCAGGAGGAGGTGCACCGGCGTCAGGTCATGGATTAGGACATGGCCCTAGTTGAGCGACCATGTTATTTTAGATATTTCATGTGACATTTCATATATACATGCTATAACATTTTATAGATATTTCATTTTAGACATTTTATACATTACATGGTATATGGTTGTGTGTTATTTCATATTTTATACATTACATTACATGGTATATGGTTGTACATGTTATTTCATATTTTATACATCACATTACATATTTTAGACATTACATGTTACATATTTTATACATGTTACATGTTATATGTTCGTGTGTTATTTCATCTTTTAGACTTAGTTTTATACATGTGTTATGTATACATTATGTTAAGGTGATATAATTAATCAAAGCATACATTTAATTAACTAAATAATTAATCAAAGCATAATTCAGGTAGTTCTAATATAATTTAATAAGGAACAAACATAATTAACTAACTAATCAGAGAATGGATTTAATTAATTAACTAATTAATCAAAGAATGGATTTAATTAACTAACTAACTAGCATACATTTAATTAACTAACTAATTAATCAAAGCATAATTCAAGTAGTTCTAATATAATTTAGTAAGTAACTAACATAATTAACTAAAATAATTAGGTAACTAACATAATTAAGTAACTAACATAGTTAAGTAATATATAACTATCATAATTAACTAAAGCTTAATTACCAAAAGCATTAATCAAAGCATAGATTTAATTAACTAACTAATTAGTCAAAGCATACAATTAATTAACTAACATATACACATACATAAAAAATTCAAACATGAAAATTCAAACTATAGCTCATTCAAATATATGAAAGTACAAGAGCTACAAAAAGACATTTATTCTGAAGTTTATAGAGTTCTAAAGCTCGTCATACATATAGTTTGGATCCTCTCTATCTTTTATTATCTCCAAAAGTTTTTCATGTTCTTCAATAGATAACCTCCACTTCTGATTGACATTTTTTCTTTTTGGAAATGTCTCGAATTGCAACTTTGTTGCTATAACCAAGTGACTATAATGTAGAACTTTTTTGCCAGACTGGTATTCAATAAATTGAACACCATTTTTGTCGACCTTTATTTACTGATAATAGGTTCCTTCAATAACAACTGAACCAATTGGATATTTCTATCCATCACCATCTATAGTTTGTTTTGTCAACTTGTATTTTGCTTTCGTGCATCTTAGTAGATAATAATCTACATTTTCTATATTGTCAGGATTCGCAACTACCGAAATACAAATAGATTTTATTAAAATTAAACATCACTTATATGATAAATTAAAATTAATTAAAATAACATGTATGTGCACATACCTGTAACAACTAAATCAGAAACATGCTCATAATCAGCTGAATATATAGGATCATGAATGTTTATGTCAATTTCACCATCTTCATATGGAGGCATTTTGATTAACTCCTTCATATCCCATCGTGAAACATATCCATTTGCAATATTCTCACATTGACTCAATGGATTGTCCTCAATGCAGTGAGCACAAAAACATGATATTTCTCTTACTTGAATCAAAAGAGGCTTGTGTTGTCCTATAGTGATCAATTGATGTAAACTTCTAATACCAACAATTGTTTGACAATTGTAAGGATTAGATCGGTCTATATCTGTTACAAATATGAAATGAAAGTTGCACATGTTTAGATCAACAATTATAAAAAGATAAACATGAACACAGAATAAAAATTTAGTTTAAAATTTTACAACAAAATATAAATTACCTTTCACTTCCCAAAAATAGCATTTTTTGTATATGGTGTCCCGAGGAGAAAAATGACTTTGACACCATTCAATAATTTTCTTTGAATTCTCTATCATGTTACTTGTACATTTCTAAATTATCAGTTTAAAGAAAATGGAGATCTAAGCTAAAATTATATTATTTGAAATTTATATATACATATATATTTAACTATTGAACACCATTTGTACTTGCCAGTTCATGTTGGTGAAGTGCACGCTTCACACATGCTCCTGCTCCATCATGCTCTCCTTTTCCATGCCCACTTTCAAAGAAGTTCCACAAAAACTTAACATTGTGTCTAGCATGTTGCATGGCTAGCCAATTAAATGCTTTTGCAGATTTAAATTGTCTTGAAAAATTAAGTTGTACATACATACATACATGTCATCTTTTAATAATTTAACAAATAATTAAATGACAATGAAAATAAATTGAAGTATCTATACATGTATACCTGCACAACCATCAGACCAAATCCAATGTTGTGAGACATTTATCCCACGATTCGCAATATCTTCCAAAAATATTGCAAAACAATGAGCCACATAGCTTCTATCATGAACCTTATCATCAATGATATAGAAATGAACCTCCTTGATGATAATGCGTTCATTTGGATCTGGACTTTCTACCCCATCCAAATTATATTGTGCATGTCTATAGGTCACCTGCACAAATATTGCAACCTAATTAGAATGATAATATTGAGCTTGAAGCTCTTTTTGAGGGGCAAATGTATAGTTCTCTGAGAAATCTACAATTGAAAGAATACAACCAGGTGGAAAACAATCTTTGGAATCTCGAAACTGTTTAGCTTTCCATCGTGCACCATGAAAATGCTAGATATGTGGATAAATTAGAGTACAGAATCTGGTCATAAACTCAAGGTAGGGCAATTCACTCTCCTTCAATACAATTTTTTTGGATTCATCTCCGCTCTTTGTTCAATATGTCTCATATTCAAATATTTTCCACAAAACCGGTGTTGAAACATTAATATTCTCAATTTGCAATGGAAATTTATGCAAATCTCCACAATCACTGTATGCATTCTTTATACATTGTACTTTGAACTCATCTGAATCTTTTAATTTATCACATAAAATAGACTTCACAAATTGTGTCGTACTTCTAGGGATGACCATATTTGAATCAAGAACTGCCATGACTTTTTTATATGATTGCAAATATAGATGAAAATCAACATGATTTCAACAGCAACAAGTTTCATGAACCTTATTTATGTGTACAAAGTAAGGGCGCAACCTCTCAAACATTCTTTGACATATTTTCACATTTAAAAATTCCTTCTTGAATGCTTCAAATAATTCACTTTGTGTTGTATCTATAAAATGTTTTGGATGTGCAGTTTTCATACCAGTCTCTTCATCTTTTATCTATATTGTATCCCTTCTATTAGAAGAAACATGAGAGTGAGTGGTCCAATATTCAATGACCTATTTTTTTGCACGTTCAGAAATTCTGTCTTTTCAAGGAAGCCTACAAATATTTACCCAATTTTTTTCAATGTTTTCATCTAACATATTTCTCTTCCTGATATATCTTTGAATAGTTCTTGTAGATACATTAAGTAAATCAAAAATTGCATGTGCTTGTTTTCTCTGTGTCAACCTCCTACTAGATAAAGTAGTCATAATTGCTCTACGTGCAGCACTTAAATCATCTCCTTGACTTGAGTTATTAATGTTGTTCAATGCATCTTGCAAATTTTGAACTATTGTTTGATTTACATTTTCTCCTGAGTTTTTCTTGTTGTCAACACCCAACAACTCCAAAACAGGAGTCATTTGTTTTTTCCTGAATAACCTAACAAATAATTGAGCTCTTGCAACCATACTTTTATTTTCAAAATATTCATCCCAAAGTTTTTTGCAATGAGTTTTAATTGTACTTTCAGATAACATTTCCTCAGATGGAATTTGACTAAAAAAAGAATCCTCATTCATCTCCATCAAATTGCCCATGCCAAAAGATCTATTTTCAGTTCTAGAACTACTAATTTGTTCCCCTGCTTGAATTGCATCTTCCTGAATATCAATAGGTTCTTCCTGAACTTCGACAGGTTGATCTTGATTATGTTTTGTCTGATATATTTTGTCATCCTTTGTTCGATCATATTTTCTTAATCTATTCCTTTTATTCCCCATTGCAAAAACTGTTCAGATTGAAAAATATAAAAGAATCACTTAATTGGAAAAATGCACACATTTATATAAAAGCTTACGCTCATAAGCAAACAAAATATATACATATTTATCATTCACAAAATCATAACAATCTAATCTTGCAAAATTTCTCAAATACAATGAAAAAAATATAATTACACCAAAATCATCGACCTATCTTGGAAACACAATGAATATAATATTTTCCACAGAATAATTGCAAAAAAGAAATTCAAACCCTACCTCAAATCACCACTCGACATAAACCATGCAAATAACAATCCAACAACCTTGAAATTTCCCAAAGCTTTCACAATCCTCGAATTCAATCTCAGAGCCAAAATCTATAAACCTGTATATCGAATACTAGCCAAAATTCTCTTAATAAATTAAACCGAATAAAGTTTGCAATACATGCAACACTATAAACACGTAAATTGCCCTATGAAAAATAGAAAAAGAATCAGTTAACTTGAAAATACTAAATCAAAACTTAACATGCAATATCAAAAAATAAAATTAAAATAATTAATAAATTCAAAAAACTATTAAAAATCACTTAATTGAAAATAAAAACCACTTAACTATTTTAAATTAAATTAAAATAATTTATAAATTTTATAAAATTATTAAAAATTCCCAAAAAAATCTATTTTATTTAAAAAATCGGGCGAATTGTGAAAGTTCAGATTTTAGGGGCTGGCCATGCATGGAACCGTGGTTGGTCGCCTAATGGGTCCAATCGGAATGAGTCCGGCCGGACCCATGTGGAGTCCCATTTGGCAGTCAAGTTAGCAAGAAAGGGTTGCTCTGTCAAATTCTCCCTTCTGGACCTCAATTCTCTGTCAAAATTTACTTTTTTGTAAAATCTAAAAATACCCTTTTGTAGAGCTCGTAGTCAAGATTATGGTCATGTAATTTTTATCATGTTTTTATTTCATATAATATATTATAAGTTGAAACTACTTCAAGTAGGTATTTTAACATTTAAGAACACGCTCATTCGAAAAATATTAAAAATAACAAATGATATTAGAAAAATTAAAACTTTATATTTAACACTAGAGGAGAGAGTCCTCTTCAAGAATATGTAATTTTTTTAAAAAATGGTGTAGATTTGATAAGGAAAATTGAACGCGAACTAAAAACTGTTGATTTTAGGTAACACTGACTTTGGATAGTTATAACAGACAAAATATATAACGAAATCCGATCTTTGTTTGTTTATGCATTAGCTATACATGCCATCTAAAACATATTATGGAATTAGAGGAAAAAAATATTATTTGCATATAGTTTTTTAACACGAACTAGACCCTAGATTTTCAACATATTTCAGCAATAAAAAAATGGACTTCAAAAATTAAAAAATTATGTCTATTTTTGTTCAAATTTTTTATATAAAATTATAAGCGTAAATTTCATCAAATTTTACACATTTCATTAGTTTACATCATCTTCAAATTCTAAACACAAATACCACTTTTATGTCGTTAAAGTTGAACAATTTGAATGTTGTCGTCCTTTTCCTTTATAAAAGTGTGACACAGGTTTGTACTTTTACCCTTATAAACATGCCATTGTTTCAGTTTTGCTTGCAAGTTATGATAATTTTTGTAAACATGTCATTGGTTCAGTTTAGTGTATTCATTTTTGTTAGACAAATCTTCATTGTCTTCTGATTGTCTTCTTTATATAGTAGCATGTATTAATAGGTTGACAAATAAAGAAGCATTTAGACAATCGGAAGACAATGAAGATAATTTTAAATGCATCTAACACAATATTTTTTTACAAAACTAAACCAATGGCATGTTTAAAATAGAGAAATAGAGTGATAATAATATGCCGAAAATTGTATTCTATTTAATACATGCCAAAGGACCAGTCCCGACAATTCTTAAACGTACTTTATCTGATATGATAAATTCTTGAAAAATTAAGGTTGGAGTAGACATAGTTATCACACAGTTTTTTTGTGTGGTACAAGGAAGATTTGGCTAATTAAGAGTGAGGCCTTCTTTAGAATCTCATATAAATTTGGCTGATTAAGATGAGAAGAAAAACACAATTCATTAGTTAAATTTTTCAATTTCATGTATTTTTTCTCCTATTTATTAGGTGCATGAGTTGAAGGTTGAATGTAAGAGTCTTATAATGTTGTGTTACCTTAAATCTTGAGTTTTTGATACTCCTATGATGATCTTTCTCAACAAGTATTTTATTCTATTGTTGTTTTTTGAATAACATATTGGGCAAATACAAAATTGTGTACTTCTACAGGACAATGAACACAAAATTGAAGTATCAAACGAGACTTGATCAAGTTGCAGGTGGAACGTGCACTCAAATAGTAAGTAATGTAAAATAACAAAATAAGTAATTTGTTGTGTCTACATTTTTTATTTTTTTGAGATTACATCCATGTTCTATATTCATAGAATGGTTCAAAATTGAAATTTACAATTTGATAAAAGTACTGACGAGTGTTGTTCCTTGCACCCTCAATCAACAACTTATCTCCATTTTATTTTGATTTACAAACTACTATATTATTTGAATATCTTTCTTTCTTGCCACAATAGGAAAGAGTTTGAGGTGGAAGACTATAATAATAGAAGTGTTTCAATTTGGTATACTATACTACAACATCATTTCATAACTAAGTTTTCAATTTCTATATATAATTAGGTTATAGATAATCTAAGTGAAGAAGCATCATGTCAGATAATCCAAGTGAAGAAGGTAATGGGGATGCAATCAATAGATTGTGGTCGAACTTGAAAAGAAAAGGTGATGGAAAATGTTATTGTCCCTGCAATAATTGTAAGGGCTTAAACATTAGAAGATTGCTAATCAAAACAACTAAGAGACATTGTAGGGATAATGGTCACATTGAAGGAGGCTTTTATTATCATGAATTGGTAAGTTTTTCATTATATTTATTTAACAATTAATATATATATATATATATATATATATATATATATATATATATATATATATATATATATATATATATATATATATATATATATATATATATATATATATATATATATATATATATATGAAATACACCTGATGGTGAGATCATTATCATGGTTTATTTGTGTTCATCATTTTAATATAGGTCGACCTCCCTAGGAGAGTATGTGATATGGACCATGGAGGTGCAAATATTGAGAATATGGCTTTGGTAGTGGAGGATCATGGAGGTGCGAATATTGAAGCTGAAGATTATGATCCCATGGAAGATGACGATGATGCACTAGATGATGGTACTAATACATTGATCCATGACACATTTGGTATTGGTGCAACTAATGATGATGATCAGGATGATGTTGATGTCATCTATGATATACCTCTACTTGAGAAGGTAGCCACACTCCTTTACGAAGGCTCCCAAACAACTCTTCTCTCTACTGTATTGTTGTTGTTGAACTTGAAGGTTATGAATGGTTTATCCAACACAATAATGTCACGTATACTACGGTATGTCATATTGTTAATGTCATATTATAGTAATTAAATGGTGAAACATGTACCATAAATATTGTTAATACTGTTAATGTCATATTGTAGTAATATGGTATGTCATATATATTGTTAATGTCATATTATAGTCATACGATATGTCATATTATAGTAATTAAATGGTGAAACATGTACCATAAATATTGTTAATATTAACAACATATATTTTTTTCTACAAATTGATAGGTGAGTTCTTGTTACCACCATCGAATATTCTCCCTCGCTCATACCGATAATTATGTGCCACTATGAAAGATATTGGAATAGAGTATCAAGCAATAGATGCTTGTGCCAATGATCATATTATTTATCATAAAGAACATGAATTTGTAATAGAATTCCCTGAATGTCATACAAGTAGATATCGAATAGATCAAATAACAAAAAAGGTTCATCACAAGGTTCTTCGTTACATCCCCATTATACCATGTTTGCAAAGATTATTTAGGTGTAGTAGCTTGGCACAATTTATGGATTACCATGCACACAATAGGAGTCAAGATGAAATTATTCAAATGCCTGCAGATGGTTCTATATTTAAGGACATAGAGGAAAAGTGGCTGCACTTTATCGAAGAACCTTGAAATCTCAAGCTTTCAGTGGCAGCGGACGGTGTTAATCCATTTGGAGAGCTAAGATCTGTTTGCACTGTTTGGCCTATTTTTGTCATCAACAATAACATTCCTCCATGGATGTCAATAAAGAGGGAGCACATTATGTTGGTGATGATTGTTCCAGGTATTTGATCATTTAATAGTTATCTGCATGTAATTATAAATCTTGTAGTAAAATGGTCACAATAATTATGTAATGTTGTTGTTCATTCAACTAGGTAAATACCAAGTTAAAGCTATAAATTTTTATATTGAGCCTCTTATCGATGACTTGGTGAAGTTATGGAAAGATGTCACTATGTATGACATCTTTAGACCAATAGGAGATAGACAATTTTAATTCCAGGCAATGCTTGTATGGACAATACATGATGCCCCAGGGCTAAAACATTTTTCTAGTATGTTAATTATGGTGAATTCAAGTTGCACATGATAATTTTAAAAATAAAAATTAACATATTTAATCCAATTGTATCATTACCTTGTAGGTCTTCAAATAAAGGGAAAATTTGCATGTCCAGTTTGTGGTCCAAAGATGAAATCTTGTCATTCAAAAAGTTTAGGAAAGCATGTGTTTGATGAGTATAGACACTTTCTCCACAAAAATCATAACTATCAAATTACTGAAAAACATCCTTTCAATGGGAAAGAAGAGACTACATCTAAGCCACAGAGAATGACACCTCACTTATGGAAGTTGGAATATAATAGAATTAATCGTCAAGGTACTACCATTCTACCTAACGGTTTATGTTTGTAATTTGTATATTTTTATTATATTTTTTTTACTGATTGTGATTGATGATCGTGAATGTTGTCAATGCAACACTACTGAGAACCTTCCAAAGGGACTAAAGAGTTATCCCAGACAATTTAGTAGGTTTCCCTACTACGAGCAATTGCAAGATGTGCATTTGTTTGATACTATGCATATTGGAAAGAATGTAATGGAGACATTGTGGAAGATATTGGATGGAAGGTGTGACAAAGAAAAAATTGTCAAAATTTATAACGACATTCATGAATCCAATCATGCAATGAAAAATTTCATTGAATCAAATAGAAATGGAGAATGGATTAATACAAGTGCCCTTCCTTGGTTATTAACAGAACAACAAAGTGATGCCATAAAAGAAGTGATACAAAAAATTCGATTTCCCACAAGATTTGCTGCAAACATAAGCAGTACCATATCAGAAAAAGGTGAATTTGGGCCAGGGTTGAAAACGCATAATCGGCATACCTTCATCAAGGTAAGTCATGTTCTTTTGTATTTACAATATATTTGTAAACTGCATGTACTTCTCATTATATTATATGAGAAAAGAATGACATGATTATTTTTATAATTGTTGCAATACGTGCTACCCCTTTCTCTTCCAGAGAACTTCGACAATAATATCAAATAAGTGATATATGATCTTGGAAAATACATGAGGTAAGCAATGATATCTGTTCAATTTGTTGTATGTATATATATATATATATATATATATATATATATTGTAAAGTCTTGTGTTTATATATTTTTGTGTCTTGAATATCTTGTAGGTGGTTGTCATCTAAAGAAATCCATAGAGCAGATATAAAATATTGGAAGAGAAGAATTCCTCTTCTAATGTGTGAAATGCAAAAGTGTCTACCTTCAACCTTTTTCAATGCACAAGAACACTACCTCATACACCAAGTTGAGGAGATTGAAATGTGTGGACCTGTACACACTCGGTCAATGTGGATGGTTGAGAGGCACCTGAAATTTTTGAAGGCTTTTGTTCAGTAAAAATCACATCCTGAGGGTTCTATGGTGGAGGGATATATGGTATACCAGACTATGGTGTATGTTACTGAATATCTTCCTAAGCTTGCAAAAAAGATCCATATAGATCGCATTTGGGATCTCGAGACCATTAGAAAATTCAAAGGGGAGTACTTGGTGGGGGAAGGAAGAATGAGGAAAGTGAGAGGTAATAAATTATAAGATGTTATTGTAGCTATTAATTAATTCTTAATCTTCAAAATTAATTAGTTGTAAGTCATCTATTTATTTTTTGTACAGTTGCTCGAGAGTGGGATGCAATACATTTGTATATTGCGAACAATCAAGATTGGATGACAAAATGGATTGAATGATGTCATCATTTAGGTCCCACATTAACATGGGAAGTTATGTCTTCATTGGTTAATGAAGCTCATTGTAACAGAGATCCAAATGTTACCCAAAGGGAAATAGATTTAGCACATGGTTTAAAAGATTTCTAGGTACATATAAATTTGTTAATCACTCATACGTTTATGAACTCTTGATGCATTAATTTATACATGTTTTACATATTTTTGCAGGTCAAACACCACAAGGCTATTTTTTGCAATGGTCATAAATTTTGCATCAAAAAGTTGGATGACACAAAGAAAACTTGTGATTCTGGGATAAGTGCAGTCTTTTAGGTGACTAATATTTCATCTAGAAATGACTTACATCCTTGAGAGTCTGAAAATTGATACTATGGCATTTTGGATGATATACTTGAGTGTGACTTTAATTCCTTCATATTAGTTCTCTTCATCGTCAGATGGTATAGGCTATGACTTAATCAAAATGATCCTGATAGAACTATTATTGAACATGACAATGGATTTTCAATGATTAATACAAGGTGGTTTGAGCCAGTTGGAGATGAACCCTATGTTCTTCGAAGCCAAAGTGAGTAGGTATTTTACTCAGAGGTTCCACATAAATTGGGTTGGTCATTTGTTGTTAGACATAATCCAAGAGGAAGGCCAATGAGGTATAATGCAATGGAAGAAGAAGATTGAAAACAACTAGAAGATGATGTAGATGATGATCATGAACAACAGTTAGTTGATGATGTTCCTGACGCAACTTTTCTTGAAGAAGAAGAGGATGATGATGATGACGATGCTACCGATGATGATGATGACAATGATGTTGCTGATGATGATGATGATGATGATGATGATGATGATGATAATGATGCTAATGACGACGACGACGATGAAGATGAAGACAATGACAGTGGTGGTGATGATGTCGATGTCAATGATGATCATAGCAATTAGTTGGATGAAGAAGAAGATGAATGACATGAATGAAATGTACAGTTACGTGATCACTACTTAATCTATTTAATATTGATTTCTTGATATAAATGTATAGTTATGCAATCAATGCTTAATCTAATTAATTCATGATGTACTTACTATGGGATGCTTATGGTTTTTAATGTACTTACTATGTGGTTTTGAGTATATGTATCATGAGTTTTTTAGCTAACATTAGATAATTGACTTACATATGTAGGTACCTTGACTCCTTTCACGAGCTCCCACATAGTCTCATGGATTGACAGGTATAAGTCAAAACACCCTATAGAGATTAATGTATTTCACAATTTGCAAAATATCTCTCATCATCTCTCTCATTTGATGGAGTGTAGGTAGTAGAAAATAGGTATTTGTCAGATGTGTCTTCCTCGAGTGAAGAAAGTGAGTCATTTAGTATGTCTGAATTAGGAAGATCAACTAGAGGTCAAAAGACTAGAAGGAAATTCAATAGATGCATGAAATTTTTCCTTTCTCAAGGGGGGTCATGTTCTTATGATGATGAGAGAAAAGGCGACATTGAGGTGCCCTCTAGGTACCAAAATCTACACAAACAATGGGTCCCTAAGGAGCTTCCTCCAATAAACACTGATTTTAGTGTTAAAGGCAAGATATACTATATTGCACCATCGTCAATACATGGTTTGGGCCTATTTTCCATGGATGGCATAAAGGTCTCTTACAACAAAGTTGTTGAATTGATGGAGTATGTTGGACCTTGTTATGATTACAAAAGTTGGATGCGAATTGTTCAATATAAAAAAAGTATGTGTAGGTATGCACTCTTAACAAATTATATTCAACAAAAAGACAATGAGAAAAGTAAAAGAGTGGCTATATACATTGATGGAAGGCCAAAAATAGTAGGGAATATTGTAGGTTTTATAAATACCATGTGACCTCTATCAACTATTAAGCAACCCAATTGCATATTTGATGTGTGCGAGGGAAATCATGTATTTATATGTGCGATAATCAATAAGTGCAGGGGAAGAGCTACTTATTGATTACAATTTGAATCACATAAATAAAAAAAATGTGACTGTCATTAGGGTGTAGGTACATACTGTGTACCATTAAATAATTGAGTTTTTTTGCCAACCACATTTAGAGAGTCTCCTCACCATCCACCTCATCTCCACCATCATCTTCTAATGAAATTTATTAATGTAGTCCTTTCTAATTATTGGTTAACTTTAAATAATAACACAGGACCACAATATGGAGCAACCACCTAGTGGGGACAATGATGATCGTGCATGCACTTCTTCCCAGTAGGTAAACCTCTTTGTTATTGAACTACAAATTAGATAGAAGAAAAATGTTAAATAAATTTTTTTATTATATTCTTTTCATCACTATTTCAGATTAATTCTAATAGTGTTAGTAATATTGTTGTCACAGAAAGGTGGTCAGCAGAGAAAGGGAAAGGAGCCCGCAGTCCCTAAAGAAGAGTTGTTGATTTGGGTGCTTGTGATGAGCCGGCCTCTGCAATTAAAAAGTGCCTCCATAGAATTGGAAATAGATTGGCTGAATTGACATCTATATTCCCTCTGACTCTTGAGTCACAAAAGAGGGCAACTAAACTGATGCACCTATCTCAAAATTATCGAGTAAGTATTAATGTAATTTTTAATTATAACAAAAGTTCAATAATAGTTTTTATGTTATAGTAGTCTTTTATGTCATTAAAAAATAAGTGGATGTGTTGCTTTTATAGTTTTTTTTGTGTAATTTTGATCCTCATGGCCATTATGAGGGTACTGCAGCTGGTTCAGGTAGATCACATGTTGGACTATATTTTTTTTTACTCTCTAACAATATTGTCCATGCTAATCACTGGTTTTATTATGCTCTAACAATCTTATTCTTCATCACCTGTCAACGATCATTTACTATCACCGCCTCATATGATGGAAGGCTCAGATGTACTGCGTCTTGCAATGTCAGCAACACATAGCATGGCCATAGATGCCATGGCACCAGCTACTCATACACAAATTTTATTTTCCCTATCATTATATATATGTTTATTTCCCTTGAAGTGTTCTTTCTTAGGGCCATTTTGTAATGGAATCAATTTATGCAACAGGCGATGCAACAGTTTATGGTGATATTCCTGGATGTACTAGTATTGCTAGTATGAGAATGATGAAGGATTACATATTGCTTGTGAGCGAAGAAGAAGGACTTCCCTTGAAAATAGCAAAACTTCTAGGTACTTTAAAGATTGGACCTTTCTTTTACTATACAATCGTATGTTAATTACACCTTGCATTCAATATGAGAAGCTTACATCTATTGTGTTCTTATTTTATACTGTTATATCCTTTGACTAATGATCCCATGATTATTTTATAGGGAGTGATGTTTTCTATAGTAAACTTAATGATGAGTGTTTGCGGATATTCAGGCCCACCATCTGTACAGGGTGAAAAATCATATCCGAACTAAAACCCCAATCCACTATTTTGATTTCATATCATTGCTAGGATAGTTATCATCACATCCATTTTTGAATCTAACACTATTTTCTTTCTTAAAAGGTGGAAAAGCAAAAATGAAAAGTTAAAGGATGATCTCGTAGAGAGTATGACAAACTTATTTGGACCTCGTGCATTTCAGAAGGGTAAGCTCCTTCAAAGAGCCGGGATATGTTTGAGGTATATTAGGGACTAGTATAGGTGTACATTAAGCAAAAACCCACATTACTAGCGCTCCCCTTGCATTCCTAATTTAGAGTGGAAATGTCTTATTCTGGATGCGAATGAGAAAACTGAAGTAAAAAGAGGAAATACACCATGAGAGAATAGAAGAAGGTATGTGATACTGTTAAGAATGTAATTGTGTACTAAATACTCTTCATATTTATATGAACTAACATATTTCAATCTCTTCATAGATTGCCTGAGACATCAAAGGCAACAAAGGCAAGATTACAAAAGCACGGGCAACACAAGCTAGGCTCTGGCGGTTATTCGAAACTTGCTGCACAAGTTGTAAGTGTTGGAAAAATACAATCTTTACATGGCTTTTAACACTGAAAATAATTCTTTGATCTTTAAATATTTATTTATAATTTGAAATCTTTTATTGTTTTGATGAAACAATAAAATAAAATTCGATGATACCAATCAAAAATGTAGGGCACGGAGTTCAATATAAGTCTCACAGAAGAGGACAAGAGAATTGGCTTCCAACAAGGTTATAAAGCCATGGCAGAAAGAATAAGAAGTGCACAAGGTTCTACTGATGGACCTGTCGGGGTAAGTAAGCTAAATAGATGATATTTCAAATTTAATTATTTACCAATTAGTTTATTTGATGTTAAGTTCCAACATAAAGTGAGAAAAATTTGTTTTAAGTAAGAAAACATTGATAACATGAATGCATATGAAATTGAAATGCAGCCTGTCGATTCTTGCCATACACAACCTATGGGTGTTGATGACAATGAGGGTGTGCATCACAGTAATACAAGTAAACATCTTAAATTGATTGGTGTAGTAATACAAATTTAATTGCAATTGGTGTTTGGATTAATGTAACAATTTGTATTGCAGCTGTAGAGAGTGTAGAGGCCACTATTAATGAGCATGTTGAGGTTGAGGCCGAGGCTAGACAAACTGACCTCGATGTTGATGATGTGACTAGATCAGGTAAAGAGCTATACGATTATGGCATGTAAAGTACTGAAATACTTTAAAATGTTTAAAATGTTTTTAATTTAACCCTTTTATATGTTATTGCAGATGACCCCCCTTTGCATCAACAGAGAACTAGGCATGCATTGAGATTTAATGAGAGGGTAGATGATCATGATGATGATATTGATAGTCATCTTAACAAGTACATCTTAAAAGCTAGAAATCAAAAGAAAAAAAAGAAATGATTGTCATCTATGCACCTTAATTGATAATGACTGATTTTTATATGCCAATGAATTTAATTATGTGGTAGTGAATGTTCATAAATTTTATAATGTGTTAATGAATGGTATCATGTGATAATTAATGAATGTCACATTTTATTAATGTGTGAATGAATGTTATTGTGTGATAATTAATGAATGTTACATTTTACTAATGGACGGAATAGTGAATGAATGTTAGATGTTAACGGGGAATTTAGAGTGATGTTAGGGTGGGGGGGGGGGGGGTTGGGCCAAATGAGTTTCCACCTTCATGTGGTTGGCCCTGTTTAGTACAAAATATAAAAATATTCTTGAAACAAAGTGAAGTTCAATAAGTTTGTTCCTTATATAGGGTCTCAAGTGTAGCTTTTATCCCACCCTCAACATTGCAAGGCTTCAAGTGGTGTTTTGATATTGGTTTCTCCATCTCCCACTAACATCTTGTCTTTATCCTAAGAACTCTCACCAACCTCTGATACATGGATGAGCAGAAGATGTCCCTTATAGGCTACACATATATAATATGGTAGATCTAGGGAACAAATATACTACAACATAGAATGAGTCAACTTGAATCTATAGTTTCTTCATTCAAAATGAAAATTCAAATTACAAGCCATATTTTAGATTTAATATTCATATTTATCTTCATCATGATCATAGCCATCACGGTTAGCATTTGGTTCAACTTCATTTGAACCACACTCCATGTCGGGTACCATTATAAGGCATGGAGTGTGGTCATACCCATGTTACCATAATAATGAGTTAGCCTATAAAATTATGAATAAAATACCTCGTGTATCATATTTATAATACTGTAGGTGCACCCAGGATTGGCCCAGGTACCCAAGTTCCTACCAAAGGAACCCAAGTCAAACCCAGAGGAGAACAAAAGTAGAATAAGAACCCAGCCTCAAACAAAGAAATAGATAATTTGTCTTTTTTCTAATTCAAGTTTATTTCTGAATTCTTCTCCATTTCTGACCTGATTATTCCATATTTTGTTTTCTAATTTTCCTTCTTCCTCACTCCAAATTCAAGGATCACTACCCATGACTTATGTTGTTATTTCCTTTTACTAATTGTGCTATTTCAAGGATCACCACCCATGACTTGGTTAAGATGATGAATGCTGGAAATGCCTTTATTACCAAGGAATCACCACCTTCCATTAATGAATATTAATCATCATTTTTTCTTAAGGGTAATCATTGTTTGTGTATACTGATCACCCAAGTCTTTGGCTATGATTTGCATGCTGTGAGGTTTGTCAGAAGTGGGGGTATGACATGCTGGTTGGATTATAACATATTGACACTTACACCATGAAGAAGATAAATGATTAAATAGAAAGAGATGACCAACTAAACCATCTTGTGGTCAGTCTATATCATGTTGAGAAACAACGTCAAGACTCAAGAATAAAAAAAATCAAAAGTTTCTTCAAGACCATGAATGATCTACAACATTCCATCAGAAAACAAAACACTAATCTATATTATCATTAAGCCATAAAATATGTCTTTAAAGTTTAGAAGCATCACAAAAACTTTCAAGAAACATAGTACTATCCAAGGACCAAAACGAATACCCTCCAAATGATTATGATTATGTTGATGATGATGTCTATAATTTATGTCTAATGATAATGATGATGTTGATGTCTATAATTTATGTCTAATGATTATGATGATGTTGATGTTGATTTCTATAATTTATTTCACTTACTGATGCATGCCTAGATTGAATTTTGAATTGTCAGGCTGGAGAACGCTTTCAAAGTTTAGGGTCTGTTCTACATGATACTCTTAGTTACATCTCAAATGCAACTCAACATATTTTTGATGCTAGGAAGCCCACTGCAAAAACTCATCTGCAGGTGAAATTTAATGCTGTGAATCTTGGCATTGTTAATGTTATTACTTTTCCTCACGTTTCATATTTTTGAAAATGTTTCTTGGCACTATATTATTCTTATTACAATGTTCTTTGTTGTGGGGTAAGAGGTCAATCTTCATTGTCTTCATTGTGGGGGACAGTGAAGATTTCTCTGACAAATAGTAGGTCTTCTTTAGTATCTTATAATAACATGCTCAACTGATAAAGGTGTTATGGGCATTTAATTTGCAATTACTAATAAAATAAGCATATTATTACTATGCTTAATGTTCCATTTAAATGCATTTAACACAAAAAACAAATTTACAAAACTGAACCAATGGCATGTTTACAACAAAGATGTGTTGAGGAGTTTGCTCCTTGTTTAATGTTAACTATTCTTGCACAATCCACTCATACAACAGTGAAATGCTATGTGGAAGGGATGGTTGATAGTGTTACTTGAGGGAAGGGGGATTGTGAAAGACTTTTTATCATTATATTGTGTATTTCCAATTTGTTTGGTTGCAGGGCAGACCAGGAGAATGAAGGATCACTCACCGATTGCATGATAAATCAGTTTTGAAGGGTCATTGGTTGAGGGGACAGTCAAGGTCTAGATGAGTGGGCCATTGGAGGACCCTATTTATTTGTATTAATTTCTATTCAAATTGGATGCATGGATTTCTTGTGAATTATTAGCTGCTATGTATCCTGCAACTGCATTTGTAAATCTGCATATACTTCTCTATGGCTGTAAGCCACTTAGAGATCAAAATAGAGAAACTAAATCAAAATCATTCTTTGTCCTATTTCCTTTTAACAAAGTCTCAACTATCAATGATACAATACATTTGATGCCCTAAGCTATCAATACAAATGACGCCTAGCTAGAAGCTCACGGGCAATCTATTTGATAACCACAGTCAACATTTCAAAAAAATGGATATCCAAACATTTGAAAACCAATGGCATGCTTACAACAAAGGTCGAATAGAACTCCCAACAATTCTTAAACATTCTTTATTTGATATGATGAATTCTTAAAAAATTAAGGTTGGAGTAGACATAGTTATCACGAATTTTTTTGTGTGGTACAAGGAAGATTTGGCTAGGTCAAGTCTTCCTTCATGCTAGTAGTCTACAGAATTAGACCTTTATTAACAATTGATCATATCAGATAACTAGTATGTTTAAGAATTGTTTTCTGACTGGTCCTTTGGCATGTATTAAAAAAAATAGAATTTTCAGCATATTATTATAATTCTATTTCTTTGATATAAACATGTCATCAGTTTATTTTTGTAACTTCATTGTTGTATGAGTGGATTGTGCAGGAACAATTAACATTAAACAAGGAGCAAACTCCTCAACACATCTTGGAAACCATTGAATTCAATAATAAATGAAACCTAACACCAACACTATTCCTTCCATTCATTTCTACCAAGAATAAAGCATTTAATCCATTCAACATTACATATAATCATTAGACAATTACATTTCCTGACTGTGTAGAGGAACAGTCACGACCAAAATGATCAAAACTACTTTCACCCTTGCACAAGCTATTCCAAACTTCAAGTAAAATGAGCAATATGCTATATCAAATCATTCATATTCATAGTAACCATTCAAAGGATCATTTTTTCAATGAACCCTTTGACTATACCCCTGTGGCAAAGAAAGGAAACCTCAAAATAGGGAAAGGAAACTTTGTAAAGCCAGTCTATGCCGATGTTTGTGAGGGTATAGTCATGATAAGTGTCTCTCAAACCTCTCCAAATATGTAAGATTGTCTTTAAATACTTTATTGATCTCTTCTAAACATTAACCAAATCAAACCTACATTTGAATCCACACACAATAACCCCAAAATGAAGGGTTTTGTATCCTTTAATGAATCTCAGTCACTGGTAGCGCATGGACAGTCAAACCAGTAGTCTCTAAAGCATTTAATAAGTGATTGGATTGTATTTAATACACACTATTCCATCCATTCACTTCTACCAAGAATAAAGCATTTAATCCATTCAACATTACATATAATCATTAGACAGTTACATTTCCTAACTGTGTACTAGAGGAACAGTCAGGAAATGTAATTGTCTAAATGATCCAAACATTTGAAAAAAGTGAATCGATATCCTTGTGCACAAGCACCAATAGTATCAAATAATGGAGATAAAGCACGGGCTAGGGCACAACACCAGTAGAATGTGGTCATTTCAGAGAGAATTCGCGATCAAATAAAATGCAATGCATTTGAAATTTGTAGTCAAATATGATGCCAGATGCTCGAAAGATGAAGAAATCACATACCTTCTCTCGCGCTTAGCTTTCGTTCCTCTATCCAATCAAAATAAAAATGATGAGGCCATTTCACTTTTTTTTTTCATAGCCAAATCTTCCTTGTACCAGACAAAGAACATGCCATTGGTTCAGTTTTGTAATTTGTTTTTTGTGTAATTAGTAATTGGTAGATTAAATGCAGATAACACCTTTATCAGTTTAATTAGCATGTTATTATCATATCAGACAAAGTATGTTTAAGAATTTTTGGGACTGTCCTTTTGCATGTATTAAACATAATATAATTTTCAACATATTATTAACAATCTATTTCTTTGTTCTAAACATGCCATTGGTTCAATTTTGTAGATTTGTTTAATCCTTTAAATGCATTTTTTGTGAAGAGGGGTCTTGTTCTGAGGAGATTGACGAAGATTGTGCACCTCAAAAACCAATTCATAAGGTACCAATCATGTTTCCTATTCTCTTATATTTTTGGATTGGTAAATCTCCTTATAAGTTTCATGTCCTTTCTTTTGATTACTATGGATGAGATATATATCTTACATTTAACATTCAACTTCTTTACATTTTAGAACATGTAGTGTGTTTTTTGAGGATTTTACCAAATCAACTTTTAACATAAACCAAAAACACCAAACTGATATCTTTCCCTTTCAACTTGACAAAATATTTGCATTTGACCAATAACTGCAAGGAATTGAATGATAAATCCACATACCTGTATCTTTGTAAAATACCTGGAACATCAAAAAGATGGCTAAGTGGCTGCCACAATGATTTTTATCTATTGAATATGGGAAAAAAAACACCAAAAAAAATCAAATAGAAAACATGATTGGTCATTTCAGAGACCATTCATGATCAAATAAAATGCAATGCCTTCTTTGGCGCTTGATCAACTTTCACCCGCTTGTTTTCTCCCACTCCTTTTCTCTACAAATGAAATAAAAATGATTTGGCCATTTCAAAATAGTGAATCGATATCCTTGAGCACAAGCACCAATAACATCAACTATTTTGATCTGTGGGTACCCTAATGTTGGCAAGAGTTCTTTTATTAATAAGATTACTCTACAAGCTTGAAGAAGCGATATATTTTGACAAATGAAGAGTAGAAAGACGATGATATTCTGGAGATCATGGATGGACACAATGTTGCAGATAGAATGGAAGACATCTTTCTAGACTGGCCCTGGATCCTTTGACCATTGGGGTAGGATCTAGACCCAGGCTAAAAAGATGCCTTCCTTTCTATTATGGAATTATCCCTTCTTTGGCTTGCACTCATTCCTCTTCTCAAAAATGGTTATCTAGAAACTTTGGATACTGTTTCTCATCCATGCACAAAATGTTCTAGTGATCATATAAAATTACTTTAGGCCTCCTGTATTGATGAGATGTACAAGTGTAAAATGTTTTTGCGAGACTGGGATCAATTTGTGTAGTGTACATAAATGCAAGGCAGTGATTATTCTCGATGATCGACAGGTTGCTAGGATAGTAGTTAGGACTATAGATAACATAGCTCAAGAGACCATCATAGGTTGTCTCTTTCTTCAGTCTATATTATTGACATAATGTTTTACCTTTCATTAGCTCATCAAATCCAAAGATTTGAAAGAATTTAATAGAATATTTTCATGACAACATATATTATTTAAGTTGACGTTGCACGAATTTATCTACTTCACACACTTGTATACTATGAAGACAATGATAAACAAGCATCTCCTACCATGGCCATGCTTCTTTATCACCGTCCTCTAGTCTACAAGTGCGCGAAGTAGATAAGTTTGTGCAATGTCAACTTAAATAATATACATTGTCATGAAAATATTCTATTAAATTCTTTCAAATCCCTGAATTTGATGAGCTAATAAAGGTAAAACATTTTGTCAATAATATAGACCGAAGAAAGAGAGAACCTATGTTGGTCTCTTGAGCTGTTTTATCTTTAATGTGCATATCCGTCAGCTTTTTGACACTTCATAATTAATTTCCAATAGAAGTGCTATACATTCTGTTGGTTCCCAAAACCGCAGATTGGAAATCCTAGAGCCTGCCAACTCTCCACTAGAATTCCAAATCAATTTTGGCCAACGAACGAGAATACTTCAAACTCCCCTACACTTTAGGCTTCGCTACACCTAGGCGGGTAAACCTTTACTTCAAACTTGATCACCTGGTTCGAAGCTCTTCTATAGCGAATTTAAGTTGGTGAGTTCCTCGGTTGGCAAAATCCTTGAACTCGATCAAAATAAAGTTGAATGCTGAATGTTTGAATTAAAATGTTGTGTAATGATTAATAAGGTTTGTAGGAAGGATTTGATAAATTTTCTAACTTCATATATAAACCCAATATTTCAATAATAATAAGACCAGTGCCTCTGCTTATTCAGGCAATAGAGTCAACTTCAATGAAGGTTTACGTACAACTTTATAATGTTCAAAGCATTTATATTGCTAATCAATTCAATAATCAAGACGCGACAAATCAAATATTTATGCAATCCTAAATTATTTCAGCGTAAGTTTAGGATGCTATCTGACTGTATCCACTTATCCGATATTTAAATTGCACATAATATTCAAAAATAATAATTATAAAGGACAGTTCATCAATAGTTTAATTCTCTTTGCCTTTAATAAATAACAAAGGATGTTTTATTTTATTATTAAAATAAAATAAATTTAAATTTACAAAATCATGTTATGCTCCTTATCCCTCCATACAAATATATAAAAATGTTTCTATCTTCAAAAAATGTCTCCTTCTATCGGATTATAAAATCCTTATTTATACTTGGTTTTATAAAGTGACGTGTCTTTTAAATATCAAAAGTCACGTCTCTTTTAAACAAATTTTTTTTTTATATTTCAACTATGACCAACATAATCTATTACTACTTTAATAATATCATCAAATCTTCCACATATGTTACAAATGGAGGCCATGATTTCTACAACAAATTAGGGCTCCATCACATTCGATAGATAAAATGTCAGAGAATCATAATTTATGACAATTGTTCTGACAGTAATGCTATACGTTCGATAGGCCAACCTGTCAGAGAAATGCTTCATGACTGTCGCTATTCCGATAGTTTAAGTGTCACAAATAGCAACTTTGCAACATAAACTTTGACAGTAATGCCATATGACCGATAGGTATATCTGTCATAATTAGGTGGCAACTGTTGGTATTCCAACAGTTATAATGTTGGAAACGATATCGTTTCGATAGTTAATTCCAATAGAGATTGTATATTTCTGATATGTCATGGTGTCGAAATGTCGATGGATGAACCGTAGGAAATGTCATAACGAAGCCATTGTCATGTGCAAATTTTTGACATGATGGGGTGTAGGTAAACAGATGGCTATGTCTTCTGTCGCAATTTTCCATGCAAAAACTACGACGGACTCATGTGTCACAATTCTGACAAATGAGCGTTGCAAATCTGACAAATGGCCATCAAAATTTGACCTCAAATGTACTAGTGAATCTATATCTCATCTGTTCATTCCATGTTGTCTTCACTTTATCTATTTTCACACTCAGCAAATTATCTTTCACTACACTTTTCTCATACTTCCTATCTTCAAGTGATAGAAACTTAGTCTGACCATCCTTTCCATTGTTGATTACACTATTACTTCAGTGAATCATAGTTCCTCTAGACTTAATAATCATCTTGGCATCATTTTCATTCCTCTGTGTTGATGCAAAGAGTGAAACTCTTTCCCAATCGCTAAAAGTTGTTCTCTTAATGTTTATTGATGATTTTGAAGAAACTCTAACCTTTCGTAGAGCCACCATAAAGACAACCTTTTCCAATATCTAACCTTTCTAGGAAACTTAAGAAGTTTCTAAGCTTTCCATTTTTTTTAAAAGCACATACAAAGAATTATCTATCATCACATTTCACTAAAACATAATTAGAAAAATATTTAGTGGTGTGGAATAGATACATTCTAAAATATAATTAAAAAAATATTCAGTAGTGTGGTATAAGTTGAAAGAGAATAAAAGACAGTCACAAGAATCATGAGTATTTTGAGCTTGAAAGGAAGATATCAAGAAATTGAAAATAATGTATCAAAAAGAATGTGAAAAAATTATAACAAAATAAGGAAAAAGTGAATTAAATTATAAAAGAAGGTATGATACAATAAGAATTGAAGAAGAACAAAAGCACTTCCACTTTTAAATAAGAATTAAATAACAATACAAATTTAAAAAAATTCTATACAATAATAAACCTTTAACTTTTATTTAAACAAATAGTGAAATGTAAATAAGAATGTACTAATATAATGAGAAAAAAAATAATACATACATTCTAAAATATAATTAGAAAAATATTGAATGGTGTGGTATAAGTTGAAAGAGAAAAAAAGACAGTGATAAGAATCATGAGTATTTTGAGATTGGAAGGAAGATATCAAGAAAATGAAAATAATGTATCAAAAAGAATGTGAAAAAATTAATAAGGAAAATGTGAGAAAACTGAATTAAATTATAATTCAGTACATATGATCAATAAGAATTGAAGAAGAATAAAAGTATTTCCACATTTAAATAAGAATTAATTAACAATAAAGCTTAAAAAAATTCTGTATGATAATTAAGCATTAACTTTTATTTAAACAATAGTAAAATTTAAATAAGAATGAACTAATATAATTAAAAAAAAAATTAGTGTACTGAACAAGTTTAATAGTTCTCTAAGGAATCATAGAGATACAATAAGACATGAATGACAGTTTCAATGAAATATGAGAGAACATCATTTATTCATATTGTATTATTATCTTCCTATTAAGATTTTAGGAATAAAAAAATGGTTATTTGGAATGAAATAAGTGGCCTTTTTTATATTTTATTTCATTATTATTTTTTAATATAAATATTGTATAATTTTTACATATTACTATTTTAATAAAGTATAAATGTATTAAATTTAATATAAATTATAAGTTTTGGTGTTCTTTATAGTTTATAAATTAATTTTTGATATTTTCTTTAATTCTTATATATATATATATATATATATATATATATATATATATATATATATATATATATATATATATATATATATATATATAATTTATTTTCATGAAAATTTTATATACTTATTCTATATAAATGAGCTTTTTGTAATTTAATAATAAACTTATTTTAAATGATAGTTATGAGTGATAAACTTTGTGAATATATAATATTTTAACATATTTATTTTTTCAAAATATGTTTAATTTAACAAAAGATATTTACTTAAATTGATTGAAGTCATTTGTGAGAATGATGAAATGTTCTTTGATTCACAATCCATGCATTCAAAGTTTCTAGCATGAAGCAAAATTTGTGCTCTTGTTACCAATGAATTACATAAACAATCTAAATTTAATATAGAACCCTCGAAAATAAAAATGTAAATCCATATTTTTAAATATTTACTCTGAAACAAACATCTAAAATAATTAAATTCAAATTTAAAATTTAACAAAAACTGTCATAACATACATATAACAAAAATAGTAATTCCTTTCTTTTACTATAATGAAAAACAAAACTTCCTATAATAACATGACGTAAAATTTACATACCTATTACAAAATTCTCACAAACAAAATTATAATATAAATTAATAGTAGTGTCTAAGGATTTCTTGGCTTGACATTAACATAACACTTAAATGAAATAAAAACAACTTATTTTAGATTATTAACATTCCTTCAATAAGAAAAACTTATTACCATTCCTTCAATGATAAATAATTATTAATATTATTCATAGTTTGACTAATTCTTTATTATTTTGTACATAAATAACATACTTTTGAATTGGTATAATACAATAAATAATATTTACACTCATTTTATTTCACTCATTATATAAAACTTACAAAAGAACATTTTGATTCCCATTGAATTGTCATATATAAGAGATTCATGCATAAATAACATACTTTTGATTTGGTATAATACAATAAATAGCATACTTTTGATTTGGTATAATACAATAAATAATATTTGAACTCTTTTTATTTCATTCATTATATCAAACTTTTAAAGGAAAATTTTTTATTCTCCTTGAATTCTCATATATAAGAGATTCAGGCATGTCTATAATATGGTACTACACAAAAATTTTCACCTAAATTACCATCCTTTTGAATTCTTCAACGTCCTCCATGACCACCACCGCCACTTCCTTGGCCACCACCTCCATGACCACCTCCTTGGCCACCTCCACCTCCTTGACCACCTCCTTGGCCACCTCCCTGACCACCACCTTGACCACCACCTCCTTGACCACCACCTCCTCCTTGGCCACCTCTATCACCTCCTCCTTGACCACCTCCACCACCTTGTTGACCACCACCTCCTTGTTCACCGCCTCCACCAGCACCACCCCCAATACCAGGTGCTCCTCCTCCTATTCCTCCACCACCAGGCCCATGACCAGCCATCTTTAGTGCAATTGTCTTTGAACTCTTACTCTTCTTCTTCTTTCTTTGATATAGCAGCGAAAACTCTATCTGAACAAGAATGTGTGCAATACTCATAAATCTATCATACATATATATATCTTTCTCTCTTGCCGACCTTGACTCCATATCTACCATTCTTTCAAGGCAGGAGAGAGCTGTTAGGTGAAGATATTTAAAGAAACTGCCTCATATAGCACTAAATGATACACACGTAGCACTAAATAATACCTACGAAGCACTTCTAGCAGGCACCGACAAATATCTAAAGAAACTGCCTCATATAGCACTAAATGATACCGACGTAGCAATTCTAGCAAGCACCCATAAATATCAACACTTTCTACTGTCTGAATCGCTGATCTTGGATTGTATTACAGCGTTGATCGTTTTAGTAGATAATATAAAGCTGAATACGATAGATTGAAATAGAGAAAATGTTTTCCGAGCAGTCTAGAAGATTACTATGCGACAACTACAAGCTAACAATGGGAAATTCAAAGCAAACAAATAGAATTACATAAACATGTGATATTGTAAGAAATAAAACAACTCTACATATAAAATATATAGGTTAATCTATTAGATAGAGCAATTCATATCATTTAAATAAATAAGTTTGACTTTAGATGATGTATTCAGATATGTATTCAAAAAAATGTTAAGCAGATAAAAAGAAATTACTGTTATAGATTACATTTCTTTTTTTAATAATTAGTAATAAAATATAAATGTATTAAATTTGAACAAATTATTTTAAAATTTTAATATGTTTCATAATCTATGTGAATTAGATTTTTTTGTGACAAAGATATTTAAATTTATTCGGATAATATATATTGAGATATTATGATAATGATGTGAAAAAATGATATGAACATATTTATGACTAATTATATTTAATTCTCGATTATAATTAATCTCAATTAATTTGTATTATGTTATAAATAAATTATTTTGATGATGCTTTTTATGATCGATTTAGTAATGATTCTATTTATATGATGATTCAATATTATTATTTTTATTAGAGTAAAACAAGTTTTGAAGGGTGGTGTAACACAAGTCTTGCTTAGTTTTATCCTAGTCTCTTCTAGGATCACACAAGGTTATACTTCTAGCCTATAGGGCACTGACTTAGCACCCCCTACAAGGATTCACAATCACAATCCTTTTCTATTCACCTTGCAAGACCAAGGTTTGAATCAAGTCCACTTCACATCATCACTCCATAGCTTCCTTCTAGCTCCACCATCCTCAAAATAGGGATTTTGGTCTGCATTGACCCTCAAATGGAGAGGAGGGTCAATTCTTTGAGAATATGGTCTAAAACAATTTTTAAACCGACTTCTTACAAGGGAAACTCCATCGCTATCAAGATCTTCTTGCTGACTGTCCCAAAAAGGGCTACTAGACTAGTAGGCCTACTTGGACACCTTTCGGCTTCTAACTCAAAAACCTTCCAAGAAAGGTCCACGACTAGTTGCAGATTTAAGTACCCATTTGGACGGGCTTTCAGATTCCTCTGGTCTCCTTCGCCCAACTTGTCCATATAGGGGTTTCCTAGAAATAGGGCTACAAACAAGGGTTTCCTTTTTTCCTGACTAAATCAGTGAGGGTTTGATATTCCTCATACTCAAACCTTCCACCAAAGATTCTCATTGTTGGAGATACTTTCTAACACATCTGGCCTCCTCTCCATGTGCCTAGATTGAAGCAATGAATGCTTTCGATCACTCCTAATAGCTCTGCAACACACTGTGATCCCTAGCCATGCACTCTGAGCTCGCCTAGGGTATCACATTAAAAATTCTTCTTGTGCTTTTTAGGGTGCATCCTTGGTGCATCATATAGTACAAGGAGTCTAGTCATAGATCCCAAAGGGCCATACAGTTTGTATGGTGGGAGAGTGACCTAGTACTCCATTTTCCAAAACTCTATCTGGACCAACCCAAGACAGACCAGAGAATAAGAGAAAAGATAAAGACTAATAAAAACTCACAAAATGATTAACTAACTCTACTAAGAATCACATAACACACTATTCTAACTCGTATAATAGTTACGGTGAATCCTTTAATCCATATTCAAGCTCTGTCACACACCAATTTTTCATTGTTCACAGAAATTACATAGTAAAAACTCATGCCAGGTCTTGGTTTCCATACAACATGACTCCCAATACTCTAATTTAGGGTTTTTCAACATTATATATATCATCCTAAGTGTTAGGACCCTTGGTTCGGGCTTTTAGTCTTCTAGAGCCATTTCCTAGGTTATTAAGAAATGTTGTCATGACAACTTTGAAAGTTGTCATGACAACTTCAAAAGTTTTCATGACAACTTCAAAAGTTTTCATGACAACTTCAAAATTTGTCATGAAAACTTTTAAAGTTTTCATGACAACTTTTGAAGTTGTTGTGACAACTTTGAAAGTTGTCCTGACAACTTTGAAAGTTATCGTGACAACTTTCAAAGTTGTCACAACAACTTTTGGTGCTTTATCAAATCACTTGGTCACAGCCTTGTGTGACTTATCACTAACTAATCTAGGGTCCTTAAGACCATTCTCAACCTCTAAAAACATAAAAGAGGCCATTTACAACCTTTTACAACATTTTCCATTATTTGGCAACTTTGACTAAGTTGGCCAAATCTGACTCAACCTGACTCAATAAGACTCACCTAGGACAAACAAGAGAAAGCTAACAAAAAACCAAAATACTTCAAAGACTAACTAGTCTCCTTATTGCACTAGTGGCTTGGCTAAGGCCACTACAAGCCAAAATCAACACTAGGGACTCTAGGTACCAAATAACCTTACCTAGGTGCCCTGCACCATACTCCCCCACAAACAAAAAGATTAAGTCACTCCTGTGACTAATATGTCTTCTATGTTTCCAATCTTCTAGAAGTCTATAGCTTCAACCCATGTAGACTCTGATTTATGCTTGTTCTTCCATTGAATGAGGTGTTCCATGTACACCTTATGTCTAGTGGTCTTCTTGACCCTTGAGTCTAAGACCTTCTCTGCCTCTAGCTGGACCTTGGGAGGTAGTGCATGAGGGTCTACATCAGCATGAATCTCTGCACTGTTGACATCCAACTCGGTGAGAGGACCCTTGTATTAGATCAAATCAAAAACATTGAAAACTAGGGAGATGTTCATTCCACTTGGCAGGTCTAATTTGTATGCATTAGCCCCATACTTGGCTAGTACTTTGTAGGGACCTATTCTCTCCATCTCCAACTTTTTAGACACATCTTTTTGCAGCTTTGACTTGTTCAAGTGAACCATGACACTGTCTCCTACTTCAAACTGAACATTCTTTCTCTTCTCATCTATTTTGGCCTTCAACTTTTGAGTTGATTCAAGGATGTTCTTCCTAACCTGTTCTTGGATCTCCTTCATTGTTTGAGTGAAGTCTTCAACATGACCACTCCTATACACCATGGCTTTGAGGTCTTTGATCTCACATACACCCCTTGGGTGCAGCCCATAAATAATCTCAAAGGGACTCTTACCGGTAGTCATGTTCATACTATCATTGTATGCATACTCTTCTTGGGGAACAACCACATCCCATGTCTTGCAATACTCTTTAGTTAAGCACATCAAAGCTAGGAAGCCTAAGTATAGGTTGTGTTTCTACTTGTTCCTTTAAACTTTTCAATACTTGGTCAGCTGCAGAAGTCCATTTAAACTTTTTCTTGAGACCACCCTTAATGGTATCCACCGTTGGTGCACAAATACCAGTAAACTTCCTTATAAAATTCCTATAAAATTGAGCTAACCCATGAAAGCTCCTTACCTCTATTGTTGTGGTTAGTGTAGGCAAACTTAAGATAGCTTCCACCTTACTTGGATCTATTTTCAATGATCCATGTGATACTACAAACCCCAAATAAACAAGATCCTATCTAAAAATCTCACACTTTTCCAGATTGATAGATAAATTCTCCTGATGCAACCTTTGTAAGACCATCTCCACATGTTTTAAATTCTTTGCTACTATCTTACTAAAAATGAGTATATCATCCAGATATACGACCACAAATATCCCTGTGAAATCCTTAAGAGCTTCATTCACGAGCCTCATGAATGTGCTAGGTGTATTTGAGAGGCCAAATGGCATAACTCTCCACTCATAAAACCCATCAGTGGTCTTAAAGGATGTCTTCCACTCATCTACATCCTTGATTCTAATTTGATGGTATCCACTTTTAAGGTCCAATTTGGTGAAGTACATTTTCCCTCCAAGACAATCCATTAAATCATCAATTCTAGGTATGGGGAACCTATACTAGATTGTAATCCTATTTATGTCTTGAGTCTATACAAAGCCTCCACTTTCCACCTTTTTTTCATGCCAATACAACTAGGACAGCACAAGGGCTTATGCTCTTCCTAATCAGCCCCTCATCTAAAAGTTCTTGTACTTGTCTAGCCACCTCCAAGTTTTGCTCTGGAGTGAACTTGTAAGCTGTCTCATTGGGAAATGATGCACTTGGTACAAAGTCTATTTGATGACTTATCACTCTCCTAGGAGGTAAGGTCTCTGGGGTACCATCACTAGCTCTATCTTTGCACTTCTCTAGAAACTCTTGGATTGCTGGTGGCAATGGATTTGTTTTAGTTTTCCCTTCATCCTTGGGCTTGATTAGAATAGCATACCCATCACTATCCTTCTCCTTGAGGGCCTTGATGGACTCTTTCCTCCCACTCATCAATATACTAGGAGTCTTGGACCGAGATTCATCCTCTTCCAACAAGGACTGAATCTTGAAAGTCTTGTTATCTTTCTTGAAAGATATGGAGTTCTCTTTTCCATCATACACTACACTCCTATCAAATTTCCAAGGCCTACCTAAAAGCAAGTGGCATGCATCCATAGGAAACACATCACAAAGTAGCTTGTCCTTAAACCCTAAAATAGAAAACTCCACCCAGGTCTTCTCATTCACCAACACACTCATCCCTTTATTAAACCATGTCACCTTGTATGGATTGACATGAGGGATCTTCTCCAATTTCAGCTTGTTCACAACCTCTTCTGATATTATATTGTCAGTGGAGCCTGAATCCACAATCACCTTACAAACTTTTCCAAGGATTTTACATCTCATGCTAAACAAAGCTCTCATGTGCTTGGGTTCATCCTTAACCGGTTGTCTGATCAAAATCCTCTTGAACATTGGATTTTCCCACATTTCTAATTCAATATGGTCAATCTCAAGTGTCTTGACACTTGTGGTGTCATCATGGGCATGTGCAACCCTCTTTACACTATTTGATGAGGAAGGCTTATCAGGGCATCTATAAGCCGGGTGACCCAACTAGCCACAATTGTAACATTTCATACTTGCAAAGTATGAGTTGCTCTTGCCTATACCTCTTACTCTATTAGGGCTTCCTTGTGTACATCAACCTCTAGAATGACCCCCTCTTAGATTGGTTTCACCTCCATGCTCAGTTAGCTTTGATATTTTTTGGTTTCTTTGCTCATTACCCCTGCCTTGCTGACCCACTTGGTCTCTACCTCTGTGTCCACCCCTGTTATTGGAGTCTCCCTTCTTTTTGTTCCTCTCTTAAACTTTGAGAGCTAATTGATGGCATTTTTGAACAGTGGTTGGAGTCCACAAGCTATCTCCTCTTGAATGTTCCATTTGAGACCACTTAGATATCTGGCCACCTTAATGGATTCCTCTTTTTGGATCTTGGACCTAAGGCATATATTTTTAAACTCCTCTGTATAAGAGGCCACATCCAATTATTTGTGTTTGAATCCTTGTCTCTTCTTGTGATGTTGTATTTCATAGTCTTTAGGCAGGTAGTTTTCCTTCACCTTTGTCACCATGGCTTTCCAATTGGCTATAGGTAGTTTTCCCATCCTAGCCCTTTCATCTTGCAAGTAATTCTACCATGTTGAGGCTAAACCTATTTACCTTGATTTGTCAACCTTGATATTTTGGGCTTCTGTCACACCCTCACACTCAAAATGGTTTTCCATCCCCTCAATCCATTCCATGACTGTTTCAATGTCCATTTTCCCACTAAACAATGGTAATCCTTCAAAACCCTTTGCATTCAATGATTTTATTACTTTCAACAATGGTTCCTCATTCATTGGAGGGTCTGGTTTAGGGATGATATCATCTTTATCCACAAGCTTTTTACCTCTATCACTATTTTCAGCATCTTTATTCTATTCTAAGGACCTCTGATCAACTACCTCTTGGAGTTTGATCCTCATTTCATCCATAGAATCTTCAAGGAGTCTATTTCTCTCCTTTTTCTCTTCCACCTCTCTAGCTAGCTTTGCATTTGTAACCATAGTTTTCTCCCCTACTGATTCACCAGTATATAGCGACATAAACTAAGCTCCAAATCTTTAACTTGCTCTGATACCAATTTGTTGTAACACAAGTCTTGCTTAGTTTTATCCTAGTCTCTACTAGGATCACACAAGGCTATACTAATAGCCTATAGGGCATTGACCTAGCACCCCCTACAAGGATTCACAATCTCAATTCTTTTCTATTCAACTTGCAACACCAAGGTTTGAATCAAGTCCTCTTCACATCATCACTCCATAGCTTCCTTCTAGCTCCACCATCCTCAAAGTAGGGATTTTGGTTTGCATTAACCCTCAAATGGATAGGAGGGTCAATTAATTTATAATATGGTCTAAAACCATTTTTAAACCCACTTCTTACAAAGGCAACTCCATCGCTATCTAGATCTTCTTGCTAACTATCCCAAAAAGGGATACTAGACTAGTAGGCCTAATTAGACACCTTTCGGCTTCTAACTAAAAAACATTCCAAGCAAGGTCCACAACTAATTTAAGATTTGAGTACCCATTTGGAAGGGATTTCAGATTCCTTTGGTCTGCTTCCCCCAACTTGTTAGTACAGGGGTTTCCTAAAAGTAGGGCTACAAACAAGGGTTTCCTTGTTTCCTAACTGAATCAGTGAAGGTTTGATATTCCTCATACTCAAAGTTTCCTAACACATCTAGCCTCCACTCCATGTGCCTGGATTAAAGTAATGAATGCTTCCAATCTCTCCTAATAGCTCTGCAACACACTATGATCTCTAGCCATGCACTCCTGGCTCGCCTAGGGAATCACATTAAAAATGCTTTCTGTGCTTTTTAGGGCCCATCCTTGCTGCATCATATAGTAAAAGGAGTGTAGTCACAGATCCCGAAGGGTCATACAATTTATACGGTGGGAGAGTGACCTAGTACTCCATTTTTCAAAACTCTATCTGGACCAACCCGAGACAGGCTAGGTGTTTTGTATACCCCTAACAAGGTTTTGTATTCCTCTAACAAGGAAATATGCTATGTAACAATCAACTCCTAATAGGGATAGATCTCCTAACAGGGATATTATATTTTAGTGCATATTTGTGGGTACCATCACCACTAGGGTTTTCCCTTTGGCCAGGGTTTCCTCGAGAACAAATAATGGTGTAATGAATGTGTTATGCTTGTATGCTCTTTTCATTTTTGCATTACTTTGGATTTTTTATAATTGTTTAAAGTTGAAAAGAACAAAATTCTATTATAAAGATTCACCCCCTCTCTCAGTATTACCTAATCCTAACAGAAGCATGAACAAAATAAAAGTGGATAATTAAGCACTTAAGAGTATTCAAGTGTGTGGCATATATATTGTGCCAAAGGAGAAGAGAAAAAAATTGGATGGAAAGGGTGAGTACTGCATTTTCATTAGTTATAGTGAAGATTATAATTTATATAGGCTATATAATATAGTCACCAAGAAAATAGTGATCAAAAAATATATTGAGTTCATATATAATGAGTTATGAGATGGCCTAATGGAAAAAGATTTGGCTATCTAAATTATATTTTCCATTTATTATGAAGATGAAATGTGTTAAGAACGCCACAATGATCCAAAAACTAGTGTGGAGCCAAAGTTTTTTCTCTAGAGACCTCCAAATTCAAATAAGAAACAAAAACTTATAGTCCATAATGAGATCTAGATATAGATGGGAATTTAAATAGATAGTACAATAGATTAGTTGCATTGTCCTTTGAATATATCCAAGCCATTGTAGAGCATATTAATCAAATAAATAAACAATTCTAGAGATGCCTTGCAAAAAAACCTATAAATAACAATAATGAGAGTTCAAAACCCACTCTCACATACCTAATGCTAAGAAATGTGAAGAGTCTAACTTGGGCAATTTACCAAAAATGAAAGGTATGAATATCATTTTCATGAAGAGTTAGATTTTTCATTATTTTGATCTATTTTGAGGATGTTGTGAAAGAAGAGAATTAGTGTAGGTCTGTGTATGGAAAAATAGAAGAAATATATAGGAAAGAAGTATGGGAAATAAATCATTTAGCTCTTGAAAAGGAGGTTGTTCATGTGGAGTAGGTTTATATGATGAAGAGAAATGCCAAAGGATGGATAAAAGGCCATAATGAAAGATTGGTTGTTAAGGGGTACATATAGTAGTTTATTAGAGATTATGATGATACATATGGTCCATTTGCATGTATAGAAACCACATGGGAATTGTTAGAAATTGAAACCCAACACAAGCTGAAGGTGTTTCAAATGGGTACAAGGTATGCCTTCTTGAGTTTGGAGTGTTGAAAGGGGAAATGTATGTCAAGTAGCCACTTGGTCATGAAGTCCCCGACCAAGGAAAAAAGTGTATGGGCTAAAGAAATCTCTTTAAGGATTTAAGAAATCATTGTAGGAATATTTTAGCAAGATTGGCTCATATTTGTTGAGAAATGGCATTAAAAAAAATGGTGATCCTCCTCTTTAAATCATGGTAGTTGTTCGTAGGATTTTTATTTTCATAGATCATATGTATAAATGATTTAGTTTATATGACGGATGATGATTTCCTCATTTTTGGTCTTAAGAGGTCATGAAAAGATATTTTGACATGATATATTTATGTCCCTTACAATATTTTATAGCCATACAAGTTAAAAAATTAAAGAATAAAATTTTTATCTCTCAAGAAAAGTATGTAGAAAATATATTGAAGAGGTTTAGAGTGAAAAATACCAAAAATACACGAGTAACAATATCTATATGTCTAAACTTGAGCATGGAATATTGTGCCAACAATATAAATATGACTATGTAAATAAAGTTTTTTTCTTTAATATTTCATGTATTTGATAGAAACTAAGCCTAATATAATCCATCCAATAGGTTTGACTCCTCGACTTATGGTAACTCCAAAGGAGACACATTCAAAATGTTAGGATTAAGGTATGTCAACGTTTGTAAATCCTAGCTCTAATTATTACAATATTAATAAATTTAGGTTAATTTTTATGAATTAATTTCTTACAAATTTAAACTCATTTAGTATGACCATTGCTTTTGTGTGATCTAACTTGGCAATAATTGTATGAAACATATGTTTCACATGCTGAAGTAGATGTGTCACTTTGAGAATATTGAATTATTATATGTAGGTGACATGTGTCATGTTATGATAGATTTATGACAAAATCTATGATAATTATTCCGACACACTTATATATGAGATCTTAAGACAGTTCCTACAACAAAATGGATAAGTGAATGGAGATAAATTTTATTTCAAAAGATAGGCACACAAGTTGTCTTATAAATAGATGTAAGAAAATGTGTTATTTATGGTAAATTATGAAAAATTCTCTTAAAGCTATAAGTTTTGTAGGTTATGACAATATCTATGACAGATCAATATGAGAGTTTTAAGATGTGTAAGAGCATCCATGATACCTTTGGATAGTATATTTTGAGAACCCAACTAAGGAGGATTGAATGTAGAGTAATTTGGAGTTGTACATGTGTGATTTGCATTTTTTAGATAGATGAAAAATAGAGTCAAGTTTTTTGAATGACCCTATCTTGTATATTCATCTAGAATCTACTTCTTGTGGTGTGTTTCTTTATATATCGCGATCTTGGAGATAATTGTGTATATTGTGTTATGGAGGTGAATTGTTGTGCTACCACAATTAATCCACATCATGGGTTTTCGATTGTAGACTCTCGTCGAAGAAGCTAAGTGTTGATATTGTATTGTAACCATTCTCTTACTAGAATGCAAAGTAGTGTGCATTTGGAGTGTGAGGTTTTCCTCCCAAAATAAATTTCAAATGACATATCTTGTGTTCATTATTGTGTGTCTTTATGCATGTTCAATATCTCATTTTGAATGTATTTCTATTTTTGCAATAGTTAAGGTTTGTAGGAACATTCACACTATCTCCCAAAATATATTTATCTTATGAAGTAATTTCCACACCTTAGTTTCCTTTAAAGAAAGAAAGTAAGATAATCTTGATGTATGTGATTGATATAGAGGGAGATGATATTTTTTATATTGTAAAAAATGAGTTTGGGATAGTTGGATACATGGATAATGATTGATTAGGAATTGTAGATTATAAGAAAATCACATCAGGATATGTGTGTCATTTGGGTTTGGGAGTTATTTAATGGGCTTCTAAGAAACAACACATAGTTTTCCTTTTTGTAAGTTGGTATTTTTTTTTGGAATTTAATCAATCAATTTTGTATCAAAAGTGTGCACTTTGTGTTTTATTAGGATTTTAATTCAAACAATAAAACCATCAACAATACGGGTAAGTTAGAATTATGGGTGTGATGCAATGAGTGAAATTCTTTCCCACTTGTTAAAGGTTGTTTTCTTAATGTTTATTGATGATTTTGAAGAAACTCTAACCTTTCATAGAGCCACCAAAAAGAAAACCTTTCCTAATATCTAACCTTTTTAGGAAACTTAAGAAGTTTCTAAGCTTTCCATTTTTTTAAAGGAACATACAAAGCATTATCCATCATCACATTTTACCAAAACATAATTAGAAAAATATTTAGTAGTGTGGTATACATACATTCTAAAATATAATTAGAAATATATTGAGTGGTGTGGTATAAGTTGAAAGAGAACAAAAGATTGTGACAAGAATCATGAGTATTTTGAGCTTTAATGGAAGATTTTAAGAAAATGAAAATAATGTATGAAAATGAACCATAAAAGAAAGAATTAACAAGTGCCACGTAGTGGCTAGTACTTGTCTTTAGTTATGTAATTAATTGTAGTTTTAAGTAATTTAATTAGTTGTAGTTGTAATTGTGTTGTATATAAAATTAATTTTTTTAAATTGATCTAATATAATATTATAAATATGTTTATAGTTAAATTATGGTAAAGCTAGAAATATGTTTAAAATTACATTTTTCAATATTTACATTTAACACTAATTTTTAAAGTTAAAGTTGTGTGAGATCAAAAAAGGTTTATTTTTCTATAAGTTTAAAGTATATATTTTAACAAATGTTTATTTACAATCTCAATTAAATTACTTCAATAAAATTAATCAAACTTAACTCCTCTACATATAATATATACATTTATTCACATCAAGCTACCTCTAAATACATTTTAGATATCATTTTATTTCTCTCCAAGCTAGTTATTTGAATTTTCAAAAAATGCAAATATTATTATTATTTTTCCATTTTTTAAAAGATTATAATTATGAATATTATTATTGCATAAATAATTTTTTATATAATTTTTATTTTATCATAATTTTACTAGATGTGAATATAATACAATTATGAATCTTATGCAAAAAAAAAAGATCCATACATTGCAATGGCAATACTTGTTGGATGAACTACATGAACCATTGAGCATCAAATAAATAAATAAAGAGGAACTAAAAAAAATACAATTCCCCTACTTCATGGCATTGTGAAAAATAGTGAATATGTTCACAAACAGAAGGAATGAATGGCCACTCAATTACCAATTTTGGCAGTCTCATGCCCTCTATTAAAACACGTAAAAATATTTTTAAAAAATTTAAATAATTTTTATAAATTATAAAGTTTAAAATATTGCATCTAACTTTAGAAAACATGAGATTTATTATAAAATACAAAATTTTAAAAATTCTAATTGGTCTAAAAGGTTTATTTAATCACTAATTAACACTTAAAACAATGATGTAATAATACTTGCTTAGCCTATCGACAAATACTAAAAACAACCAACTACAAACAATTTAGAAACCTCGCAAAATAAAACACCAAAACAAAATAAATATAAACAAATGCCACTTAGTGGCTACGTACTTGCCTTTAGTTATAGTAGAAACTAAAGTAGAAGTAATAGTATATTAATTTTTTAATTATTATGTTTTATATAGTTATAGTAGAAGTAATAACTTTTTATAATTAATTTTTTTTAAGCTATAGTAGAAACTAAAGTAGAAGTAATAGTATATTAATTTTTTAATTATTATGTTTTATATAATTATAGTAGAAGTAATAACTTTTTTATAATTAATTTTTTTTAATGTAGAATAATATTGATAGCATTAATGATTGAAATTATAAGAGTGAAAATCTAATCATAATCTTAAAAGTATTATCTGTTCCTTTTAACCATAATCTTAATTTTAATTTAAAGTATTTTAATTAATGATTAAATTACATAATTATTATTATTTGTCTTAGTATAGTTGTAACAATAAATAATTTCACTTTTTAATTATAATTATTATAAAAAATTATCACTTATAAACTATAATTAATTTAAATACTAATTTAAATTTTATTTGTATTATTTCTTAATCTTAATTTTTTTTTATTAATATATTTTTTAATTGTATATGATTGAAATAAAATTATATATATGATACATTATTATATTATATATTAGATTGTATTATAATATTATATATTTTATATGGGTTTTCACATTAGAGGCAATTGATATTTTCCAGATTAGTGCTATTAAAAATATAATTTACATAATTTAATAATCCATACCTAGATTAATGTGTTACATTTATGACATAAAAGATAACAAAAAGTCAATTAATAATTGTTCATATTCTACAATCATTCCTAAAAATCCATGTTTTAATAACTAGTTAACTAGTAGAATGAAAAATTCATTACAATAGTATTATGCCTTATTGGCAAGTACTAATAAGGAAAATGTGGGAAAAGTGAATTAAATCATAAAAGTAGGTATGATCAATAAGAATTGAAGAAGAATAAAAGAAATTCTGCATTTAAATAAGAATTAATTAACAATAAAACTTTTTAAAAAATCTATATGATAATAAAGCGTTAACTCTTATTTAAACAAATAGTGAAATGTAAAATAGAATGTAATAATATAATGAAAAAAAGGTTTACTATGCTTAAAGTCTAATAATATAGTAAGGAATCAATGATAATTTCAATGAATTATGAGAGAACAACATTTAGTCTCATATTAACATTTTAGGAACAAATAAATGGCTATTCGGAATGAAACAAGTGGTCTTTTTAATATTTTATTTTATTACTATTTTCTTAAAATAAATAGTGTTAATTTTTACTTATTATTATTTTAATAAAGTATAAACATATTAAATTTCATTTAAAAAAATATAAATTATAAGCTTTTGGTGTTCTTTATAGTTTATAAATAAATTTTTTATATTTTCTATGATTCTTTTACATATCTATATATATTATTATATATTTTCTTGAAAATTTTATAGACTTATTCTATATAAATGATATTTGTGTAATTTAATAGTAAACTAATTTTAACAATCTAAATTTAATATGGAACCCTCTAAACAAAAAATGTAAATCTAAATGTTTTAAATATTTACTCTCAACAAAACATCTAAAATAATTAAATTCAAATTTAAAATTTAACAAAAATTGCCATAGCATACATATAACAAAAATAGTAATTCATTGCTTACTATAATGAAAAACAAAACTTCCTATCATAACATGACATAAAATTTACATACCTATTAAAAAATTCTGACAAACAAAATTATAATGAAAATTAATAGTAGTCTCTAAGGGTTTCTTGGCTCCTTGGCTCCACATTAACATAAAATTTAAAAGAAAATAAAAATAACTTATTTTAGATTATTAGCACTCCTTCAATAAAAAACAATTATTACCATTCCTTCAATGATAAATGATTATTAATATTATTCATATAGTTTGACTAATTATTTATTATTTTGTACATAATTAACATACTTTTGATTTGGTATAATACAATAAATAATATGACCTATTACGACCTAATTAGACCTAATTAGACAAATTAGACATTTATGAACAATATGACCCCTTAAGAATAATTAGACCTAGATTATGACCTAATTAGACCTAATTAGAGGTCTCATAGTATGTACTTCTACTAATTAGACCTATTAGGACTTAATTAGACCCAATTAGACCTATTAGGGCCAATTAATTACACTTTAATGCCTAATTAGACCCAATTAGAATTATTAGGACCAATTTGTTACAACTTGATGCCTAATTAGACCCAATTAGACCTATTAGGACCAATTAGTTACACTCTGATGCCTAATTAGACCTAACTGGACCTATTAGGACATCATATGAGCAATAGGACCCCTTAAGCATAATGTGACATACATTATGACCTAATTAGACCTAATTAGGCCTATTAGTACCTAATTAGACCCAATTAGACTTATTAGGACATCAAATGAGAAATAGAACCCCTTAAGAATAATTAGACCTAGATTATGAATGTGATTAGTGCAAACCTAACCTATTTAGAACAAGCGTTGAATTCAAAAATTAGCCTAAGAAACATATTCTTAACATATAGTAATTTAAATATTTGTAAAGCACCTCAGATAGAGCTTAAATGAGAGCACCCTATCACTATTCGATATTCTCTCGATTTAAGGCTCTGGGTGTGCTCTCAAAACACTAGGAGCATGTCCCCAATGCAAATTAGGAAGGTTTAGGATAATTTACTGACCAAGGATACTCCATAGTGGTACAAAATTAGGTATGGTAAACCTAATTTGCACATGGAGCCCCAAGGAACCAAATGAATCCAAAATGTAGATTTAAACTACAAATGCTTATATACTATGTTGATTACAACCAAATACAAGATGTGATATGATATGAAAATGATATGAAGAGCTTGATAATGAACTAGGATAATCCATTAAGCTACTCTAAGATGAGCTATGAAATCTTGAAAGATGAGTAAATCTAACAATTATGCTAATACTATAGTAATCTAGATGCAAATTGACATGATAACAATGCATGAAATGATAAAAACTAAGCTAATGCTTTTCTCTTGGAAGGATGATTATTTATAGGATTTGAGGAAGGGCCTGGGTTAGAAAGGATGGTTAGGGTCAGAGTCAGGATTAGGGGTAGAGTTTGGGGTATGGTTAGAGGTATGGTCAAAGGGACAAGGGTTAAGGGTTTCTCACACATGTGTGAGCAATATTAGGGAATTGTGCCTAGGGAACCAAGGTGGAAGAAGAGACATGGGCTTCATTAAGAGGTTTTAAGAGCCTTAATGAGGGTGTAAGGAGCCATTAATGAGTTTGTAAGGCTCATTAATGAGGGGGTTTGACCAAAAGTAATTTAGGATGAGGTTTTATACTAAGAGGGTTAGAAATCACCCTCCAAGTAGGTTTAGGATGGGTTTAGGAAAGTTTAGATAGGTTTAGGGTTTTCTAGAAGATTCTATGGTTTTAGACTTTAAATAAATATTTAATTTATTTAAGGATTGTGACACAATTGATCAAATAATGATTTAATAAATAGGGGAAAATCATTCAAATTTGATTTAAATGCTTTTGGGAGGGATTCTTTGATTAAATGTCTTTAATTAAAATAGGAGAGGAGATAATGACACTAAAAACTAATTAATTAGTCAAATAATTAATAAATTAATAAATGATGATGTCATCAGGGGTTTTTGCAAAATAAAATATTTTTATTTAGGAAAAGGATTTTTTGGTGTCTACATTTTTTTCCCTCTTTGATGCGATGTCACAAGTGGCATGGTGTCAAAGACATGACAATAAGATGCCCGAGGCTAGAATAGAAGGTAATTAGGGGTTGTGCCCCCTCGAGAAAATAACGCAAAGATTAAACTTTGGGGAATTTTCTCAAAAAGGATGCAAGTAGGAAGGAAGAAAGGAGGAATGGGGGATAAACAAATGTCCTTCCAAGAGAAATGATGGATGAATACAAGATGAGGTGAAATGCAGGATGCAGAATGAAAGTAGGGTAGATTTCACTCCTAGGCCAGAGAATAATTGAATGACTTGTGAAATATAGGTTTAGCTACTTCCATCATATTTATAAAGAGCACCAATAATATTCACTGTCAAAATCCCATTCCATGTAATACCTACATGTACATAGATACAACACAGTACAAGGCAATGTGTAATTTTCCCATCTAAAGGATGGATGATCAGTTGAGCAATGTATGAGTATTAGGCCACTAGTAGATTATATGTGTAAAGTATTTGAGAGAATCATGATTATTCTCCCTGCATTTAATCTAAATACAATAGAGCTACCAAAGGCACAGAGCTACCAACAACAGAATCATGTCCTTCACTGGTAGCAACATTATTGGTTGACCTAAGAGAACTTAAGTATTCATCACAAAACCCATGACTTATAATTTATAAGCATTCATTGTGTGAAATTTGCATTTTGGGACTCTAATATCTTATAGAGTGCAGGCCATGTGGATGAATTTGGGTTTGTGGGTGTGATAAATCTTAGCTGTTTGTATCATAGTTAATAGTATTTTAAATGGTCTTTCTAGAAATTTGATGATACGCTATGACTTTACAACTACCAAGGCACAAAAGTGTGCTTGAGTACCTAAAATAAGAGTAATTATTTTACAATAGAAGCAAATTATTTTGTTTTAGAAATTTTGAGGTCTTATTTCCTACCCAGTCCTAAAAATTTGCTAACTTGTCACAAGCACAATTTGGTCCCTTTATACTCTAATGCCTAGTTGCTAGGCATCATTGCATGAGTTGAGCATTTAAAGAATAGTTTTCATTTACAGATGTACCCAATGATCTCACCTCTAACTAGTCTTCATCTTCCATGTAGCTTTGAGTTTTCTTTCCAAAAAAGGCTACGTGTCTTGTATGAAATTTGTTCTATAATGCACCCAAATAAAATAAGCTAATAATAAGAATAAGTAGTCACACAATAATTAAATATGTTGATATCATGAGCTTTTTATTTAGGCCAACTAAACATTGGCTTGTTATAAAAGGATTTTCTCTGCTCCCTTTCCAACTACGCATCCAAAACATTATTGTAGGAATCAAAAGGCATTTCTTTATGATTTTTAGATTATTTCACTTGTTTCTAAATAGCCTCGTTCATGCTTGAGTTCTTGTAGTTCTATGTCAAATAGGCTGACCAGGGTTCGATGGATTCCAGATTATTTTGAGAATAATGTGATTTTATCATTGTTTCACAATCCCCAAACCTAAAAGGAATATTAGAGATTATGTGGGATAAATTAGCCAATGGAAGACTAGAGTGTCAGGATGTGAAAGATGCTCACATAGATCTGCAATAGTTTCTTTCGAAGCAATCAAAACCAACTCTTGTTATCTTAGATGATGTTTGGTCTAGTGAGCATTTGGAAGAATTAATATTTTAGGGTCACACATACAAGACTCTTATAACCAAAAGAGACAAGTCCATCATCCCCAAAACTCCCTCTTCACAACTCTATCAATTACAATTGTTGGGCACAGAGGATGCTCTGTATCTTTTATGCTTCTGGGCTTTTATACATACATTAATTGCAAGCGATGTAGATATAATTCTAATGAAGGAGGTATGGAGTTATCTAAAATAATTATTTTTTGTGATCCTTTTTTATATATATAGATCTATATATGGTAGGTCTTCTTCTTAATTTTCTTTACATTTTATAAATTGCAAGTGAAAGTAGAATGTGATGGTTTGCCACTTTCTCTTAAGATGATTGGAAGTTCTATGCACATGGATCTGGATGAAGTATGGAAGAGGGCTGAGAAGATTTATGAAGGCAAATACATCTCCCTCTATTGTAGAAAAGAGCATGTTTTATTTACTATGTAGTTATGCCGAAACAATAGTCTTCCGTGATGTGACGTTGTGCATCACAATCGCCTATATACCAAAGAATTTTTGCATCAGGGAATTGATTGTTTCGATATACTATGCCCAATTCTTCGTCATCTCACAGAGAAAGTAAACCAAAAAATTTGACAATCAAAATTGTTGCAATGGTTGTCCATCGTTAGTGTACATATTTCAACAGTTGATTATCAATCAGAGATCACATTATATTAAAGATAGCAATCAGAAACTATAACTATCAACTAACCTGTAAAACGGTTAAAAATAGATGCATCTGATGGTTTCAATGGCAGTCATTCTCTTTCTAAGATTGTCAGTCGTTTGATTAAATAATAGTTCCTTACTCTCATCTAGTGAATGCCTTCAGCATAAAAATATTTAGTGGTGTAGTATACATACATTCTAAAATATAATTAGAAAAATATTGAGTGGTGTGGTATAAGTTGAAAGAGAACAAAAGACAGTAACAAGAGTCATGATTATTTTGAGCTTGAAAGGAAGATTTTAAGAAAATGAAAATAATGTATGAAAATAAATGTGAAAGAAAGAATTAACAAGTACCACGTAGTGGCTAGTACTTGCCTTTAGTTATGTAATTAATTGTAGATTTAAGTAATAAAATTAGTTGTAGTTGTAATTGTGTTGTATATAAAATTATAAAAGTAGGTATATAAAATTATAAAAGTAGGTATGATAAATAAGAATTGAAGAAAAATAAAAGAAATTCCGCATTTAAATAAGAATTAATTAACAATAAAACTTTAAAAAAACTCTATATAAGAATAAAGTGTTAACTCTTATTTAAATAAATAGTGAAATGTAAAAAAGAATGTACTCATATAATGAAAAAAAGGTTTATTGTACTTATAGTCTAATAGTATAGTAAGGAATCAACGATAATTTCAATGAACTATGACAGAACAACATTTACTTGCCTTGTATTATCATCTTCATATTAACATTTTAGGAACAAATAAATGGCTATTAGGAATGAAACAAGTGGTCTTTTTAATATTTTATTTCATTACTATTTTCTTAATATAAATAGTGTATAATTTTTACATATTATTATTTTAATAAAGTATAAACATATTAAATTTTATTTAAAAAATTATAAATTATAAGTTTTGGTGTTCTTTATAGTTTATAAATTAAATTTTTATATTTTCTTTGATTCTTTTACATATCTATATATATTATTATTTATTCTCTTAGAAAGTTTATAAACTTATTCTATATAAATGATATTTGTGTAATTTAATAGTAAACTAATTTTAACTATCTAAATTTAATATGGAACCCTCCAAAATAAAAATGTAAATCTAAATGTTTTAAATATTTACTCTCAAACAAACATCTAAAATAATTAAATTCAAATTTAAAGTTGAACAAAAACTCCCATAGCACATATATAACAAAAATAGGAATTCCTTGCTTACTATAATGAAAAACAAAACATAACATGACATAAAATTTACATACGTATTGCTAAATTCTCACAAACAAAATTATAGTGAAAATTAATAGTAGTCTTTAAGGGTTTCTTAGCTCTGCATTAACATAAAAGTTAAAAGAAAATAAAAATAACTTTTTTTAGATTATTAGCATTCGCTCAATTAAAAACACTTATTACCATTCCTTCAATCATAAATGATTATTAATATTATTCATATAGTTTGACTAATTATTTATTATTTTGTACATAAATAATACTTTTCATTGGGTATAATACAATTAATAATATTTGCACTCTTTTATTTCATTCATTGTATCAAACTTATAAAAGAAATTTTTTATTCTCCTTGAATTCTCATATATAAGAGATTCAAGCACATCTATAGTACGGTACTACACAAACATTTTCAACTAAATTACCATCCATTTGAATTCTTCAACGTCCTCCATGACCACCACCGCCACCTCATTGGCCACCACCTCCATGACCACCTCCACCTCCTTGGTCACCTCCTTGACCACCACCTCCTTTGCCACCTCCTTGACCACCACCTCCGCTTTGGCCACCTCTATCACCTCCTCCTTGAACACCTCCACCACCTTGTTGATCACCACCTCCTTGTTCACCACCTCCGCCAGCACCACCACCAATACCAGGTGCTCCTCCTCCTATTCCTCCACCACCAGGCCCATGACTAGCCATCTTTAGTGCAATTGTCTTTGAACTCTTACTCTTCTTCTTCTTTCTTTTGTATAGCTGCGAAAAATCTATCTGAATAAGAATGTGTGCAATACTCATAAATCTATCATACATATATATATCTTTCTCTCTTGCCAACCTTCACTCCATATTTACCATTCTTTCAAGGCAGGAGAGAGCTGTAAGGTGAAGATATTTAAAGAAACTGCCTCATATTGCACTAAATGATACACACGTAGCACAAAATAATACATACGTAGCACTTCTAGCAGGCACCCACAAATATCTACACCTTCAACTTTCTGAATTGTTGATCTTGGATTGTATTACAGAGTTGATGGTTTTAGCAGATAAGATAAAGATGAATATGATAGATTGAAAGAGAATAAAGATTGTACGATGTGTGGCCCCCATTAAATACCCTGGTATACAGGTGTGCAAAATGTGGAAGAATTGATAATTTGCCTGAACTGTTCGATGGGATACCTTAATGAAATGTGGTCTCATCATTGCAGGATATACGTGAACGTGATTTGTTGAAAAGGCTTCAAAAAATTTCATGCAAATGCAGTTGGCAGGTTTAAAGCCAGACTCCGCATCCTTTGCTACCCTTTTCCCTGCTCTCCCAAAACGGTAGCTCTCAATAACTAAGCACCTCATTAAGTTCTCAATAATTTCCGATAGATTTTCTATACGAAGATCACAACAAGAAGCGAAATCTAGAAGACAAGATACATTACAAAAAATAATCTAAACAAAATTTGAGAAACAAAGTAAAATAATGAGGAGAATGAATTGGGCATGTGGAACAAAAGACTAGAGCTGATCACGGATGAGTTGAATGCTCTTATGGGCCTTCATACGTATGTGTGACTTTTTATTTTTTTCAACTTCTCTAGGATGTTAATTTAAAATTATGAGTGTGGTCTCTTTCCATCTTATTTGGTCAAAATAAATTCAAACTTATGTAATAATAAATAGAAATACAAAATGGGGCAGCTAAGCTTTTTACAAAATGCATCAAAGACAAAAGAAACAAAAAAAAAATGTCAATTTTTTTGTAAATTTGTTGTAGTTTTGAAATTTGATCAATGTACATTTGTAGTGAGCTTAACTGCGTCCTCTCATTTGTTTCAACTACAAAAATCTTTCTCGAATAGAAACTTGAGTTTCTTGGGAAGTCTAACTTTAAACTTAAACATATATAAGTATTTATATGTGCATGTATATGAGTACTTTATAATATATATTAGAATTTAGAAAGTGAAAACAGTCTTGCTTAGTATAAAACATAAAATTTTCTACAACACTAATGTGAGGGAAAAAAACTCTAATTCTACATGTAATTTATTAAATAATAAACAAATTTCATAAACTTTTTCTTTCTTGAATTAAGAGAATGAAAATAAATAGATAGATCTCCTAATAAAGTAGATGCTAATGGATTTTTTTGTTTAACTAAATATAAGTTACTTTGGAAATAATTTTATAATTGAAGATTTAAATATGCATAAAGTATGCAATAATTTCCCATGCACTAAATGTCTTTTAATAATCTTTTAGATAAATATTGTTCATCTAGAAGATACCATTTCATTCAAACAATGTGTTATCAATCCATCTTCTATTTCATATTATTCATTAAAAGAGACAAATTTTCTTGGAGAACATAAAGTAACCATGATTCAAGAAATATTGTCATCCACCTACTCTAATGTGGTAGATTATCCTTCTAGAGATCTTATAAATCCCCAAAATCTTGAAACGATTATTAAAATTATTTCAAAAGGTATATTAATGTATCTTTAATATTGCAAGTTCATACAAGAATTTAACACCAAAGTTATAACTAAAAAAAGTTGTAACTATTGGTCTAATTAACACCAAAGTTATAAAAATAACTCTCGAATTTATTGCATATTTTTCTAAATAATCAAAACTGTATAAATAAAATTATATACAATGTGCGCGTGCATGCGCGCACACACACACACACACATACCACTCAATATTAACAATTCATTCAACTATAAAATAATTAACACACACACACACACACACACACACACACATATACAAACTAGGCGAACCCACAATAGTGGGTTACACTTTTTTGCATGAACGGACAGTAAACTCTACATTTTGAAAAAAACTTTTAGATCGGATGCATATTGTCATTAAACTATTTGAAATCAGAAGATGAAGTAAATTAGAGTCTTTTAGGATTTTCTATCTAGATTCTAAATATATTTTTAATTTTACTTTTGAATTGATTTTAATAGTTTTTTCTTTCTCCCAAAAAAATTGGTATGTTTTTTAAAACATCATTTTCAAAAAGTTAAATTATTTTCATAGAGCATAACATTTTTTCTAAAATAGATATCAATGTGCTTCTTTCAAATTTAGTTTTGTAACATCCATACGGAAGGCATGCAATTGGTTTGAAGATATTATCACGATTATTGCATATTTTATTAATGTTTGAAGTTGACTAAATTGTAATTTTTACATACCTTGACTACATAGCTTATAACTTGTTGTGTATTTATCTAATTTCAAATTTATTTTATTTTTTTATAGAAAGTGGACTCAAAGATGGAGGGAATTTTTATTTAAAAAATAAATTTATTTTGTACTATTTTTCATTGAATGCCAACTTAGAGGTTTATATTTGATAAAAAGCCTACATTTCATTAACGTCAAAAAACATATACATAATAAACTAAAAAATTGTCAAATATATAACCATTAGAAAGCTTGCTCTGAGTACTTGTGCTATGCAAAAGGATGTCTCCTTATTTTTCCATTTGACGTCTACGATTGAGCCCCGAAGCCATGAAATGTTCATAATTTCATCAAACTTTACAAACTGCCCAAGGGTTACTCAGGGACCTTTGATAGAAAGTACTTTCGATCGAAACTATCTAGTTACAATCAAAAGCACTTGAATGGTTTAAGGTCAGTTTAGCCCTTTACCAAGTTCCTTTTGATAGAAACTAATGACTTTCGATAGAAACTTATGTCAGCCAATTTGGTGTCGTTTCAGGATAATAAAAATTACATATAAACAAATATATGTTTTTCCAATCTTCTTAATTTCAAAGATGCAAAATAATTAGCATTTCGAAAAAGGAACCCTTTTGAAATTGTGTTTTTTTGAATTTTGTTATAATTTGGTGGAACAATTTCGCAAAGTGATGGCAAATAAAAAGAAAAGGATAAACAAGAGTACACGACATTATTTAGAAGAGACTAAACAAAGACTAAGACAAGAAGCATGAGAAAGATATTATCATAGGAAAAAGGTATCCGTCTTTCTCTCTCTCTGGATATTTGAAGTTGATGGTTAGGGTTTGTCTTAATGAAACATGGATATTGCAATACCTAATTAGACTAAATTTGATAAAGAAGAGCTAATTAGACTTAATAATACTAATTAGACCTAATAAGACCTAGACAAGACTAATTATACTTAATAAGACTAAGAAGATATAATTATATACCTAATTAGACCTCATGTGAGTATTATGACCCCTTAAGGCCTAATGTTCAACCTATTAGGACCTAATATGAACTTAATATTTGATAATTTAGGATCTAATATGAGTAATAAGACTCAAATTAGGACCTAATATCATTAATAGGATGGACCTTAGATGTAATTAGACCTATTTAGACCTAATAATACTAATTAACACCTAGTAAGACACATAACTAGTCCTAAGTATACATAATATGAGTAATAGGACCCCTTAAGACCTAATTAGACATAATAGCTAACCTATTATGACCTAATTTGTTAAATTTAGTAATAAGATGTAAGAGTACCCCTTAAGAGCTAATACTTGACTAATTAACATAAGTCATGTAAAAGACCTAATTAGACCTTTAATAAGACTGATTAATAGGTCTAATATGAGTAATAGGACTTACTGGTAGCAATCTGACCCCTTAGACATAATAAAACCTAATGTGAGGTCTAATATGGATAATATAACCACTAAGGCCTAATTAGACTAATTAACCCCTAATATTTCTTAAAAAGACTTAATTATACTTTTTTTTGTACAAAATTTACATGTGAGGAATATGACCTAATATGAGTAATAGGAAGTAATATTGAATAGTAATAATACCTAATTAGGGGCCTATTTATGAACTTAATAGGATCCCTTAGACCAAATTAGTCCTAATAAGCCTTAATTATCTATCTAATATGAGTAATAGGACCCCTTCTAGGTGTAAGTAGATCTAATTAGTCTAATTAACACCTAATATTCTTGTACTATGATCCGTTAGGAACTAATTAGACCTAATATGATTAATATGATCTCTTAATCTACCTAATTAGACCTATTAGGACCTAATTAGACGTAATCAGACCTATGAGGATGTAATTATACCTAGTTATCTAGGTCTATCGAAACATATATGATAGGTAATATGACCCCTTAAAACCTATTAAGACCTAATTAGACCCAATTAGACATATTAGTCCACTTATTTAGACCCATAAAATCTATTAGGACCTAATTAGATAGGTATTAGGAGCTATGATAGGTTATATGACCGCTTAAGGCCCCATTAGACCCACTATGAGTAATATGACCCCTTAAGACCTATTAGCTCACCTAATTAGACCCAATTATACATATTAGGACCCAATTAGACCCAATTAGACCTTTTAAGACCGATGTAGACTTAGTCAAACCAATTAGTTAAACTTTGATGCCTAATTAGACACAATTAGGCCTATTAGGACCTAATTACACCCAATTAGACCTATTAGGACCTTATTACACCCAATTAAAGCTATTAGGAGCTAATTAGACCTATTAGGACTTAATTAGACCTATTAGTCCACCTAATTATACCTAATCAGACCTATTAGGACCTAATTATACCTAGTTAAAACTATTAGTACCTAATTAAAATATATTAGCACCTAATTACACCCAATTAGACCTATTAGGACATCATATGAGCAATAGGACCTCTTAACCATAATTAGACCTAGATTATGACCTAATTATCTACCTATCAGTCCACCTAATTAGTCCAAATTAGACATATTACCTGATCGATGAGTTAGACCTATTAGGACCAATTATTTATAGTTTGATGCCTAATTAGATTCAATTAGACCTACTATGATCTAATTAGACCTATACAGACATCATATGAGCAATAGGACCCCTAAAACATAATTAGACTTAGATTATGACCTAATGAAACCTATTCGGACCTAAGTAAGACATATTAGCACCCAATTAGACCTGTTAGGACACAATTAGACCTATTGAAACCTAATTATACCCAATTAGACCTGTTAGGACCAATTAGTTACATGTTTTTGCCTAATTAGACCCAATTTGACCTATTTGGACTTGATTATTACCTAGTTAGACCTAATTAGACCTATTAGTGCCTAATTAGACCTAATTAGACCTAATTAGACAAATTAGACATTTTATGAACAATATGACCGCTTAAGAATAATTTGACCTAGATTATGACCTAATTAGACCTAATTAGAGGTCTAATAGTACATACTTCTACTAATTAGACCTATTAGGAGTTAATTAGACCCAATTAGACCTATTAGGAGGGTAAGTGGACAAAGATGGGGGACCAAAAAGATGCCACTTTTCTTTTTGGCCCTCCATCACACATAGTGCACACACACTAAAGCATGCACACCCTATAGGGCGCACACCCTATGGCTTGGGTTACCCAAGCATTAGGTTTGGGCAATCCAAAACAAAGCGTGTGTGCCCTATAGGGTACACGTGCTTTGGAAAACACTTTTTTAGTTTTTTTCAAAGGGCATGCGCCCTATAGGTTGCACGCCCTTTGAAAAACCCTCTTAAAGCTTGCTGCGCGGGTTTGAAAGCTCATTTTGCTTTCTCAAACTCGCGTTTCCAGCTAAGAAGGGATTCTAAAGGATGCACACACTGTTATTTTGGCTATTGAACAAATTTTTTTTGTTCATCCATCCATCAAATGGCTCCACAACATCATCAAGTTCGATTCAGAAGAAGAGGTAAGTATTTTTATAGCCCGTGCCTCTTATTTGTTTTAAAATTTTAGTTTTGTTGCAATTTATTTTGTTAAAATTTGTTTTTTTTTAAATTTGTTGTGTAATGAAGATTTTAAAATGTAGTTTTTTTAATTTCCAGGAAGAAATAATCTCCCTCAACCAAACTATCCACCAAACCCTCCATCTCCTCATGAAGAACCAAATGAAGAACTAAATGAAGAAATAAAAGAAGAAAATGAACCTCAATTGCCTCCACCAATCGAGAAACCTCCTCCTGGAACACAACCAAATTTGATGAACCAAATTGAAAGAGGGAAAAAAGAATTAGAATCTTTAATTAATAGGTTAAAAGATTCTAGTGGTACAAATCCCGAAAGGGAAAGACTTGCAAAATCATTGGAAGCAATCTTGACCCACGTAAGTGTGGTTAGTGGGAAAATTAATTTATGGCGGGATAAAAGAGAAGAACAAAAAAAATATTATGCAAATAAATTATCTTATGTGTGTATGCACCCTAGAATGGTCGTCTAGACTTTGGGCCCTCATTCAACAATTTATCAAATCCCTGAATCAACATTTTCAAAAATAAGCATTTTCCAAATATCAATTTCCTTGACCAAATCCTAATTCAATCATTTTTTATTATTTTCCTTGGGCTAACCATTTTATCCTAAGTCTTTATTTAATTAAAAGGAATATTTCTTCCCCTTTTATTAAATAAAAAGCCTCCACTTTTCCTCTTATCCTAAGTTGCACAAATAAAGCATCATTCTTATTTTATAAAAAGGAGTAAAAACACTTTTTGTCTCATATGGACACAAAAGTCAACTCTTATTTTCTCATTGGAGGATATTTTTGCACATGGATTGCTCCTCTTTTAAGCCCCACCCTTGATTAAATCTTTTGCCTCTTAATCTCCATCGTCTGTTGATTCTCATTTCCTATAAAAGTAGAGCTCTCTTCCTCATTTGCATATCAATATTTTTATGCTAATGTTATGTTGCAGGTTTTGTAGGTCACTTTGGAGTTTTTGAAGATTTGGAGCATTCTTGTCTTTTGCATCTACATTCCATTCCTAGTTTCATTCCATGTTTATGCTTTCATAGTTTATATTTCCTTTATGCTTTAGATTAGCTGACTTAGTTTAATTAGGAGGCTTTGTAATACTTGTTCTTTCATTTCCATAGCTTAGTTTGTACTTTCATTCATAGTATAGCATTTCATTGCATTCTCATTTTGATTCTTGGAGATATTGGCATTCTTGCCCCTGTCTTCATTTGAATCTCCCATTGTGTGGTTTACTAGCAAGGTTATAGGCCTAATAGCTCTAGTTGAGAGAAATATTCAAATTATCCTTGTGACTCCATGCTTAGGGAGCTATGGATTGATTTTTGAGACTTCATTCTTGAGTGTTCTTGAATGTAATGATTCATAGAAGTGCACTATTTTTTGTGTACATTTTTGGCACCCACCGTGGGGCAGAGCATTAGTGTTTTGTCCTTTAATTTCTGCATTTTCGTCAAAATTTTCAGCATTTTTTTAGCTTAATTTCGGTCTCTTATTTTTTGGCTCAGAATATCGTGCGATACTTTTTCAAGTGTCGTGTGATACTTTGTTATATACCAGCACGATACTTTACCAGTTAAAGTATCGCTCGATTGTTGCAGGATTTATCGCACTATTCATAACATTTTGTCACCCGCCAGTATAGTAAAGTATCACCTAGAAATATATTATCGCCCCAGTATACTGTAAAGTATAGTGTGATATTTCTAGTGACTATACTATCACCTATACCTGGCAGTGACTTGTTTCTTGGATCTTTTTGGCCGAATCTAGAATTAATTAGCTTGCTAGTTTGATTCACTGTGGTTAGGCAAAGTTTAGTTGCAGATTTCATTTGGATTTTGATTTTGCTAACCTTGTGGGGCTAACAAGTTGTGGTTGTAGGTATATTTTCTTAAAAAATTTTGCCAAAATTGCATGCTAAAGGGCTACTAATGGTTTTTGTAGGGCTGCCCGAAAAGCATAAAAATACAAAAAGAAAGTGTGTTTGTTTGTTTATTTCATTTCAAGTGTGGCAATTACTAGTTGTTTTATTTCAATAGGAACATAATATCTTGTGGAAGAAATTTTTGAGGTGGTAGGAGAAGTATGCTCTTCACCCTTGTGGTGAAATAAAAAATCTTGACCCATCTTGGGATTTTGGAAGCAAGAGGGTAATTGAACCTTTTCTTGGTGTGTTTAGGAAAAACTTTGAGATAGGGGAGTATACTCTTCACCCTTGTGGTGAAAAAAAAACCTTGAACCTCATAAGTTGATCCATTTTTGTTTAGTTGTTAGAATCCTTTAGCAGGCCTGCTCTTGAGCAATCGAGAAGAATGACCCAAGTGGGGACAAGCTAATACCGAGCTATTTCGACCCACTATAAACTCAAGGCTATCGAGGACAAAAAACATTGGTAGACATAGTACTTGTCTTCGCTTGATGTGAGTAGCTTGTGGGATTGCAACCATGAGGAAAATGTCAAGCAAGAATGCTTAAGGTACTCTTGAGGCCGCAAGGTCCTAGTCTTTTATGAGGAGCAAGAGGGGTGCTATGAATGGAAGCCCTTATTAAGAACCATAGTTAGAAGCCACCCTATTTTGTCACTTAGCTTTTTGGTGCAAGGATTGATCCAAGTGGAATAATCCGGATCACCCCAAGATTACTCACCATATGTGTTCCTTTGGTTGTGTCTTTGGCACTTCCATGACAATGCTAATATCTATTGTGGGCAACCACTTTGTGTGAGGAAATGGGACATCAAGTTGTGGGCCAAGTTGTAAAGTATTGAGCCATTGTATTTTTAGGATAGTAAGTGCTTGAAGTGTTCTCATTGTGCTATACCCGTGTAAACGTTCTTGCATACTCAACATCACGGTAGCATTCATAGGGTTTTTCAATTTTGATATCATAATTGTTTATCTTGGAAAGGTTGCTTTTGCCCTTGTTTCAAGTGTTTGAAGACATGTTTGATCCCATACTATTTACAAACTTGTCCATTTACTGCTATAACTATGATTGAAATTGGAAAAACCAACCTCCAGCCTGAAATATTGATCAAAATGACATTAAAACTGAGATTTTGCACCTCACTGGTCAAAGAGTCATACAACACTGATCACTATCGTGCCCTGCTCAGAGAAGTATGACATGATAGTTCATCCCTATTGGACTATCGCTCTACCTGCCTAGAAAGTATCGCCCGGGCTTACTGGAAACTATCGCTCTGCTTAAGGTGAAATATCACCTTGTCATAAACTGTGGCCCTATTTGCCTGGAAAGTGTCACCCAAGATTTTTCTGCTGTCTATTTATTTTTGGCCACTTTTAGTCTCTTTTAGTTGACCAAATTTTTAGTGGGTGATTTACTCTATTGCTGGAAACCAGTATGTCCCTTGAGTTCTTGTTTTTAGGCCTCTTGGATTAGTATTCTTTAATTTTACAAAGCTATCTTGTGTGAAATTGACAAGTTAACAATCATCTTTGTTGAAAAAGTATATCTTTAGATTCGTTGGTAACACTCTTGGAGAATTTCAGTCCTCTTTTGTCCAAATTCACTTCCATCAAAAATCAGTTTCAAATTATATAAATTTTGGGTAAATCCTGTATACACCTAAAAATGGTCACCTAGACTATTAGCCCCTTTTGCTAATAGTCATTTATTCGATTATTTTCTATGGGCTAACCATTTTATCCTAAGTTTTTATTTATTTAAAAGGAATATTTCCTCCCCTTTTAATAAATAAAAAGCCCACCTTTTCTTCTTATCCTATGTTGCACAAATAAAGCATTTAATTCTTATTTATAAAGAAAAATAAAAATAAAATAAAATAAAAAGTACTTTTTGTCTCACATGGACATAAATTAAATGCTCAACATAAAGTAAATGCTTCTAATTTTCTTATTGGAGGATATTTGTGCACAAGGATCAAGCTTCTTTTTTTCTCCACCGTTGATTAAATCTTTTGCCTCTTAATCTCCATGGCCCATTCCTTTTTCATTCCCTATAAAAGGAGAGCTCTCTTCCTCATTTGCACACACAATTTTTATGCTATTGTTATGCTATAGGTTTTATAGGTCATCTTGGAGCTTTTGGAGATATTCTTGCATCTAGAGTTTGAAGATTTGGAGCATTGTTGGCATTCATCTTGGATCTTCATCAACACTCTATCTTCTTGTCTTCATTCTTGCATCATCATGGCTTTCTTGCTTCATAGTTAGATTTCATTTCTTGCATCTTTCATTTTCATAGCTTAGCTTGCATTGTACTTTCATTTTCATAGCTTAGCTTGCATCTTCATTCTTAGCTAGCTTGCATTGCATTGCATGTCATTTGATTCTTGGGGATATTGGCATTCTTGCCCTTGTCTTTATTGAATCTCCCATTGCATGGTTTACTAGCAAGGTTATTGGCTAAATAGCTCTAGCTGAGAGCATTCTTAAAGCCCTTGCACTCCATGCCTAGGGAGCTATGGATCGATTTGTGAGGGCTCATTCTTGAGTTCCCTTGTATATAATATGAACTATGGATGTTGATGTAGTTCATAGCTCTCATTCTTGAGTTCCCTTGCATGTAATGATTCATAGAAGTGTGGTCACATTTTCACCATACATTTTTGGAGCCCACCGTGGGCAGAATAGTTTCATTTTGTCCTTCATTTTCTGCATTTTTGTCATTTATTTTTGTTAATTTTGCGCAAACAGGTGAAACACTGCTTGCGAGCATTCTGTTCACGCCTATGAGTATTTTGTTCACGCAGGCAAGTATTCTGTTCACGCCTGTGAGCATTCTGTTCACGCCTGTGAGTATTTTGTTCACGCAGGCAAGTATTCTGTTCACGCCTGTGAGCATTTTGTTCACGCATCTACTTTTTCTGTTCACGCGTCTGCATATTCTTTTCACGCCTCTGCACATTCTTTTTACGCCTATAAGCATTCTTTTCATCCCTGTGAGCATTTTATTCACGCCTCTGCACATTCTGTTCACGCGTCCACATATTCTATTCACGTGTCTACATATTCTGCTCACGCCTATACACAATTTAATCACGCCTGCCAGCTTTTAAATGTCGCGTTTTAGCTATTAAATGTTGCCTAGTATTGTCTGTTGAATTTTGCTAGTTTATTTGTTGTTTTCAAATTTTTTGAAAATTTTAGCGTTTTCAAATCCGTGCCACTTTGGAAAACGGGTGCCCATTTTTTTTGAAATTTTGCAAATGGTATCAAAATTTTAAGTGTGATATATTGTTGGAAAGGTCTTTCCAAGCCCAATCCAACCATGATGGTTTCATTTTCAGATTTTATCATTTGATCAGTTATTTTTGCACATTATCTGATTTTTTTCATGTACTAATCATTGTTAGATTTTGGATTTTGATTCTCCTAACTCTTGTTGGTCTAACAAGTTGTGGTTGTAGGTGCTTCTTGCTTGAAATTTGCTAAAATCGCATGTCAAAGAGAGCTACTAATGGTTTTTGCAGGGCTGCCCTAAGCATAAAAACCAAATCAAGTGCTTGTTTAATTGCTTTCTTTATTAAGTGCGGCATATACTAGTTGTTTCCTTTCATAGGCACTTAATACCTTGTAGAAATTTTGAGGTGGTAGGAGAGTATGCTCTTCACCCTTGTGGTGAAACAGAAATCTTGACCCATCTTGGGATTTTGAAAGCAAGGGGGTAATTGAATCTTTGCTTGGTGTGTTTGGGAGAGATTCTTGAGATAGGGGAGTATGCTCTTCACCCTTGTGGTGAACCAAAAACCTTGAACCTCAAGAGTTAATCCACTTTTTGTTTAGTATAAGGATCCTTTAGCGGGCCTGCTCTTGAGAAATCAAGAGGAATGACCCAAGTGGGGACAACCTTGTCATCATTTTCCTTGGTGACGAGTGATTCCAACTCACTATAATCTCAAGGCTATCAAGGACACAAAACCTTGGTAGACATAGTGCTTATCTTCGCTTGATGTGAGTAACTTGTGGGATTGTGACCATGAGGAAAGCATTAAGCAAGAATGCTTAAGGTACTCTTGAGGCCGCGAGGTCCTAGTCCTTTATGAGGAGCAAGAGGGGTGCTATGAACGGAAACCCTTACTATGAACCATTAGATAGAGGCCACCTTATTTTAGCCGCTTAGCTTCTTGGTGCAAGGATTGATCCAAGTGGACTTACCCGGATCACCCCAAGACACTCACCATATGTGTTTCTTTGGTTGTGTTTTTGACACTTCCATGACAATGCCAATATCTCTTGTGGGAAACCACCTGGTGTGAGGCAAGGGAGCATCAAGTTGTGGGCCAAGTTGTTAAGTAATGAGCCTTGTCCTTCTAGGTAGTAATTGCTTGAATTGTCTTCGATTGTGCTATACCAATGTAAACGTTCTCAACATTCAAACAAATGGTAGCATTCATAAGGTTCTCTATTTTGGTATCACAAGTGCTTGTCTTGGCAAGGTTGCTTTTGCCCTTGTTTCAAGTGTTCTATGACATGTTTGATCCCATACTGTTTGCAAACCTGTCTTTTATCTATTGCTACTGCTTGTCAAACTGAGAAATTGCACCGTTCAATCTACAAATTTGGTCCAAGCGCTTCAAAACTGAGTTTTTCACGTTCATTGGTCAAGAGTCATATGATATTGAAGTATCCTTGCATACCCTCAACCAAGAATCCTGAGTCATTTCTACTGTCCTGTCATTGCTACAATTCGAAGTTGCTAAACTTGCACTTTAACCTGTCATAGAGTGTCTTTTTCTGTTCTTACCTGAAACTAGTTTGTTACCTACATGCTTAGATTTGTTCTAGACTAAAACAAATGAGCTAAAACTATTGGGTTTGATTTCAATGAATGCTACTCTTGATCACTTGTCGCATCACAGTTACCTCTTTAGCTACTTGCTTATTGAGCTTCTTGCTCGTTGCTCGGCTTTAGTCAATTGATTGCTGTAAGTGCTTGAGCACTTTTGACGAGCCATCTCTCTATTGTTCTACTTTGACAAGTGATCTTTATTAGCTTTGCTTATCTCAAATCTAAGAAACTTTGTCTCATTCTATTAGTCAACCAACATCTCTTTTCATGCCGGTTACAACTTGGTCTCAATTTGAGCAGCAGAGTCATCCTCCGTTCAATTATACACAGTTACCTTCTCCAACTAGACGTTCAAAAGCACCCATTAGCAACAACAGTTCTAGTTCTGACCAATCTGAGAATTCTAAGGCTACACCATGGTATAAAGGAGGTTTCCTCTTTTCCGCATTCAAGACCCCCAAAAACACAGACAGTGTCTCACTCACTTTGACTGAACAAGAAAAATTTCAACTCTTGCAAGAACACTTTGAGCGTAAGGATAACCAAGCACGCTTAGAAAAAGAACACAATCAACAAAGGATGGATGCTACTAGGTGCATGGCTTATAGAGGGACATTTCATGAGCAACCTGAGACTAGTAATCATGAGCATAGACCTCTTTTTAATGGCAACAATGACAACAACACGCCACCAAGATCTCCTCCAAGGCCAACTTTTGCTATGCCTTCTTCACCACCTAGACCTCCTCCCTCTCAACATGAGGCAGAGGCTAATGATGAGATTTCTAGTGAGGATCTTATGAGATGTGAACAAGATTTGGATTTCCAACGAATGATGCATAAGCTTTTAGAGCGTAATGGCGATCAATATTTTCAATATATGACTTCTAGAGGATACAAGCTTCCTCCCGGCTATGATGTCAGACAAATTGTCCAACAAAGATTACCAACTGAATTGGAAGTCCTTCAAGAAGAATTACGTTGGACAAATCAACGCCTTACCCAAATGGCATTAGAAAGAGAGCCTCCAAAGGTCTCTTTTGTAGAATCAATTTGTGCTCTTCCTTTTGATAAAGATCTATACATGGTCCCGTTTCCTAAGGATATTGAGGTTCCTAAATATGACAAGTATGATGGAAATGGTGACCCTCATGACCATGTGCATCATTTTTATGCTCTTAGTATGGACTTTCTTCATGAAGACACATATCTTCTATGCTTATTCCCTCGAAGCTTAAGAGGCCAAGCTTTGGAATGGTTTGCGAAATTGACACCACCTCTTAAGACTTTTGATGAGTTAGCTCAGCGATTTACCCAGCAGTACTCTTACAACATCCAACAACCTGTCACTGTGATAGATCTCGGTAATCTAAGACAACATCAAGGTGAGCCATTTGCAACTTACTTACAATGTTGGAGGTCATTGTATTCTCGATATCCTTGTCAGCTACCCGAAAGAGAAAAGATTGACATTTTCGTCAACACACTTGTGCCTGAGCTATTTTATGATCTAAGGAAGCAACTGTTCTCCTCTTTCAATGACATGGTTGAAAGTGCATATCGAATTGAGGATGTAGCTATAAGAAAAGGGGATATTGTTATTAATAAAGATGCTAAAGGCAATGGTAAAGAGAAGAACAAACCTTGGAATAAGAACAAGTATGTTGTTAATGATGGGGTTGTTGATGCTCCTAAAGTTAAAGAGCCCGCTTTCAATCTCTCCAATGCTATCTATGCAGCAAAACAACAAGAAGCTAGCAACGCTCACAATGCTCCTAAACCTCAATATGCAGATAAGCCTAAGAAGTCATTTTGAAAGCGAGTCTATACCAAGTTGGCAGAACCTTACGATGTGATCCTTAAGACTTTGGTTGACAATGGATATCTTACGCTTCCTGATAAACCTGGTAACTGGGATCCGATAAATAAGCCTAATTGGTGGAGAGAGGATCATTACTGCCATTATCACAGAAACAAGGGACATCCAACAGACAATTGTTTTAGGCTTAAGGATGATATTCAGGATCTTATTGAGAACGACACAATCTCCACTGATGGCTTAACTAAAAATTCTGATCACACAGCTTTCAAAGATCCTCTACCTAAGCATGATAAGGGGGAAACCTCTCAAACACATAAGAAGAATCATGATGCAAAGATCAATTACACGTATCCTTCTAATACACCTGTGATCAACATGGTAGAGCCCGTTGAGAGCGTTCTAATGATGAGGTCTCAAGATGATAATAAAGCCAATCATGGTAAGCCAAAGTTAGTCCTGCAAACACGTGGTAGTTCATCTTCCCAAAGTGAGACACTGAATGCTGTTACTAGGGGGCAAGCCAAGATTGTCCTTAAAACTGCACAAGATCCCAAGCAAGCTTTGCCTTCCAAATAAGTAGCTCCTTTAGCCACCCCTAGCTATGATCTTGTCCAACATTTGCAAAAGACACCAGCACAGATATCTATCCTTGAGTTGCTTCGGTTATCCTCTTCGCATAGAGAGATTCTTGATGAGGCCCTACGTACAACACGTGTTCCCAATGAAATTGATCCAGATCAATTTCAGGCTATGGTCAACCACATTTCATCTCTTCTATCTCTCTCCTTTTCTGTAGAAGATGACATATCTATTGCTCACCCACATAATCTAGCTTTACACATTGAAGTTCTAGTCTACAATACCCGAGTCCGCCGAGTCCTGATAGACAATGGTGCGGGGTTAAATATTGTTTCTTTCAATGTCATACAACAATTGGTTTTGTCAGAATTGGCTGTGGATTCCAAGAAGAAGATTACTATAAAAGCTTATGATGAAGTGGAAAGATCTTCCAAAGGTCTTGTCACGCTGCCTGTCCGAGTGGGCCCTATCACGAAAGATATTAGCTTCCAAGTATTGGACATCCCACTTGCATATAACATTCTTTTGGGTCATCCTTGGATCCATGACATGCAGGCTGTTCCTTCCACTTATCATCAGTGCGTCAAATTTCCATATAATGGCACTAAAGTTGTGATTTCTGGAGACCATACTATTGCTATTAATGCTCTTGCTGCTGCTGAAAAATTTGTTCCTCATAATGAACCTTCTGTTGATCCTAGTACATCTCTAGTTGCTACTGAGACATCACTTAAGATGATGAGCCTTGGTATGGGTGAATATACACTAGGTTCCTTTGCTTCTATACATGTTTCTCCTAGGTCATATGGGAGACCTTCTGATCAGATGAAGCCTTCCACTTCTGCTATGGTGATCTTTGATACTTTCATTCCTTCATCCATTCCTTTAGAAGCAGAAAGAGAAGAACAAGCTATTCAAGAGTGGATCTATAGAGAGGATTCCAGAAATACTCCCATGCTCAGTAATTCAGACACAGATACAGATGAGTCACCGCTACACACTATGGCTCAAATGGGAGATGATCTTCCTTCTACTTTACTCCTTTGGGGAGAAGAATGTATATCTACTGATGATATGGATGAGGCTTCTATGTCTAGAACCTATGTGCCTAAAGAATCATTGCACTATGATAGACAACGTCACAACATTGCACGACTGCTACAAAGAGGTGATCTCTCACATAATGACATGAGTATCTCTACTTCTCGGCATCTCAAGCCTCTTCTAGAAGATCCTCCCATGACAGATATGGATGTTGATGTGGTTCATACCTCTCATAACCCACCTGACGTGGTTGATGGGTCTTGTGTGGGGTCTGATGAGTTTGTTCCCCGTATTGCCTTAGTAGACTATGTTGGTCCTTCTATGACAAATCTAGATCTAGCTACTTTTGGAGCCTACCCTATAGGCTCAATCTCTCTTGTCACCAGAGATGACATCCTTCACATAAATGCTATTGAACCAGTCACTCCATTTCATTTCGCATCAACACCTGTTACTTCTTCCACCAGCGAACTAGCAACAAAAAAGATTGAATAAAAAATCAAGCATCACAGTCATCAAGTCAAAAGAAAAGAGCAATGTTCGGATGGCGAAAACCACATTGTGGCGGTATCCGAACCTAAGAAAAGTAAAGATAAAAATTTGCTCAAAAATAATGACTCCAAAATAAAAGATGAGAAGCTGATTCTCTACAAAAAAATGGTGCACTACTTCAAGCATGATCTCATATCTATTATACTTCAACCCATTCCTAGAGCTAAGAACAAAGTTGGTAATGCCTTGGTTACTTCAACATCCATCTTACAAATGAAAAAGCATAAATTTCGCTTCAAGTTCCTGGTGGATGAATTACGCTATCCTGCTCACAAATCTTACAATCCTACCATCTTTTCATATCTTCCACCTCATATTCCTCTTGAAAATCCACCACGCCATTCCTTCCGCCATCCCTTACACTTTGCCTTTATCTCTGGTGACTTATATAGGAAGGGTCTAGATGGAACTCTCCTTAAGTGTCTAGAAATAGAGGAGTCAGAAAAAGTGCTAGCTGAAATCCACGATGGCATATGTGGATCACATTCTAATGATCCTTCGCTAGCTCAGACATTGCTTAGGGCTGGTTGTTATTGGTCGAACTGGTTGAGACCTCCTATTGTCACAGTTGCAGCATTTAGGCCTGGGGCCTATCAGTTCTCTACATCAGAGGAAGCAGATTCTTGATGCCCATTTCTGTCTGGGGCATCCTTTGTACATATTTTACGATCCTGAAAAAATACCAAAAAAAAAATCATATATGATGTTGAAAAAAACCTAAAAAGCATATAAAGTACTAAAAAAATGAGCATCCTAGTGAAAACCTAGCAATAGGCGCTTTGATGTCTCACCAAAAAAATCAAAAAATTCAAAAAATTCAAAAAAAAATAGAAAAAGTGCCTTGGTGAAAACCTGGAAATAGGCGCCTTGGTAGCAAACATACAAAAAAATTATAAAAAAGTCCTGAAAAAATCTATCAAGTGGTGAAAAGCTGGAAACAGGCACTGCTTGAGACCCTCTGCACCTATGTCTATCAGTCTTGCGTGGCGCTCTTTCGCTCCACTTCTCTCTTTGCCTCTCCTAGCCTGGAATTGATTCTTGTCTTAGTCTAGGGGGCATATGTTGCTTTAAGCTTATCTTGGGTCTCTTTGTGCATCTGGGTTTCTTGGGCAACTTGGTTCCAATGGTGTTTTTCAACACCACCCCAATGGTGTTTTTCAACACTACCCTTGCGTCGAGTGTTTCTCAACACTTATCAGATGTCCTACCTGCAGTCTAGTATGATGTGATATTTCTCATTTGCAGATGCAATACTCAAAGCTTGACTCTATGACCTACACACACGCACTTAAACACTTGAATCACTGAGATTTGTTTGACTTTATTTCTTTGCATGCTGTCTATGATGATTTCTTTGCTAAGTGGTCTCTCCCTGCGAAGTTTTTGATGATGCATAGCTAGAAGACTGAGGGTATGAGAACATGTTTTATTTCTTTATCTGCTTGTGGGTATATCTTGTTGGTCCTCACTGTCATGAGCATTTATGCTGGTCTTACTTGACACTATGGACCTACAAGGTATTATCCTTGACTATTTTGTGAGTGCATACTTGTAGCCATCTTGACTTTCCTTGTGTCTCGATGTGAGTATAATCTTGCTATATTAAACTTAGGTAATCTCACTGTGCTAGTCATCTTGACCTACATGTCTTTGATGCCTAGGTGAGATTTCCACATTCCTATCTGATAAAGATCATATTCATATTCACATAGTTATGCTAGTGTGTATTGTATGATCTTGCGACGCTACCAATAATGCTCGATGATGAATATTAGATGTCTATTGGCTTTGTAACCTTGCAAGTAAACCACTTTTCATGTAGCTTGCATTTCTTAGGTTCATGTTAGTTTAGTTTTGCATCTTGCATATGGAGAGAGCTCTCCTTTCATTTTTCATGGACTTGTTAATTAGCTGCACTCACCTTTCGCTTCTTCCCGATCATGTCTTTCACTTTCTTGTCTTTCATCTCACATCATTTTCTCTTCATTTCAGGATCCAAACTGAAATCCACATTCACCTTGACCCTTTCTCCTTTTTCCGCACAGTTGGCTGACCTTTTGAGGCCTGATCCTTTGACCTTCGCTGGGGCATCATAACCTCTTCATCCCCATCTCTTTCAACCTTCTAGTCTTTCATTCAAATCCCAAGTTCCGATTCCCCCCTCTATGGCATTTACGGGTTGAGGGACCGATAGGTTCATGCCCCGTGTCCCATGTGTGGGGCATTCCTTCATTGGTTGATGGTTATTCTATTATCTTTCATCTTCGATTATGATTTCTAGTGATTTGATCATGTTGCTCTTGCTTCTGCATTCCCTCTACTTGATTTCTCTTTCGATCCCGAGGGGGCAGACACATCATATCTTATTAGCTATCTCTTTCCTAAGTGTTCAGAACTGTCGCTACCAGGCTGACCATGCAGGATTTTCTATCTCTCTGTACTTCATTCTTTGGAGTCAGATCACTATCTTCTTGCCTTCTTGGCTACTTTCTTGCCTTCTTGGCTATTTTATTCTTTGACTGCATGTGATCCCAAATCGATCTCACATCTGTCAAAATCGCTATTGCTTGCTTTCTTGGTTGTCTGCTTGCCTTCTTGGCTGATCTATTCTTTGACTACATGTGTTCCCAGATCGATCACACATTAGTCAAAGAGGGGCAAAATGTATACACCTAAAAATGGTCACCTAGACTATTAGCCCCTTTTGCTAAATCATAAATTGCTTATTCTTGATCAAATCCTTGTGCTATCATTTATTCGGTTATTTTCTATGGGCTAACCATTTTATCCTAAGTTTTTATTTATTTAAAAGGAATATTTCCTCCCCTTTTAATAAATAAAAAGCCCACCTTTTCTTCTTATCCTATGTTGCACAAATAAAGCATTTAATTCTTATTTATAAAGAAAAATAAAAATAAAATAAAAGAAAAAGTACTTTTTGTCTCACATGGACATAAATTAAATGCTCAACATAAAGTAAATGCTTCTAATTTTCTTATTGGAGGATATTTGTGCACAAGGATCAAGCTTCTTTTTTTCTCCACCGTTGATTAAATCTTTTGCCTCTTAATCTCCATGGCCCATTCCTTTTTCATTCCCTATAAAAGGAGAGCTCTCTTCCTCATTTGCACACACAATTTTTATGCTATTGTTATGCTATAGGTTTTATAGGTCATCTTGGAGCTTTTGGAGATATTCTTGCATCTAGGGTTTGAAGATTTGGAGCATTGTTGGCATTCATCTTGGATCTTCATCAACACTCTATCTTCTTGTCTTCATTCTTGCATCATCATGGCTTTCTTGCTTCATAGTTAGATTTCATTTCTTGCATCTTTCATTTTCATAGCTTAGCTTGCATTGTAATTTCATTTCCATAGCTTAGCTTGCATCTTCATTCTTAGCTAGCTTGCATTGCATTGCATGTCATTTGATTCTTGGGGATATTGGCATTCTTGCCCTTGTCTTCATTGAATCTCCCATTGCATGGTTTACTAGCAAGGTTATTGGCTAAATAGCTCTAGCTGAGAGCATTCTTAAAACCCTTGCACTCCATGCCTAGGGAGCTATGGATCTATTTGTGAGGCCTCATTCTTGAGTTCCCTTGCATGTAATGATTCATAGAAGTGTGGTCACATTTTCACCATACAAATCCATCCTCTTGGTTCATATGTGCAAGGATACTGAAATCCTTTGATTACGCACCTCTGTGACAGTGTTGGTTTACACCTTTTTCAATTTTCTATCTCACCATCTCTTTTTTGGACAATTGAGCACTTTTATTATCCTAGTTTGGTATTGACATTTTGTAAGGTCATCTTATCACCAAGGGTCTTTTTCTTTCATGTCAATTACAACAAGGTACCAAGTTAGTCAAGGGAAATGACCTCAAGTTGTCTTCAATCAGTTGTCCTTAGTCAAAACTCATCAACATCGAAAGGGAAAATAACCCATTTTTTTATCAATCCCCTAAGAGTGAGTCTAAAGTTTGGTTTGACCCAGAGAGAAATTATAGAAAATTGAGTACCTCTTTAGCACCTTCTGAATCGAATATGGATATGAGTTACACCTTCACTAAATAGAAAAGAGAAGCAATGGATCAAACTCTTGATGACATTTTCCAAAGACATAGGGGTAACATGATGTTTGGTAAATCTTCTTATGATAATCAACCTGAATCACCTCCCATCAACACAAGATATCTAGATGCTCACCAACAGGCTAAAAGACATTATAGACAAGCTCACTCAGATGCATAGTCACAACATGAAGACCAAAACAACGAATCTAGTGATGCTCATGTCAATGCAGCTAACTTATTCAGACATTCAAGACCAACTTCTCCACTTAGAGACACCTCACAATATACAAGTGAGAGGTTAAAGAGCATTGAGCGAGAAAAACAAGCTTTCTTGAATGAACAAGCTACCAAAGAAGAAAAGCTTAAACAACTAGAAGCTGAAAGGCAAGCTTTGTTGGACATAAAGAGAAGAGCCGCACAAGAAGAACAAGATAGGCTCCTAGCCCAACAACTTCATGCAAAATTCAACAATAGGGGTATCGACAATGGAACCAACTCTCCACCATCTACTCCCTCAGGAATTCCAAGAAGTAGGAGATGGTCAAGGACTCCTTCGAGATCACCCAGTCTTAGAGGAAGAAGGACTTCACAAAATGCACATTATAGGAGACACACCTCCTAGATACTCAAGACAACCCTCCCAACGAGCTCATCATGGCTCTCAACATGGAGGAAGTAGTGCTGATTTTGATGCTCACAATTTTATGAGAATGCAACAAGAACCACTATTTCAACAATATGTGGAAAAATATGTTGAGCAAAATAAGGATCAATTCTTGGAAAACTTGATCAACAAGGGTGCAAGGGTCCCTTACAACTTTGATGTAGACAGGAAAATCAACAAACAAAACCCTTCACAAGAGGAAGAAATCAAGCAAATGAAGAAGATGATGGAGAAAATGATGGCTCCTAAGAGTTCCTTCAACTTGGATTCCATATGTCCTAATCCATTTGATAAAAGTGTGAATATGGTCAATTTTCCTAGAAAAGTTGAAATTCCCCTATATGACAAATATGATGGTAATGGTGACCCACATGACCATGTGTGTTAGTTCTACATTATGAGTTTTTAATTCCACTATAATGACTCGTATCTTATGAGATTATTTCCAAGGAGCCTCAAGGGCCAAGCAATGGAGTGGTTTACCAACATTACCCCTCCTGTCAAAACTTTTAAAGAACTGGTATAGAGATTTGTGCAACATTTTTCATACAACTTATCAAGGTCAGTCACCATGCTTGATTTGTGCAAATTAAAACAACATCAAGGGGAATCCTTTGTTACATTCTTACAAAGGTGGAGACATTTGGGCTCTTGCTATTATAGGACTATTCCTGAGGATGAAAGGATTGATATCCTTGTTAGTAATTTAGTGCCTGAGATGCGGTATGAGATTCAGAAGATGGTCTTTGATTCATTCGACACTATGGTTGAAACTACATGCATAATAGAGGATGTTTTAAAAGAACAAGGTATTTTGACTAAACAAAGAAACAACAACCATAGTCAAAATAATAATAGAAATCATAAGGATAAAGGCAAGAACTTGCACTGGAATAAAAATAAACAAGTAGTCAATGATGGAGTTGTTGACTCTAACCAACCAAAGGACCAAGGTGTCCTACATTTATCCAGTGCAGTTCAAGCTATGAAGCTTCAAACATCCTCTAACCAACAAGAGCACAAACAACGATATCAAGACAAGTCCAAAAAGGAAAGGAGACAATTCACTAAGCTTGGTGACTCTTATGAAGATATTTTTAAGACACTTATTGCCAACAACCTTGCACAACCACAAGATCCAGCAAAATTCCACATACCTGACATTAAACCATATTGGTGGAATGAGAAAGCCTTTTGCAAATACCACAATGGCATTGGGCATGACATAGAGCATTGCTAGAAACTTAAGCATCTTATTCAAGATCTGATTGAGAGTAATAAAATGCAAGTTGATGGGTTGAATACTAATGCAGACCACAAAGCATTTAAGGAACCTTTTCCAAAATATGATAAGGGGGAAACCTCTAAACCCAAAGATGGCAAAGCTGCAATTAACTACAACTACACATCTGCGAAAAATGTCATCAATATGCTTGAAGTTCTTGAGGAGAGTGTTAATATGATGGGAAGCAGAGATCCTTATGGTCATGATGATAATTCTCCTCCTATATTTGATGCAGAACCCATGATTGTGCTTAGAGGTCCTCACTTTCGAAGATCATCCCAAGCTCTAAACACTGTCACTAGAAGCCAAAACCAAGGTCCTGTGGTTATTAGGGGGCCTAATTCCAAACCCAATCAAGTGACATCTAAAAATGTCACCAAATCAGTAGTCAATCCTGAAATGAGCTATAATCTTGTTGATCAGTTACAAAGAACACCAGCTCAAATCTCCATTTTTGAACTCTTAGAATTGTCTCCAAGGCATAATCGTATCCTTGAGGATGCTTTGCGTGCAGCCAATGTTCCTAACAACATAGACATTGACCAATTCTAGAACATGGTTAACCACCTTGCTAGCCCTCATTACCTCACATTCTCAGAAGAAGATGACAAAGCCTTGAGCCATCCACACACTCTTGCCCTCCATATTGAAGTCATGATCCACAAGACCCGTGTTAGGCATGTGTTGATTGATGGGGGTGCTGGGCTCAATATATGTTCTTTGAGTCTTTTGAAAACCTTGGGATATTCAGATCAAGTAATTGACACAAGGAAGAAAATTACAATAAAAGCCTATGATGAGGTAGAGAGAAGCTTTAAGGGGTTGGCCGTTCTTCTCGTTAGGATTGGCCCAGTTGAGAAGGACATTTTGTTTCAGATTGTTGATGCTGGACCCCTCGCATACAACATCTTACTAGGTAGACCATGGATTCACGACATGCAAGCAGTACTGTCTACCTATCACCAATGTGTCAAGTTCCCATACAATGGTGTAGAAGTCTACATACCAAGTGATAGTACCTTATCTATTAATACCATTTTAGCAGGCACTCTTGTTCCTCTTAATAGAGTAGCAGAGAATTTTGATGCAACTTTTGAGCAATGCAAGAATAAGTTTAAGTCCATAGACCCTGGGATGGGAGATTATCAACTGGACTCCTTCACAAAAATGCCAATCTCACCTAGGTCCTATGGAAAACCTTCATAGGAGATGCGACCTTCATCCTCAGCTATGACTTTGTTTGACACTTTTGTGGAGTCATTCATACCCATTCAAGATAAAAAGAAGTGGCTGTTAGAGATTGGATCTACAAGGAGGAAAAGTAAATGCATACTGAAAATTTCTCCCCATCTCCTAAAACTTATGGAAGAGGATACACCTTGGTCAAAAATATGGGTTACCCAAGTCATGGTCCTCTCAGTCATAGATTGGATGCTAAAGCTGAACCACTTGACCATGCTCTTTTTGGGCGTAAACTAAAACAACAATTGGCCTAGGTTTTGAAGGTCAGAACAAGAAAATTACTCCTATCCTAGCTGCGATGGATAGTGATGATGATTCAAGTTACATACCCAACCTACAGAATTAGCAAGATAGGTGTGAAGATTGGGTCCCTTCCACCAATCTCCTTTGAGGAGATTCCGATGTTCCAGTTACTAATCCAATAGTTTCAAACCTAGAACAGGTAGAGTCCACCATTGAAGATCATGTTGAGAATCTTATTTGAGAACAAAAATCCACAAATGACATTCAAGAGGGTGTTACCCTTTGTGACATCAAAGCTTCCACATCTAGATGTCAAAAAAATGCATGGTGTAAACATCCCAGTCGGGATTCAGATACAAATTCTCATGAGTATGAATGGGAGTCTCTCTCAGACTCCTCTATAGCTAACATGGACATTGATGTTGTCCATACATATAGTGCCCAACCTGCAGTAACTGACGAGTCTAGTGTAGGATTAGAGGATTGGAATCCACAAGTTGCTTTAGTAGATGATGCTTTGTTTAATAGGATAAATCCTAATTTGGGTACCTTAGAGGGATACTTGATAGATCCTAACTTTTCCCTTGCTAGAGATAATACCTTCCATATCAACAACATTGAACCAATCATTGACTTACCCCTTGTTAATCCTCACCTAATTGATTGGTCTCAACACTATCAAGAGCCTCAGCTCTTAACTTTCCAGAATGATCATGAGATAGCGTGCTACCTAAATGCCCTTGAGCCCATAGTCTCTTCCACCAGTGAACCAACTATGAGCATGATAGAACTAGATATCAAGTACCTCAATCACAAAATGAAAAGAAAAGGAAAAAAAATAATGGTTCTAATGGCGAAAACCACTATGTGGCAGTGTCAGAACCCAAAAAAGTAAAAACAAAGGACATATCCGAAGGTGAAAAGCTCTTTGAGGCACCTAAGGATGGGGTGCTTGATAATCTTCCAAGTTATTTCCAAGATAGGTCATCAGTTCTTATTGAGCCTACACAGCTAGTTAACCTGAATACAGAAGAGGCTCCACAAATTGTACACTTGGCTCAATCTCTATCTACACAAAAACAAGAGGCATACACCAAGTTCCTACAAAGGAAAAAGATCAATTTTTCTTGGACTACTCAGACATGCCAGGGTTGGGCAATGGTCTCATTATGCATCATTTGTCCATAGCTCCAGGAATCAAACCAGTAAAAAAAAAGTTGAGGAAAATGCATCCCCATATAGCTCTTTTAGTAAAAGTAGAATTAGAAAAGCTCCTCAATGTAGGGTTTATCAGAGCTATTGATAATGCTGAATGGATTTCCAATATAGTACCAGTTTCAAAACATGACAAGTCCATTTGTGTCTGGACCGATTTTAGAGATCTTAACAAAGCTTGCCCAAAGGATGATTTTCCACTTCCTGACATAGATATGATAGTGGACATGACTGTGGGATACGAGATCTATTCTTTGATGGATGGATTTTCTAGCTACAACCAAATTAAGATAGCTCCTGAAGATCAGGAAAAGACAACATTCACTTGTGCATGGGGAACCTATTGTTGGAACGTCATGCCATTTGGATTGAAAAATGTAGGAGCTACTTATCAAAGAGCTATGACCACCATATTCCATGTCATGATGCATAAGAATATGGAAGACTATGTGGATGACACCTTAGAAAAATCTAAGAGGGATGCACACCTCAAAGATCTAGAAGTCATTTTAGATCGTATGGAATAGTTTCAGCTAAGATTAAATCCCAAAAAGTGTGCATTTGGAGTCACCTCCGGTAAAATTCTAGGGCTCATTATTTTAGCCAAAGGAATAGAGGTGGATCCAGAAAAAGTTCAAGCAATATTGGATATCCCACCTCCCAAAAATATCAGTCAAATGAGGAGTCTCCAAGGATGACTTCAATCTATTAGGAGGTTTATTTCACAACTAGCAAATAGAGCTCAACCTTTTAATAATACATTGCATAAAGGGGTTAAATGTGTATGGAATGAGGATTGTTAGAAAAGAATTGACCAAATCAAATAGTACTTGGCCAATCCTCCAATTTTAATGCCTCCTATCCCAGGAAAACCACTCATCTTGTATGTTTCAGTGACAAAATCTTCCATGGGGGCATTATTGGCTCAACTTGATGATAATAGAAAAGAAAGAGCTATCTATTACATTAGTTGAACACTTGTTTCCTATGAGGTCAATTATACTAGTATTGAAAAGTCTTGCCTTGCTGTGGTGTTTTCTTCCCAAAAGCTGCAACATTACATGCTTGCACATACAATACACCTCATAGCCAAGATTGATCCTCTCAAATATTTTCTTGGTAAGGCTACTCTCACGGGTAGGCTTGCTAAGTGGATGATGATCTTATCAGAATTTGACATAGAGTATGGTGAGCATAAGGCCATCAAGGGACAAGTTATCACTGATCAACTAGCTGATTTTCCAATTCAAGATAGCATGCCTATTCAAGTTGAATTTCCAGATGAGCACATAATGTACATGACTACAAGAACATGGAAGATGTTCTTTGATGGCTCTTTCATGCACAATGGCTCAGGAGCTGGACTGTTGTTTGTCTCTCCTAATGGGTATACTATTCCTAAGTCCTATAAATTATTGTTCCCATGCACGAACAACATTGCTGAATATGAGGCCTTGAAAATGGTCATAGAATGGGGAATTACAGAACTACACATTTATGGGGATTCACAATTGATTATCAACCAGGTTAATGAAGAATACCAAACAGAGGATGAAAAATTGATACCCTATAAGAAGATGGTTGATTCATTTTGATGATATTTCACCTTTGTTACATTTCAACAAATCCCTCACGTAGAGAATAAAGTAGCTGACGCTATGGCTACAATGGCCTCCCTTCTTCAGCTAGACCAACATGAGTCTAGATATGAATTCCTGGTGGAAGAGCTACACTTCCCTATTTTTGACTCCTCAAAAAGCCATGTCATTTGTACCTTGGTTAGTCATGAGTCATCCCATTATGGTGCCATTTACTCAAATCTCCATGATGGCATTATCCCTAACACATTTAACCACTCTGAAAGAAGAAACCTTGTCCGTAATGCCTCTTGCCACACCCTTATCTCTGGTGATCTGTATAGGAGGGGTTTAGATGGGGCACTTCTTAGGTGCTTGGAAAAGGATGAGTCCGACTGAGCGTTAGCTAACATTCATGAGGGCATTTGTGGAGGACATTCTAATGGTCTTGCCATGGCCCGAAGGTTGCTTAGGGCGGGATACTATTGGCCCACAATGCAGATGGATGCTATAGCTTTTGCCAAGTCTTGTGAAAAGTGTCAGAAACATAGAAACCTAATTCATACTCCAGGTAGGGAGCTTATTCCTTCTATTTCTCATTGGCCATTTTAGTGTCGGGCCTTTGAGCTTGTTGGTCAGATTCATCCCAACTCATTAGGTGGACATAAAATCACTATTACTGCTACTGACTACTTTACCAAATGGGTAGAAGCCGTTCCACTTTCTCTTGCTTTAGGTAGGACAATTTCTTTGTTCATTTTGAATCACATCATCTGTCAGTTTGGAGTGCCTTCAGAAATCATCACTAACAATGGAGGTCAATTTAAAAACAAGGACCTTACACACCTCTACAAGAAATTCAAGATAAAACAGCATTGGTCCTCCATTTACTTCCCATAAGGAAATTGACAAGCAAAGGCTTCAAATAAAACCATTCTTAAAATTCTCCATAGAATAGCTCACAAGAATGGTAGAGACTGGCATTTATAGATCAATCTAGCCTTATGGGCCTATAGAATGAGTATTCATACTCCAACAGGGGCTACTCCTTTTGCCCTCACTTATGGTGCTGAAGCAGTGTTACCTTTAGAGGTAGAGATCCCTTCACTTAGAGTCTCTCTCAAAGGTTTGGTTACAGATGAAGATTATCACACTGTGAGATTGCAAGAATTGGAACTTCTTGATGAGAAATGAAGAGAATCATTTGATCACATGAGAGTTTACCAAAAGTGTATGTCCAAAGCATTTAACAAGAAGGTTCACCCTAGAGAATTCCAAGTAGGGGATCTTGTCTTGTGAGAAAACCCTAAGAACCAACAACATAGAGAGCGAAAAGGGATGTTTGAACCTAATTGGATTGGACCATACATTATTACTGCTACTTTTGGGATAGGTGCTTACTCACTATCTGATCCAGAGGGAGAGCAGCTCCCTGATCCTATCAACATTTTGCACCTCAAGAAGTTCTACCCATGATGCCTATTCTATCTGGGGGCATCCTTTGTACATATTTATGGATCTTGAAAAAATACCAAAAAAATTCATATATGATGCTGAAAAAATCCTAAAAAGCATATAACGTCCTGAAAAAAATACAAATTTTTTTTTAAAATAGCAAAAAATTCAAAAAAATAGAAAAAGTGCCTTGGTGAAAACTTGGAAATAGGTGTCTTGGTAGCAAAAATCCCAAAAAATAAAAAACAATGAAAAAAGAGAAAAATTTGCAATAAAATCAAAGTGGTGAAAACCTGGAAACAGGCACTACTTGAGGCCTTTGCACCCCTATTTCTTAGCATGCGTTCTCAACACTTAGCCTTTCTCCATCATGCCTTGACCTTGTTGCCTTGGTTTGGAATTGGTCTTTGTCTTGGACTAGGGGGCATAACTGTATTAGCTTTGGTCTCTTGTATGTGCTAGTCTTTAGGACACCTTGCAAATAGTGTTTATCAACACTACCCTAGCGTCAAGTGTTTCTTAACACTTATCAGATGTCTTACCTACAATCTAGAATGATGCAATATTTCTCATTGGTAGATGTGATACTCAAAGATTGACTCTATGACCTACAAACACGCACTTAAAAACTTGATGCACTGAGACTTGTTTGACTTTATTTTATTTGTGTGCTGTCTATGATGATTCCTTTGATGAGTGTTCTCTCCCAAAGATAGTTTTTGATGATGCATAACTAGAAGACTGAGGGCATGAGGACATGTTTTATTACTTTTTCTATTTGTGGGTATATTTTTTTGGTCCTAACTATCATTAGCATTTATGCTTTTTCCACTTGACACTAGGATCTACAAGGTATTATCCTTGACTGTTTATGTGAGTGCATGCTTGTAGTCATCTTGACCTTCTTGTGTCCTGATGCAAGCATAATCTTGCTATAGAAAACCTTAGGGAACCTCATTGCACTAGTCATCTTGACCTACATGTCTTTGATGCCTAGGTGGGATTCCCACATTTCTATCTGATATAGATCATATTCAAATTCACATAGTCATACTAGTGTGCATTGTATGATCTTGCAATGCTACCAATAAAGCTCGATGATGATTATTAGATGTCTATTGGCATTGTGACCTTGCAAGTCAACCACTTTCATAGTAGCTTGCATTTTTTAGGAGTCTAGTTTTTCATCTTGCATATGGAGAGAGCTCTCATTTTCATCTTACATGGACGTGTTGGTCAACTGCACTCACCTTTCCTTTTCTCAATCATGTCTTTCATTCCTTGTCTTTCACATCATGACCTATTCCTATCATCACAAGGGGTTAATCTTATCATCATATATATATCCTAAATAGATCATTTCTAGAAACATGAGTCTATATCACAAACATGAGAACTAAACATACATCTATGAGAGAGATCATACATGAGCATATAAACATACATTTTGAGCAATATGACAAGATAATATAAACACTGATACATCCATCACAAGTGAGACATACACATGATATATCGTAAATCTAGTACATCTCATATATAAATGTCATGATACAAAATACAATGTGAGATCCCAAAATCTGGACCAAAGTCTCAAGATATGTCCAAAACACCTAAAACCTAAAACCTAGGACTCACTGCCTCCATCATGCAGACCTGGTGGTGGAGGAGGTGGTACTGCATTAGGTACCATGTCTGATCTACCCACTACTACTAAGTAGGAAGGAGCTCTCTGACCCTCTGACACTGCCTGTATATAGAGCCCATGGTAATATGCCATTCACACCGCCTCTCTCTGGCTCTCTGCAATGGTAGCCTATAAGGCTCTCTCTCACCATTCTATCTCCATCCTCACATCAGTCAGCTACTGCTCTCTCACAACTATGGTGATCCTTAGCTATTTCATCTCTACCTCTAGAGCCTGTATCTTGGCTCTCAAGTCCTCTCCTCCCATAGGCTGATCCTACTTAGCCTCTACCTATTAGCGAGCTAGTCTCACCACATCATCCCCCCTCATGTGCTAAATGCCAACCCCATGACCATTTTTGGCCACTGGATCAAGAGTTCTAACCTATCTTCTAGACTCTCCCCCTCCCACCATATCCTCCATCTCCATCATCACCATCCCCTCCCTGTGCCGGTGGTTGTGTGTCGAGTATAATGAATCGAGAGAATGGGGCCCTCCGCCTCTCTACCTTATAGGCTACATTAGCCCCTGCATCCACCATGTCTGGGAGATGCTCCCAGGGCTCCCTCTGAATAGCATCTCTATCCTATACTGCCTACTGGTAATCTAGCATCGGCAGCCAACCCTGACCCTCCTCATCTCGGGCCCGTGCATAAGTAGTTGTCTTTGTTGATACCTACTGCTGCCACCCAAACTGCCTCCAGACATGAGTGATATAGAATCTCTCAACAATCTCTGCATGTTGACCTACCAGTGGCCAGCTGCATAGCATATAGCTTAGCTCATCCTTTGCATCTCCCCACTGCTCAACTGCCCTGTAAGGTCTCCATGTGAATGAGACAAGCTCATCCAACAATCTGCGATAGTATGTCACATCCCCGCTATGAGGCTATGACAAGAACCCTGTATACTTGCAAATGAAGGGATGTCTCCTCTCCCTTGGCTAAACTCATGGTTGCACCATAGTGATATGCTCTCATGCCCAAATCTATGCTAAGATAGCACCACATGCCCAGGTCCCTCTCTCCCGATAAACAATCTCGTGGAGCTCGTGGTACATGTCGGCCAATATGACCAGGCCCCATGCTAATCACTATGGATGTGCCACCAGATCTACTAGCAACCTACCCCATCCTAGTGGAAACCCCTTCTAACTCCTATCAGTGATAAGGGCTTGTGCAATAATTGAGGTGACAATGCAAGGTATTAGGAAGTCCCTACCAAAATCGTCCATCAATCGATCCCAGATGACGTGTCAGTCTATAATCGTGACATCCTGGAACATGCCTAGATGGCCTACCATCCCTCAGAAGCATCTTGATCATAGTACACCTGTGCCAGCAAACAATCATGTTAGTTTCTATTATATGGAAACATTACATCTATAACTATCTATAAACATGATTATACTTACAGGATCACCATGGCTAGGCACTCGGAGAATCTGATAAATGTCCTCTAGTGTGATCGATGCCTCTCCAGTAGGGAGATGGAAGGTGTTGTGCTCACTATGCCATCTCTCAGCTAGTGCAGTCAACAACCCATAGTCTGCTCGAATGTAGGGTAACTATAGCAAACACCTAAAGCCCATAGCCCTCAGATCTACCTTGCCCAGATCATCCAAATCTTAGACAAATTGTAACCCAGTCACCTTCGATGTTCTAATGAGTAGTGCTGAAAAGGCCTCCTGCAAGCCATTAACCCCATCCAGATGTCAGAACATATCATGATGGATGTCTAAAAATTAATACAAAACATCTTAAAATGCAAACATTGTCTAGACCCATGTCATTTTGCTCAAAATCATTAAAACATGTCAAATTTTTAACCTGGGCGATACTATTTTTTGCTAAAGTATCACGCGATACTTTCTTCATTAATAGGGTGATAATATATTCACATGCGATACTTCGTATACGATCACGTGATAGTTCACCAGTTATCGTGTGATACTGGTTTACATACGTGCGCGATACTATTTGGACCCACGAAGTATCACGTGATAGATCATCTCAAAGGGCGCGATACTTCTAAAATTTGAAAATTTAAAAATTTTAAAACATGTTTTAAATGCCATAAATGCTCATAAATGACTCAAAAATAGGTAATTTTTTCTGAAAACATACCAGGGCACCATACTGTAGAGGCCAGTTGTGCAACCGAGAGCACTCAAATCGATGCTTGTGTACCAGAACTGCTGCTTGCTGGGCCATTTTATCTCTCTAAGCTCTTCATATTCTCAAATCGCTAAAAGTCAAATGATTTTGAAAATGACCTTTTTGACCCCTTATATAGCCTTTTGACTTTTTGACCAATTTTCAAAACACTTCAAAATTGCACGAAAATTGCACCCTTGGCTAATTTTGACGTCCTGTATCCATTTTTGGACTCAAAATCAAAATTCAAGTTCATCTTGATAGTCCAAATCACATTTCAAAATTTTCTCCTTCTATGTGGTTGGTTGACCTTTTGAGGCCTTATTCTTCGATCTTTGTTGGGGCATCTTCATCTCCATCCCTTTCAATCCTTCTAGTCTTTCATTCATCTCCTTCACTTCATTTCTCTGAGGTTTGACTTCATTTTTATCCTACATCTTTCTCGATCAAACCCGGTCAAACTGGGGCGTATCTTCACTACTTGATGGTTATCCTTTTGTCCTTCATCTTCGATTATGATTCCTAGTGGTTTGATCAATTTTCTATTCTCCTCTACCTAATTTTGATTTTGATTCCATGGGGGCAGTACCTATCAACTTCAATCCTTGATTCAGCTTATCATTCAGCTCAGCTTGAGATTCTTATCTCCTATTTTGAGACTTGATTATCACTTAAGAGAAATGGTGTTGGTCTTGTCTTTTGATTTTTATCTCCTATTTGACTTGGTTAGCACTTACTAGCAATAGTGTTGGTCTTGTCTTTGTTAGCTTATGCTTATGCTTGTCTCGATGTGTTCCCATCTCTCGAACACACATCTGAGTTGTCTTGTGATCCCAAATTAATCTCACACTTCAATTCTATTCTTTGACCACATGTGATCCTAAGTCAACCTCACATTAGTCAAAGAGGGGAAAATGTATGCACCCTAAAATGGTCGCCTAGACTTTGGGCCCCCATTCAGCAATTTATCAAATCCTTGAATCAACATTTTCAAAAATCAGCATTTTCCAAATATCAATTTCCTTGACCAAATCCTAATTCAATCATTTTTTATTATTTTCCTTGGGCTAACCATTTTATCCTAAGTCTTTATTTAATTAAAAGGAATATTTCTTCCCCTTTTATTAAATAAAAAGTCCCAACTTTTCCTCTTATCCAAAGTTGCATAATAAAAGCATCATTCTTATTTTATAAAAAGGAGAAAAAGCACTTTTTGTCTCATATGGACACAAAAGCCAACTCTTATTTTCTCATTGGAGGATATTTGTGCACATGGATTGCTCCTCTTTTAAGCCCCACCCTTGATTAAATCTTTTTCCTCTTAATCTAAATCATCCGTTGATTCTCATTTCCTATAAAAGAAGAGCTCTCTTCCTCATTTGCATATCAATCTTTTTATGCTAATGTTATGCTGCAGGTTTTCTAGGTCACTTTGGAGTTTTTGAAGATTTGGAGCATTCTTGGCTTTTGCATCTACATTCCATTCCTAGTTTCAATCCATGTTTATGCTTTCATAGTTTAGATTTTCTTTATGCTTTAGATTAGCTGACTTAGTTTAATTAGGAGGCTTTGTAATACTTGTTCTTTCATTTCCATAGCTTAGTTTGTACTTTCATTCATAGTATAGAATTGCATTGCATTCTCATTTTGATTCTTGGGGATATTGGCATTCTTGTCGTTGTCTTCATTTCAATCTCCCATAGTGTGGTCTACTAGCAGGTTATAGGCCTAATAGCTCTAGCTGAGAGCAATATTCAAACTATCATTGTGACTCCATGCTTAGGGAGCTATGGATCAATTTTTGAGACCTCATTCTTGAGTGTTCTTGAATTTAATGATTCATAGAAGTGCACTATTTTGTTTGTACAATGTGGACATAAAAAGAAAAAAATCACAAAAGATGACATTTGCCAGCTATTTTAAAAACTAGGGGACACAGATACTCTTAGAAGTACAACAAGGAGGTTCCCAATTCATTGGTGCGTAAATGAAGACATTAAAAACAATTTTTGGGAGATGGTCGATGGTATTTGATTCACGTCCTTGTAAAAATCATGAGGTTCCTATATATTACTTGAGGAAACTCTATTGCAAGTTTGTACTCAAGGAGGTGACAAATTATTTTGACATTCTGGATTCTTAAGGTAGAGGAGGGGGGTCATCATTTGATCGAGCGGGGGCACATCATGACCCTAACACATATAGGGCTTCTATTGGAAAGCTATAGGTGGATCATTATAGTATTCCTTTCGTTGTGAATGAACATGTAGAGGTAGACACACTAGGCACAATTAGTGCTCTAATAGACTCTCATTCAGTGTTCCTCTCCTTTAGTTGAGGGTGACTATGGTCAATCCTTGAGGGGGCATATTTGTTAGTCATGTGGATGCTTGTGCACATTTGGTACTAGTGAGAGAGAGGAAGAGGATTCTAGAATGATGACTGATAGCTTTCTAAATATGACATTTGGCATTGACACACAGGTAAATATTTCCAAGTTCATTAAATTTCTTTGATCATATTTCATTTATAAAAGAATAACTATTTAATTTAGTATATATTGTTTATGATGAAAATTTGGGGAAAGAGTGTCAATGGCAGTGGCACTGGAAGTGGAAGTGGAAATGATCCTAATGTCCCCTTTTACACATTATCGTCAATTCCACAAGTATGTATCGAATAAAATATTTTAATTAACATATTTGATTATTATGTAATTATATGAATAATTGTATCATAACTTATTGTGCATGTGCATTAGATGTGCACTGGTGGACCATCGACGTTCACCACAAACATCAAAGGGCATCGTGAAACTTTCCTTGAGGTATCTTTATTTGCATATTAATTTGATTTACTTGATTATATATTATTAATGAATGAATGACTAAATTACTAGACAAATTATGATCAAAATCCAGAGGCACGATGATTACATTCTTTCACCTGGGTTTGTGAGGTCACCATTGAGTCCATAGGTATATATGTAATAATGCATTATAATTAACATGTCAGTAGTATGTTCTTATATGAATGGTTATCTTATAATTTTCCATGTACATGTGCACTAGTTGAATGTTGGAGCTTTGACTTTGACACCACACACCGGAGGAGGCGGTGGAACCTTCACGGAGGTATCATTTACTCATTAGTAGGGTTGTAAAAAATATATGTAATCTTGATAACTTCATGATACTTTTTTGTTTCATTTTCAGCTTTTGACATCAGAGACTCCTCCTTCTCTCTGTGATACTTTGGATCATGGAGTAGTTGCAGTAGTAACTAGTTCTAAACACTGACTGAGGTATGAAAGAGATCACTTAACTTTAATTATTATTTTAATAGTTTGTATTGAATGTTATAATGATAGTCATGTATGTATTTTAATTATTATTTTGATCATTGTTGTAGGGACTTATTACTCTAGATCGCCAGCATGCACCTTTGGTGGATGAACATAGTGACTATTTGCTAGCGGTAAGCGAATATTCAGTTTTATGTCATTGTATAATTCAATTTTGATGTATATTAGTTATCTCTATCTAAATTTTTGTTTTATTAGGTCGAGCTATAGAAGAGTCTAGACAGGAGTACGAGTGAGCGCACTCGGAAGACTACAGCATCCACTGCATCTCCATCAACGCGATGATCGAAGACAACTCAAGATTTGTTTTCTTCCCCTAGCGGGAAAGGACTAGATTAGGGATATGGATTATATGCCTATATGGCATTAGTGGACATATTTTTTTTATATTGTATAAGTGATACATTGTACATCCATTTGGCTTTGAGGAAGCCAATTTTATTGTATTGAATATATTCAATGTATGACATTATTGGACATATATATTTGGCTTCATACCCTACAATTTTTTTTTATAATGTTTTAGGTATGCAATTTATGTGTTTGGTGTATTAATGTATACTAATTTATGTTTAGGTGGATGTCTTATGCTTTGTAAATTTCCCATGCCTTATAGTTATGCTTGTATGTTTATCAATGTATGTTTAACTTGCTATCTATGCTACAAATGCCAGTCACTGTCCTCAATAATAGTCAATTCCTTGATTGTAATAATAACAAAAGTAATGAAATGAATGTAGAAATGTATAGATATAATATAAGGCAATATTTTTATGTCACAACCTATCCAAGATCACGTGGAATCAAACATTTATATTCATTGGTGTGTTTCATGTTCCATGGGATAGTCACAATATAAAGACATGACCTCGAACAGGTGAGGCAACATATGGCAAGGTTGTCATCTATTGAACCCAATACCAGGCCTATTTTGATCTGTGGGTACCCTAATGTTGGCAAGAGTTCTTTTATTAATAAGATTACTACGACAGATGTGGATGTGAAACATTATACTTTTACAAACTAACTTCTAATCATCCCCTAACTAACTGGTTGTTAATGAAAAACACTAGAATACATATTTTCACTCATCCTACTGCTCACCCCGGAGTCGTCGGTGTTGTTTGAACAACTATGTGTGCCAAAAAAGGTTGTTAGTAGCATTTATTCAACCATTCAAAGTTTTTGGAACAAACGGTTTGATGCTCTGAGTGATGGTTGGAAAGATACGCAATGTTGGTCATTTGAACTGAGGAACACTTTAAGTTCTGATATTGACCGAGACTATGTTTCTAATTTTAAATGAAGTTGAATCTCAAAAAATTGAGATAGGGTTTTGTAGGCCCTGACAACATAGTCTCTTAGCACATGACAGATCGATTCTACCTCACACAAGCTCTGAGATATGACCCCACAAAGATCACTGATTTCATGCTGAAGGGACCTTGGGGGAAACTTCAGCACAGAGTCATTGGCGGGGATTGATTGACTGTGGGTGGTGAACAAGGTTTCCCATAACATTTACCTGACTATTCAGAGCTATCGAAATAGATGGTTCAATGCTACGACTGACAATTGGAAAGATATGCAATGTTGGCCATTTTCCATTGAGGAACACTGTGAGTTATGACATCGACCGAGAATATGTTGCCAAATATAAACAAACTTGAATCTTTGAAAATTGAGATAGGCTATTGTAGGCCTCGACAACATGGTCCCATAGTACCTAACAGATCCATGCTACCTTGCACGAGCTCCAACATATGACCCCACAAAGATCGCTGATTTCATGCATTTGGCACCTTGAGAGATACTTCGGCCTGGAGTCATCGGTGGGGATTGAACGACCGTGCATGCCAAATAAGGTCACCACTAGCATTTACCCAGCCATTCAGAGCTATTGGAATAGACGGTTCACTGCTATGACTAACGGTTTGAAGGATACACAATGTTGGCTGTTTGAACTGAGGAACACTTTGAGTTCTGACATCGACTGAGAATGTGTTGCCAATTTTAATCAAACTTGAATCTCTAAAAACTAAGATAGGATTTTGTAGGCCCTGGCCCTTGAATGTGTTGACAGATCGATTCTATGTTTCATGAGCTCTGAGATATGACCCCGCAAAGATCTCCCATTTCATGCTGTTGGGACCTTAAGGGACACTTTGGCACAGAGTCATCGGTAGGGATCCAACGACTATGTGTGGTGAATGAGGTTGCCACTATCATTTACCCGACCATTCAGAGCTATTGGAACAAATGGTTTGATGCTATGACTGATGATTGGAAGGATACGCAACATTGGCCATTTGAACTGAGAAACACTTTGAGTTCTGATATCGACCAAGAATGTGTTGCCAATTTTTAAAAAAGTTGAATCTCTAAAAACTAAGATAGGCTTTTGTAGGCCCTGATAACATAGTCTCGTAGCACCTAATGGATTGATTCTACCTCACATGAGCTCCACGATATGACCGTGAAAAGATTTTTGATTTCATCTTGAAGGGACCTTGAGGGACACTTCAGCACGAAGTTGTCGGTGGGGATTGAAAGACTATGCGTGGTGAATGACATTGCCACTAATGTTTACCCAGCCATTCAGAGCTATTGGAATAGATGGTTCAATGCTATGATTGAAGTTTGGAAAGATACGCAATGTTGGCCATTTGAACTAAGGAACACTTTGAGTTCTTACATCGTCTCGTAGCACCTGACGGATCAATTCTACCCTGCACGAGCTCTGAGATATGACCCTGTAAAGATCATCGATTTCATGCTGAAGGGACCTTGAGGGACACTTCAACATGGAGTCATCGGTAGGGATCGAATGAATGTGTGTGCCGAATGAGGTTTCCACTAGCGTTTACCTGGCCATTCAGAGCTATTGGATTAGACGGTTTGATGCTACGATCGACGGTTGGAAAGATACATCAATCGAGAATGTGTTTCAGATTTTAAATGAAGTTGAATCTCTCAGAACTGAGATAGGATTTTGTAGGCCGGTTCATTAACGATCAATGGCTATACAATGCATAATCAACATGTGAAAAATACTACTCCAGTCGGAAGGTAAAACAACTCTAACTTCGACATGATCCATGCAATCCTTATGCAATAATAGGAGAAGGTCCAAGAATACTTCCAAGGCACAACATTAACTTCACAAAGCATGAAGCCAACAACATAAATGACTACAAAGAAAACAACAAATAGGTACATAAATCAGGAAATATGTTTGGCGATGCAAGATTGGTCAAGACCCAAGATGCTCCTGCATCAGACACCCCAAGTAAATAAAAAGTTCTCATGAACGTCGGAAGGGAATCAAGATATATATGTCATATCTTTTCTTAACCCATATCTCATCTGTTCATTCCATGTTGTCTTCACTTTATCTATTGTCACACTCAGCAAATTATCTTTCACTGCACTTTTCTCATCTTTCCTATTTGCAAGTGATAGAAACTTAGTTTGACCATCCTTTCCATTGTTGATTACACTAGTACTTCAGTGAATCATAGTTCCTCTAGACTTAATAATCATCTTGGCATCATTTGCATTCCTCTGTGTTGATGCAAAGAGTGAAACTCTTTCCCAATTCCTAAAGGCTATTCTCTTAATGTTTATTGGTGATTTTGAAGAAACTCTAACCTTTCGTAGAGCCACCATAAATCCAACATTTTCCAATATCTAACCTTTCTAGGAAACTTAAGAAGTTTCTAAGCTTTCCATTTTTTTTAAAAGCACATACAAAGAATTATCTATCATCACATTTTACTAAAACATAATTAGAAAAATATTTAGTGGTGTGGAATAGATACATTCTAAAATATAATTAGAAAAGTATTTAGTAGTGTGGTATAAATTGAAAGAGAATAAAAGACAGTCACAAGAATCATGAGTATTTTGAGCTTGAAAGGAAGATATCAAGAAATTGAAAATAATGTATCAAAAATAATGTGAAAAAATTATAACAAAATAAGGCAAAAGCGAATTAAATTATAAAATAAGGTATGATACAATAAGAATTGAAGAAGAATAAAAGCACTTCCACTTTTAAATAAGAATTAAATAACAATACAACTTTAAAAAAATTCTATACAATTATAAAGCTTTAACTTTTATTTAAACAAATAGTGAAATGTAAATAAGAATTTACTAATATAATGAGAAAAAAAATAATACATACATTCTAAAATATAATTTGAAAAATATTGAATGGTGTGGTATAAGTTGAAAGAGAACAAAAGACAGTGACAAGAATCATGAGTATTTTGAGCTTGGAAGGAAGATATCAAGAAAATGAAAATAATGTATCAAAAAGAATGTGAAAAAATTAATAAGGAAAATGTGAGAAAACTGAATTAAATTATAATTCAGTATGTATGATCAATAAGAATTGAAGAAGAGTAAAAGCATTTCCACATTTAAATAAGAATTAATTAACAGTAAAACTTAAAAAAATTCTATATGATAATTAAGCATTAACTTTTATTTAAACAATAGTAAAATTTAAATAAGAATGAACTAATATAATGAAAAAAATAAATTAGTGTACTGAACAAGTCTAATAGTTCAGTAATGAATCATAGACATACAATAAGACACGAATGACAGTTTCAATGAAATATGAGAGAACATCATTTACTCGTCTTGTATTATTATCTTCATATTAAGATTTTAGGAATAAAAAAATGGTTATTTGGAATGAAATAAGTGGCCTTTTTTATATTTTATTTCATTACTATTTTTTAATATAAATATTGTATAATTTTTACATATTACTATTTTAATAAAGTATAAATGTATTAAATTTAATATAAATTATAAGTTTTGGTGTTCTTTATAGTTTATAAATTAATTTTTTATATTTTCTCTAATTCTTTTACATATATATATATTATTATTTATTTTCATGAAAATTTTATATACTTATTCTATATAAATGATATTTTTGTAATTTAATAATAAACTTATTTTAAATGATAGTTATGATTGACAAACTTTGTGAATATATAATATTTTAACATATTTATTTTTTCAAAATATGTTTAATTTAACAAAAGATATTTACTTAAATTGATTGAAGTCATTTGTGAGAATGATGAAATGTTCTCTAATTCACAATCCATGCATTCAAAGTTTCTAGCATGAAGTTAAATTTGTGCTCTTGTTACCAATGAATTACATAAACAATCTAAATTTAATATGGGACCCTCAAAAATAAAAATGTAAATCCATATTTTTAAATATTTACTCTCAAACAAACATCTAAAATAATTAAATTCAAATTTAAAATTTAACAAAACCTGTCATGGCATACATATAACAAAAATAGTAATTACAGGCACAACCATGTTCAGAGTTGCTCAAAAGCTTGAAATCATCAGAATCGAGGTCAAAGGCTGGAGCAAATGTAACTTCGGTGACCTTCGCAAAGAGAAAACTAAGTTCTCAGGCACCCTTAATTCCATTCAGGCCCAACTTGCTTCCGGAAATTTCTCTCCCCAAACTTAGGCTAATGAGGAAACAAAAAGACATAAATGGCAGGAAACTCTAAAAAAAGAGGAAATTTACTGGAAGAAAAGATCGAGGATCCAATGGCTTACCGAAGGAGACAGAAACACTGCTTTCTTCCACAGATTGGCCAGCATCCATAAAAAAAGGAATACTATTACCTCTATTATGGATGAGAATGGGATCATAGTCAAGGAAAAGGATAAGATTAATCAGGTGGCTATTGACTACTTTAAAGGATTATTCTCTGAGGATGGTCCGATCTGTCGGGACAACATTCAAAATCAACTCCTAGAGAATGTCCAATGTGTTGTTACTAGGGAGGACAATGAAAGACTAACGGAAAGGGTCTCAGATGAGGAGGTTAAAAGAGTTGTCTTTGCTATGGGCGGCTACAAGGCCCCTGGGCCTGATGGGTTTCCCCCGGCCTTCTTTCAGGAATACTGGGACATTGTGGGAACTGATATCATCCGCGCTGCTAGAGACTTTTTCAAGACTTGGCATCTCCTTTAAAAACATAATCAAACCTACATTGTTCTCATCCCTAAACATGATAATCCCACCTCTATGCTAGATTTTAGACCTATCAGTCTCTGCAACACCTTCTATAAAATCCTCACCAAGATCCTAATCGGAAGGATAAAGCCCCTGCTAGAGAAGTTAATTTTCCCTAATCAGAATGGATTTGTCCCTGTAAGGCAAATTTTGGATGCGGCTATTGCCACTCATGAGATCATCCATTCTATGGATAGGAGCAAGATTCCAGGTATGGCCTTTAAACTAGATATCTCTAAAGCCTATGACAAAGTCAATTGGGCTTTTTTGATTAAAATTCTCGATAAAATGGGGTTCAAGGAGAAAGCTATTCAAATCATCAAAGAATGTACCCAAATTGTGTGCTTCTCTGTTCTAGTCAATGGCTCCCCAGGGGACTTCTTCAGTCCTGAAAAAGGTCTTAGACAGGGAGACCCTCTCTCACCTTATCTCTTCATTATGGTTGCTGATGTTCTTAGTAGGAATCTCTGTATGCTATCTAATAGGGGGAAAATCAAAGGGGTTAAACTAGATTCCACCATCCCCCAAGTGGTGTTAGAACAATTTGTTGATGACACCTTCCTTTTTGGGTTCTCTTCAATGATTGAGGCTAGGCAATGGAAACAAACTCTGGAGTGTTATGCACCAGCTTCTGGTCAATGCATTAACTATCAAAAGAGTCATCTATTCTTTTTCAATATGCCTTTGGAGACCCAAAACAAGGTGCTTCAAATCCTAGGATGCTTGGCTGCCTTGCTTCCTTCCACCTACTTGGGTCTCCCCCTCACTATCAAAGAATTCTCCCAGGAATTCTAGAACTCTATCCTGGAAAGGACTTACAAAAGGCTTGCGGGTTGGAAAGGAAAAATTTTAAGCAATGCTGGCAAACTTTAGTTGGTGGCGGCTACTCTCCAAGGAGTCCCTGTCTATTTCCTTTCCCTCTTTAAAATCAAGAGTAACATGGCTGATAAGTTGGAATGAATCCAGAGGACCTTCCTTTGGGTGGGTTCAGAGGAGAAGAAAAGGTTGTCTCTTGTGAACTGGGATACAGTCTACCTTCCAAAATGCCTGGGAGGACTGGGATTAAGAAAAATTGGCCAGATGAATAAAGCCCTGACAGCTAAGGTGGCCTAGAAGCTCATTGAGGGGAAGGTGGAATGGTGCAAAATCATGGAAGCTAAGTACCTCCAAGGTCTCCCTTTCAGTAGGAAGTTCCAAGATAGTGACCTTCCAATTGGATCCAAGCTCTGGAAGAACATCTACAACTGTAGAAACATTCTTTCCAAAGGGGCATTCTGGCAGGTTGGCAATGGTAGATCCACTGGGTTCTAGAAGGACCACTGGATTCTAAATCTCCCCAGCCTGGGATGCAAATTCAAACCTCTTATGGATCATCTCAGACCTATCCTGGGAAATAGAGTCTCCAACTACATGGATGGCAGAGAGTGGAAGGACTTACAGATATGGTTGAGAGATAGACTGGACCTGATGAAGATGGGAAAGGAGCTTATGGAGAACCTTAATATCATAACTTTGGTCCATGAGGATAATTTCTTATGGGCCCCCACTTAGACAGGGAAGTTCTCTATTAAATCTACCTACAATCTATTGATTAAGGAGAATAGCAACATGGAGGACTAGAAGAGGGTTTGGATTCCCCAACTCACACCAAAAATTAAATTTTTCTGGTGGACCCTTATGCATGGGAAGGTTCTAACCCAAGACAACCTAGTTAAAAGGGGCTTCTCCATGGTGAATAGATGTGCCCTATGTATGAAAGAGGAAGAAATAGTGAATCATCTATTTATCCACTATGAGTATGCCAACAACATATGGTAGGAGATTATTGGCAAATTGGGGGTCCCGTGTGTCATTGGTCGGGATGTGCATCAATTCTGCTACTGGTGATCTCCTTCCAATCATCCTCTGGTCCATCTACTCTAGCGTATGATACCCCCCCACATCTGTTGGGTGATCTAGAAGGAAATGAACAATCAGATCTTCAGAGATGAGAGTAACCCCGCTAGAACCTGTCTCTAGATAGGCACCAGACTTCTGGGTGAGAATACCTGAGTGGCCAACTGGAAGCTCCCCTCTGCTCCCCCCAATGCATGGGAGGTTAGAACTACCGATAAATGGAATATCCTATCGGGGTTCTCTCGATTTGGTGACACCAAGAAATTAGCTAGAAAAGCCACTAAATGGATGACCCCCACCAAAGGATGGACCAAATTAAATTTTGATGGTGTTGTTAACACTAAAGGTCAAGGGGTTGGTGGGATCCTTCGTGACTACAAGGGAAATTGCCTGATTTCTTTTGCTGGACCCATTAAAAATGGCATTGTTACCCAAGCTGAGGGAACGACCCTTTTATGGGGAATTCAAACCGCTATTAATCTAAACGTAAGACACCTGGCTATTGAAGGGGACTCCAAAGTGGTGATTCAGGCTGTCAAAAGTGGGGCCAGTGTGGGATGGAGGACCAAACCCATCCTATTGGATATCAAAGAACTTCTGAATGACTTCCAGCACTGCACTATTCAACACAAGTATAGAGAAGGAAATCAAGTTTCTGACACTTTGGCTGCGATTGGCTTAAATCAGCAAAAACTCACCAGCTGGAATGAGGTGAATGACTTGCCCTTGATGACTCAGCAAATCATCGAGGTGGAAAAGAATTTGAATTAATGTGCTCCGTTGTCATGATTAATTTACAATCCTGCTAGATCACATGTGGACGTGTTCGCATGTTTTTTGAAATTATTAAAATGAGCTCCCATTACCCCATGCATGTTAATAATTACTTTCCAAATGTGCGATGTAAAGGATGATCATTTCAGGATGCCTACTTTGTGTTTCTAGACATAAAGCGTATCCTCAATTTTATTGCCAATAAAGACACCTGCAGATCCATTAGATCTGATGGTACGGGGTGCTTTTTCCAAAGATTTCCTCAGGGCCAGCGCTTAATGTATAACTTGATTTTGGGAAAGTTTCATCAAAACAAGGGGTTTTCCAAAGTTTGCAATTCTACTTGGCTCTCTAGTTTTTTGGGTTCCTTAGCACTGGTGGACCAAGATTTTGAGATGGGGGGCAATACTCTTCATATAGAACCTGATAAGATTGATGAGGCCTTTTCCAATGACGCTCTAGTCACTCATTATTGTAAGGAGTGCAGGATTTGGGGGTTCATGGAGCGGATGAGAGGAGGACATGATGGGTGGATTTCGAAGCAGTTCATCTCCACCTGGAACAATAGGAAGGTCTTGGTGGGAGGCATTCACTTTCAACTTAATGAAGAAGTTATCGCTAAAGCTACGGGGCTTCCTATGACAGGGAGAAAATACAAAAAAGCTAGCCGGATGCCGGACGCCACTAGCCTGAACCAGTTCTTCCGAGAGGGTGAGTGACCTATGAAGAAGCAAGGGGGCTCTAACAAAGAGGAGATTCCCAAATTTTGGCCCAAAATCTATCTCATCATCATGAAGTACTTCACGTTGGAGGGTAAGTTCACCGTCTACTACTATTACCACCTACCATTTCTAAACCATATTAGGAATAAGGATTTGATGTCTATTCCTTTTTACCTTCTTCATTCTATTGAAAGCAACATTTTGGATATCAAGGATAATCCAGACAAGTCTATTCCCATTCTCCATCAGGGCCTCCTCCTCCATCTCTATCAATTTCATAAAGCCATTTGCCCGGCCTCCCAATCCCCTCTTATAATTCAAGAAGTTACCTAGGATGTTTCTCAGGCTGAAACTGCCAAACCTACCTAGTCCTCTTCTCACTCCCTCCAAATTGTCCAGGAGACCAAACCTATTGTAGACGGAGGAAAGAAACGCAAGAAACCCCACAAGGAATGGACTGGTTAGGAGGATTCCTACATCTCTGACTCTATCGACCTCAGAATTGAGTCTGAAAGTACCCCCGACACTGGCCATAGACATAAAATGAAAAAAGGCATGGATAGCTAGGTCAACATTGAGGTGGACCTTAGTGGGACCGGTTGTAGACGCTCAAGTAAAATTTCTAAAGAGCAATGTAAGTCTAGGCTCAGAAAAACTACTTCCCGTGAGGCTTCTGGGAAAGATTCTCCTTCTACTGAATCCCTGAATGATTCTTCTAACCATCTAACTATCACCCCGAGGGTTGATACCCACCCCCCCCGGCCCCCATAATTTGAATACCCCCATCAACCCCACCCACCGAGCCCCATCCTTGGGACCCTGAATAGAGATTTTATGCCCAAAGACAACACTTCTCCCACTGAGATGGATTTCTTTAGAGGCGCCCTAAAAAAGAGATTTGCGGAGATTGACAAAGACATTGAGGACCTCAAGAAGAACATGCAGAGGCTAGAGAATCACTGCAGATTGACCAATAAATTTTCCCTTAAAATTATGAGGAATTCGGCTACTACTCTGTGTCTTGTGCAGGAAAAACTGGCTGGTGGTGCTCTGGCAGAGGATGAAGATAACAAAGATCTCTTCCAATTTCTCTAGGAAGAATGGTCCAACACTCTGCTTTCCAGGTAGTTGGGAGGAAAAATTAGCTTTTGCTATGGTTTTTATTCTGGTTAATTACTGTTTGAATTTCCCCTATGTTGTGTGTGGGGACTTTGTTAACTTTTATTATTTTGATACTAGCCCTGTGTGGCTCTGGATTGGTAATACTCTGAACATTAATAGCTTTAGGCTTGTTTTCATTTTTTGGTTAGTTAGCTTCGTTAAATTTGTTTTTGATAGAGGCAAGTGTGATTGGTTATGCTACTTTACTATTCTGTTTGGCTATCTCCATTAACATGCTGTTAATGTGCTTTTAGTCTTGTTCGGGCCAGCACCCTCTTGCTACTTTTTTCTATCAAAAACAAAAAGAGTAATTCCTTTCTTTTACTGTAATGAAAAACAAAACTTCCTATCATAACATGACATAAAATTTACATACCTATTACAAAATTCTCACAAACCAAATTATAATATAAATTAATAGTAGTGTCTAAGGATTTCTTCGCTCGACATTAACATAACACTTAAATGAAATAAAAACAACTTATTTTAGATTATTAACATTCCTTCAATAAGAAAAACTTATTACCATTCCTTCAATGATAAATGATTATTAATATTATTCATAGTTTGACTAATTCTTTATTATTTTGTACATAAATAACATACTTTTGAATTGGTATAATACAATAAATAATATTTACACTCATTTTATTTCACGCATTATATCAAACTTATAAAAGAATATTTTGATTCCCATTGAATTCTCATATATAAGAGATTCATGCATAAATAACATACTTGTGATTTGGTATAATACAATAAATAATATTTGAACTCTTTTTATTTCATTCATTATATCAAACTTTTAAAGGAAAATTTTTATTCTCCCTGAATTCTCATATATAAGAGATTCAAGCATGTTTATAATATGATACTACACAAACATTTTCACCCAAATAACCATCCATTTGAATTATTCAACTTCCTCCATGACCACCACCACAACCTCCTTGGCCACCTCCTCCAGCACCACCTCCACCTCCTTGGCCACCTCCACCACCTTGTTGACCACCTCCTCCTCCTTGGCCACCTCTATCACCTCCTACCTAGCCATCTCCAGCACCACCTCCTTGTTCACCAGCTCCGCCAGCACCACCACCAATACCACGTCCTCCTCCTCCTATTCCTCCACCACCAGGCCCATGACCAGCCATCTTTAGTGCAATTCTCTTTGAACTCTTACTCTTCTTCTTCTTTCTTTGGTATAGCTGCGAAAACTCTATCTGAACAAGAATGTGTGCAATACTCATAAATCTATTATACATATATATATCTTTCTCTCTTGCCAACCTTCACTCCATATCTACCATTCTTTCAAGCCAGAAGAGAGCTGTTCAGTAAAGATATCTAAAGAAACTGCCTCATATAGCACTAAATGATACCCACGTAGCACTAAATAATACCCACGTAGCAATTCTAGCAAGCACCCATAAATATCAACACTTTCAACTTTCTAAATCTCTGATCTTGGATTGTATTACAGCATTGATCGTTTTAGAAGATAAGATAAAGCAGAATGCGATAGATTGAAATAGAGAAAATGTTTTGCGAGCAGTCTAAGATTACTATGCGACAACTACAAGCTAACAATGGGAAATTCAAAGCAAACAAATAGAATTACATAAACATGTGATATTGTAAGAAATAAAACACCTCTACATATAAAATAAATAGGTTAATCTATTAGATAGAGAAATTCATATCATTTAAATAAATAAGTTTGACTTTAGATGATGTATTCAGATATGTATTCAAAAAAATGTTATGCAGATAAAAAGAAATTACTGTTATAGATTACATTTCTTTTTTTAATAATTAGCAATAAAATATAAATGTATTAAATTTGAACAAATTATTTTAGAACATTAATATGTTTCATAATCTATGTGAATTAGAATTTTTTGTGACAAAGATATTTAAATTTATTCGGATAATATATATTGAGATATTATGATAACAATGTGAAAAAATGATATGAACTTATTTATGACTAATTATATTTAATTCTTGATTATAATTAATCTCAATTAATTTGTATTATATTATAAATAAATTATTTTGATGATGCTTTTTATGATCAATTCAGTAATGATTCTATTTATATGATGATTCAATATTATTATTTTTATTAGAGTAAAACAAGTTTTGAAGGGTGGTGTAACACAAGTCTTGCTTAGTTTTATCCTAGTCTCTTCTAGGATCACACAAGGCTATACTTCTTGCCTATAGGGCACTGGCTTAGCACCCCCTACAAGTATTCACAATCTCAATCCTTTTCTATTCACCTTGCAAGACCAAGTTCTGAATCAAGTCCTTTTCACATCATCACTCCATAGCTTCCTTCTAGCTCCACCATCCTCAAAATAGGGATTTTGGTCTGCATTCACCCTCAAATGGAGAGGAGGGTCAACTCATTGAGAACATGGTCTAAAACCATGTTTAAACCCACTTCTTACAAGGGAAACTCCATTGCTATCAAGATCTTCTTGCTGACTGTCCCAAAAAGGGCTACTAGACTACTAGGCCTAATTGGACACCTTTTGGCTTCTCACTCAAAAAGTTTCCAAGAAAGGTCCACAACTAGTTAAAGATTTAAGTACCCATTTGGAAGGGCTTTCAGATTCCTCCTGTCTCCTTTGCCCAACTTGTCCGTACAGGGGTTTCCTAGAAATAGGGCTACAAACAAGGGTTTACTTGCTCCCTGACTGAATCGGTGAGGGTTTGATATTCCTCATACTCAAACCTTCCACCAAAGATTCTCATTATTGGAGATACTTCCTAACACATCTGGCCTCCTCTCCACATCCCTGGATTGAAGCAATGAATGCTTTCGATCACTCCTGATAGCTCTGCAACACACTGTGATCCCTAGCCATGCACTCCGGGCTCGCCTAGGGCATCACATTAAAAATGCTTCTTGTGCTTTTAGGGTGCATCCTTGCTACATCATATAGTATAAGGAGTCTAGTTACAGATCCCAAAGGGTCGTATAGTTTGTACGGTGGGAGAGTGACCTAGTACTCCATTTTCCAAAACTTTGTCTGGACCAACCTGAGACAGGCCAAAGAATAAGAGAAAAGATAAAGACTAATGAAAACTCACAAAATGATTAAATAACTCTACTAAGAATCACATAACACACTAATCTAACTCCTATAATAGTTACAGTCAATCCTCTAATCCATATTCAAGCTTTGTCACACACTAATCTTTCATTGTTCACAAAAATTACACAGTAAAAATTCATGCCAGGTCTTGGTTTTCATACAACATGACTCCCAATGCTCTAATTTAGGGTTTTTCAACATTATATATATCATCCTAAGTGTTAGGACCCTTGGTTCCGGCTTTTAGTCTTCTAGAGCCATTTCCTAGGTTATTAAGAAATGTTGTCATGAGAACTTTGAAAGTTGTCAGGACAACTTTGAAAGTTGTCATGACAACTTTGAAAGTTGTCCTAACAACTTCAAAAGTTGTCGTGACAACTTTCGAAGTTGTTGTGACAACTTTCAAAGTTGTCACAACAACTTTTGGTGCTTTATCAAACCAGTTGGTCACAGCCTTGTGTGAATTATCACTAACTAATCTACTATCCTTAAGACCATTCTCAACCTCTAAAAACATAAAAGAGGCCATTTAAAACCTTTTACAACATTTTCTATTATTTGGAACCTTTGAGTAAGTTCGCCAAATCTGACTCAACTTGACTCAAGAAGACTCACCTAGGACTTATGGAAACCAAGAGAAAGCTAACAAAAAACCAAAACACTTTAGAGACTAACTAGTCTCCTTATTGCACTAGTGGCTTGGCTAAGGCCACTACAAGCCAAAATCAACACTAGGGACTCTAGGTACCAAGTAGCCTTACGTAGGTGCCCTGCACCATACTCCCCCACAAACAAAAAGCTCAAGTCACTCCTATGACTAAGATGTCTTTTGAGATGCCAATCTTTTGGAAGTCTATAGCTTCAACCTATGTAGACTCTGATTCAGGCTTGTGGTTCCATTGAATGAGGTGTTCCATGTACACCTTATGTCTAGTGGTCTTCTTGACCCTAGAGTCTAAGACCTTCTCTACCTCTAGCTACACCTTGGGAGGTAGTGCATGAGGTTCTACATCAACATGAATCTCTACATTGTTGAAATCCAACTCGATGAGAGGACCCTTGTATTTGATCAAATCAGAAACATTGAAGATTGGGGAGATGTTTAGTCCACTTGGCAGGTCTAATTTGTATGCATTAGCCCCATACTTGGCTAGTACTTTGCAGGGACCTATTCTCTCCATCTCCAACTTTGTAGACACAACTTTTTGTAGCTTTGACTTGTTCAAGTGAACCATGACACTGACTCCTACTTCAAACTAAACATACTTTCTCTTCTCATCTATTTTGGCCTTCAACGTTTAAGTTGATTCAAGGATGTTCTTCCTAACCTGTTCTTGGATCTCCTTCATTGTTTGAGTGAAGTCTTCAACATGACTAGTCCTATACACCATGGCTTTGAGGTCTTTGAGCTCACATACACCCCTTGGGTGCATCTCATAAATAATCTCAAAGGGACTCTTAATGGTAGTCATGTTCATACTATCATTGTATGCATACTCTTCTTGGGGAACAACCACATCCCATGTCTTGCCATACTCTTTAGTTAAGCACCTCAAAAAATTGCCTAAGACTCTATTAACCACCTCAGTTTGGCCATTAGTCTAAGGGTGGTAAGATGGACCAAGTGAGAGATTGGTACCCAATCTACTCCATAATGTTTTCCAAAAATAGCTCATGAACTTGACATCCCTATCTGAAACAATTCTTAGTGGTAGTCCATGGATCCTTACAATTTCTTTAAATAAAAAATGAGCAATGTTACTAGCATCATGTGTAGTCCTGCAAGGTATAAAATGTTCCATCTTACTAAATCTATCTACCACAACATAAATGTCGTCATAACCATGCTTTGTCTTGGGTAAGCCCACAATAGAATCCATCCTCACACACTCCCATGGTCTATTTGGCACTCGTAGAGGTTGGTAAAAACCTACATTTCTAGATCCTCCTTTGTCCTTCATGCACACTACACATTTCTCAACATACTTGGTTACATCCCTAACCAACTGTGGCCAATGATAAAACCTTTGCCCAAGATCTATGGTTTTGTTCACCCTAAAATGACTAGTCAAATTTCCATTATGCTTCTCCTATATGAGGTTTTCCCTCATGGATCCCTTGGGAACACACAACTGATATCCCATAAACAACAATCAACTTTGCAAAGTAAAATCAGAAAACTTGCTATGAAAATGATTCTAAAAATTAGAGCATACCTTGTAGGCTTCACCAAAGTCTTCATCATCCTTATAGAGATCTTTGAAAATATCTATCCCACTACTACTTAGTTGCACTTCTTGGATGGTGAGTAACCTCTTGCTGAGTAATCTCTATCCATCATACACTACACTCCTATCAATTTGCCAAGGCCTACCTAAAAGCAAGTGGCATGCATCCATAGGAAACACATCACAAAGTAGCTTGTCCTTAAACCCTAAAATAGAAAACTCCACCCAAGTCTGCTCATTCACCAACACACTCTTCCCTTTATTAAACCATGCCACCTTATATGGATTGACATGAGTGATCTTCTCCATTTTTAGCTTGTTCACAGCCTCTTCTGATATTATATTGTCAGTGGAGCTTGAATCCACAATCACCTTACACACTTTGCCAAGGATCTTACATCTCATGCTAAAAAAAGCTCTCATATGCTTGGGTTTATCCTTAACCGGTTGTCTTATCAAAATCCTCTTGAACATTAGATTTTCTCCCTTTTTTGATTCAATATGGTCAATCTCAGGTGTCTTGACACTTGTCGTGTCCCGATGGGCATATGCAACCCTCTTTACACTATTTCATGAGGAAGGCTTATCAGGGCATCTATAAGTCGGGTGACCCAACTGGCCATAATTGTAACATTTCATACTTGCAAATTATGAGTTCCTCCTACCTGTACCTCTTACTCTATTAGGGCCTCCTTGTGTACCTCAACCTCTAGAATGACCCCCTCTTGGATTGGTTTCACCTCCATGCTCGGTCAGCTTTGATTTTCCTTGGTTTCTCTACTCATTACCCCTACCTTGGTAACCACCTTGATGACCCACTTGGTCTCTACCTCTACCTCCACCCCTATTATTGGAGTCTCCCTTCTTTTTGTTCCTCTCTTAAACTTTGAGGGCTAATTGATGGCATTTTTGAACAGTGGTTGGAGTTCACAAGCTTATCTCCTCTTGAATGTTCCATTTGAGACCACTTATATATTTGGCCACCTTAATGGATTCCTCTTCTTGGATCTTGGACCTAAGGCATATCTTTTTAAACTCCTCTATATAAGAGGCCACATCCAATTATTTTTGTTTGAATCCTTGTCTCTTCTTGTGAAGTTGTATTTCATAGTCTTTAGGCAGGTAGTTTTCCTTCACCTTTGTCACCATGGCTTTCCAATTGGCTATAGGTAGGTTTCCCATCCTGGCCCTTTCATCTTGTAGGTACTTCTACCATGTTGAGGCTGATCCTCCTAACCTTGATTTGTCAACCTTAATATTTTGGGCTTCTATCACACCCTCACACTCAAAATGGTTTTCCATCCCCTCAATCCATTCCATGACTATTTCAATGTCCATTTTCCCACTAAACAATGGTAATCCTTCAAAACCCTTTGCATTCAATGATTTTATTACTTTCAAGAATGGTTCCTCATTCATTGGAGGGTCTAGTTTAGGGATGATATCATCTTCCTCCACAAGCTTTTTACCTCTATCACTATTTTCAGCATCTTTATTTTGTTCTAAGTACCTATGATCAACTACCTCTTGGAGTTTGATCCTCATTTCATCCATAGAATCTTCAAGGAGTTTATTTCTCTCCTTTTTCTCTTCCACTTCTCTAGCAAGCTCTACATTTGTAACCATAGTTTTCTCCCCTACTGATTACCAGTATATAGAGACATACACTAACCTCCAAATCTTTAACTTTCTCTGATACCAATCCGGTGTAACATAAGTCTTGCTTAGTTTTATCCTAGTCTCTTCTAGGATCACACAAGGCTATACTTATAGCCTATAGGGCATTGACCTAGCACCCCCTACAAGGATTCACAATATCAATCCTTTTCTATTCAACTTGCAACACCAAGGTTTCAATCAAGTCCTCTTCACATCATCACTCCATAGCTTCCTTCTAGCTCCACCATCCTCAAAATATGGATTTTCATCTGCATTAACTCTCAAATGGACAGTAGGGTCAATTAATTTATAATACGGTCTAAAACCATGTTTAAACCCACTTCTTAAAAGGGCAACCCCATCACTATCTAGATCTTCTTCCTGACTGTCCCAAAAAGGGATACTAGACTAGTAGGCCTAATTGGACACCTTTCGACTTCAAACTCAAAAAATTTCCAAGAAAGGTCCACAACTAATTTCAGATTTGAGTACCCATTTGGAAGGGATTTCAGATTCCTTTGGTCTTCTTCCCCCAACTTGTCCGTATAGGGGTTTTCTAAAAATAGGGCTACAAATAAGGGTTTCATTATTTCCTAACTGAATCAGTGAAGGTTTGATATTCCTCATACTCAAACCTTCCACCAAAGCTTCTCAATGTTGGAGATGCTTCCTAACACATCTAGCCTTCTCTCCATGTGTCTGGATTAAAGCAATGAATGCTTCCAATCGCTCCTAACAGCTCTACAACACACTATGATCTCTAGCCATGCACTCCTGGCTCGCCTAGGGAATCGCATTAAAAATGCTTGCTATGATTTTTAGGGCCCATCCTTGTTGCATCATATAGTAAAAGGAGTGTAGTCACAGATCCTAAATGTTCATACAGTTTGTACAGTGGGAGAGTGACCTAGTACTCCATTTTTCAAAACTCTGTTTGGACCAACCTGAGACAGGCCAGGTGTTTTGTATACCCCTAACAGAGTTTTTTATTCCTCTAACAAGGAAATATGCTATGTAACAATCAAATCCTAATAGGGCTAGATCTCCTAACAAGGATATCATATTTTAGTGCATATTTGTGGGTACCATCACCACTGGGGTTTTCCCTTTGGCCAGGGTTTCCTCGAGAACAAATAATGGTGTAATGAATGTGTTATGCTTGTATGCTCTTTTCATTTCTACATTACTTTGGATTTTTAATAATTGTTTAAAGTTGAAAAGAACAAAATTCTACGATACTGATTCACCCCCCTCTTAGTATTACCTAATCCTAACAGAAGCATGAACAAAATAAAAGTGGATAATTGACCACTTAAGAGTATTCAAGTGTGTGGCATATATATTGTGCCAAAGGAGAAGAGAAAAAAATTGGATGGAAAGGGTGAGTAGTGCATTTTCATTAGTTATAGTGAAGATTATAATGTATATAGGCTATATAATATAGTCACCAAGAAAATAGTGATCAAAATATATATTGAGTTCATATATAACGAGTTATGAGATGGCCTAATGGGAAAATATTTGGCTATCTAAATTATAGTTTCCATTTATAATGAAGACGAAATGTGTTAAGAACACCACGATGATCCAAAAACTAGTGTGGATGCAAATTTTTTTCTCTAGAGACCTCCAAATTCAAATAAGAAACAAAAACTTATAGTTCATAATGAGATCTAGATATAGATGGGAATTTAAATAGATAGTAAAATAGATTAGTTGCATTGTCCTTTGAATATATCCAATCCATTGTAGAGCATATTAATCAAATAAATAAACAATTCTAGAGATGCCTTGCATAAAAACCTATAAATAAATATAATGAGAGTTCAAAACCCACTCTCACATACCTAATGCTAAGAAATGTGAAGAGTCTAACTTGGGCAATCTAACAAAAATGAAAGGTATGAATATCATTTTCATGAAGAGTTAGATTTTTCATTATTTTGATCTCTTTTGAGGATGTTGTGAACGAAGAGAATTAGTGTAGGTCTGTGTATGGAAAAATATAAGAAATATATAGGAAATAAGTATGGGAAATAAATCATTTAGCTCTTGGAAAGAAGGTTGTTCATGTGGAGTAGGTTCATATGATGAAGAGAAATGCCAAAGGATGGATAAAAGGCCATAATGAAAGATTGGTTGTTAAGGGGTACATATAGTAGTTTATTAGAGCTTATGATGATACATATGGTCCATTTTCATGTATAGAAAGCATGTGGGAATTCTTAGAAATTGAAACCCAACACAAGCTTAAGGTGTTTCAAATGGGTACAAGGTATGCCTTCTTGAGTTTGTAGTGTTGAAAGGGGAAATGTATGTCAAGTAGCCACTTGGTCATGAAGTCCCAGGCCAAGGAAAAATGTGTATGGGCTAAAGAAATCTCTTTATGGATTTAAGAAATCATTGTAGGAATAGTTTAGCAAGACTGGCTCATATTTGTTGAGAAATGGCATTAAAAAAAATGGTGATCCTCCTCTTTAAATCATGGTAGTTGTTGGTAGGATTTTTATTTTCATAGATCATATGCATATATGATTTAGTTTATATGAAAAATGATGATTTCCTCATTTTTGGTCTTAAGAGGTCATGAAAAGTGTTATTTTTATGATCCATTGCAAATGTAATGGCATTGTTATATTGTCTATCTTTTCCAAATGCATCGATCTCTTTGTACTTATACAAGACAATGATAAGAAGAGACATGTCTTTTAAAGGGACATGTTTATATGACGAATGATGAGACATGTTTATATGACGAATGACGATTTCCTCATTTTTGGTCTTGAGAGGTCACGAAAAGATATTTTGAAATGATATATTTATGTCCCTTACAATATTCTATAGCCATACAAGTTAAAAAAATTAAAGAATAAATTTTTTATCTCTCAAGAAAAGTATGTAGAAAATATATTGAAGAGGTTTAGAATGAAAAATGCCAAAAATACACGAGTAACAATATCTATATGTCTAAACTTGAGCATGGAATATTGTGCCAACAATATAAATATGACTATGTAAATAAAGTTTTTTTCTTTAATATTTCATGTATTTGATAGAAACTAAGCCTAATATAATCCATCCAATAGGTTCGACTCCTAGAACTATGGTAACTCCAAAGAAGACACATTCAAAATGTTGGGATTAAGGTATGTCAACCTTTGTAAATCCTAGCACTAATTATTACAATATTAATAAATTTAGGTTAATTTTTATGAATTAATTTCTTACAAATTTATACTCATTTAGTATGACCATTGCTTTTGTGTGATCTAACTTGGCAATAATTGTATGAAACATATGTTTCACATGCTGAAGTAGATGTGTCACTTTCAGAATATTGAATTATTATATGTAGGTGACATGTGTCATGTTATGATAGATTTATGACAAAATCTATGATAATTATTCCAACACACTTATATATGAGATCTTAAGACAGTTCCTACAACAAAATGGACAAGTGAATGGAAATAAATTTTGTTTCAAAAGATAGGCACACAAGTTGTGTTATAAAAAGATGTAAGAAAATGTGTTATTTATGGTCAATTATGAAAAATTCTCTTAAAGCTATAAGTTTTGTAGGTTATGACAATATCTATGACAGATCAATATGAGAGTTTTAAGATGTATAAGAGCATCTCTGATACCTTTGGATAGTATATTTTGAGAACCAAACTAAGGAGGTTTGAATGTAGAGTAATTTGGAACTGTACATGTATGATTTGTATTTTTTAGATAGATGAAAAATAGAGTCAAGTTTTTTGAATGACCCTCTCTTGTATATTCATCTAGAATCTACCTTTTATGGTGTGTTTCTTTATATATGGTGATCTTGAAGATAATTGTGTATATTGTGTTATGGAGGTGAATTGTTGTCCTACCACAATTAATCCACATCATGGGTTTTCGGTTGTAGACTCTCGTCGAAGTAGCTAAGTGTTGATATTGTATTGTAACCATTCTCTTACTAGAATGCAAAGTAGTGTGCTTTTGGAGTGTGAGGTTTTCCTCCCAAAATAAATTTCAAAGGGCATATCTTGTGTTCATTATTGTGTGTCTTTATGCATGTTCAATATCTCATTTTGAATGTATTTCTATTTTTGCAATAGTTAAGGTTCGTAGGAACATTCACACTATCTCCCAAAATATATTTATCTTATGAATTAATTTCCACACCTTAGTTTCCTTTAAAGAAAGAAAGTAAGATAATCTTGATGTATGTGATTGATAGAGAGGGAGATGATATTTTTAATATTGTAAAAAATGAGTTTGGGATAGTTGGATACATGGATAATGATTGATTAGGAATTGTAGATTACAAGAAAATCACATCAGGATATGTGTGTCATTTGGGTTTGGGAGTTATTTAATGGGCTTCTAAGAAACAACACATAGTTTTCCATTTATGAGTGAGGTTGAGTACATGTCTAGAAGAAAATATAGTGGTGTGTAAAACTATTATAGTTTATTTAAAGGAATAACAAGAAGATAATACAACTATATTTTGTGATAGTGCATCATCAATAGATTTGATGAAAAAACTAGTTTATCATGGAAGAGGAAAGAAAATAGAAATTTAATTTAATTTCATAAGATATTTTATTGGAAATGGATAGATAAAAGTTAAGTATTGTATGTTTGAGAAAAAAAATTAAAACATTTTTATAACCAACTAATTAGAGACATGTTTGAGTGCTTGAGAAGAAGTTGAGGCATAAATTTAATTTATTATGGATTGAGGTATAGAAGACGACCGAGAAAAAAGTGGAAGTGTTGGAAATTTATTGTCTTCAAATCCTCCTATCAATGCGTACCTATGAGAGATAGCCATTGAATATATTTTTAGGATCCATAATGAATGTTACTCCTACAAGCATAGTGGTGATTATTAATATTTTTGTTGAAGTAAATGTTGATTAGTAAGTTTGAATTTGAAATCGAGAGGGAACTTTTGTAGTAACAACATTATAAAAATACAAAAAATATTACTGCAATGTACAGGAAGTTGGAGAGTAAGAGAAACTTTCTAAATAATGGTTTTGAACATAGAACAATATGTAGTAGTAGAAAATAATGGAATATGGCTCGTTCAATGTAGCCCAAGATAGTTTCAAAATTTGTGAATGGTAGTAGATTTAGATTGCTATAAATAGTCTGTTAGTAATCTAAATTTGAAATATTTTGTAAATGTTATTTTATGATTAATAGAAAATAAAAATGATCTCGATCAATCTCTATGTTTTGTTGGTGTATTTCCAACTATTTGGCAAATAGAGTAATAATTTTTGTAAGTTGGTTTTTTTTTTGGAATTTAATCAATCTATTTTGTATCAAAAGTGTGCACTTTGTGTTTTATTTGGATTTTAATTCAAACAATAAAACCATCAACAATACGGGTAAGTTAGAATTATGGGTGTGATGCAATGAGTGAAATTCTTTCCCTATTGTTAAAGATTTTTCTCTTAATGTTTATTGATGATTTTAAAGAAACTCTAACCTTTCATATAGCCACCAAAAAGAAAACCTTTCCTAATATCTAACTATTTTAGGAAACTTAAGAAGTTTCTAAGCTTTACATTTTTTTAAAGGAACATACAAAGCGTTATCCATCATCACATTTTACCAAAACATAATTAGAAAAATATTTAGTAGTGTGGTATACATATAATCTAAAATATCATTAGAAATATATTGAGTGGTGTGGTATAAATTGAAAGAGAACAAAAAACTATCACAAGAATCATGAGTATTTTGAGCTTTAAAAGAAGATTTTAAGAAAATGAAAATAATGTATGAAAATGAATGTGAAAGAAAGAATACACAAGTGCCACGTAGTGGCTAGTACTTGCCTTTAGTTATGTAATTAATTGTAGTTTTAAGTAATATAATTAGTTGTAGTTGTAATTGTGTTGTATATAAAATTAAAATTTTTAAATTGATCTAATATAATATTATAAATAAGTTTATAGTTAAATTATGGTAAAGTTAGAAATATGTTTAAAATTACATTTTTCAATATTTTCATTTAACACTAATTTTTAAAGTTAAAGTTGTGTGAGATCAAAAAAGGTTTATTTTTCTATAAGTTTAAAGTATATATTTTAACAAATGTTTATTTACAATCTCAATTAAATTACATCAATAAAATTAATCAAACTTAACTCCTCTACATATAATATATACATTTATTCACGTGAAGCTACCTCTAAATACATTTTAGATATCATTTTATTTCTCTCCAAGCTAGTTGTTTGAATTTGCAAAAAATGCAAATATTATTATTATTTTTCCATTTTTTTTAAAGATTATGATTATGAATATTATTATTGCATAAATTATTTTTTATATAATTTTTATTTTATCATAATTTTACTAGATGTGAATATAATACAATTATGAATCTTATGCAAGCAATGGCAATACTTGTTGGATGAACTACATGAACCATTGAGCATCAAATAAAGAGAAACTCAAAAAATTACAATTCCCCTACTTCATGGCATGGTGAAAAATAGTGAATTTGTGCACAAATAGAAGGAATTAATGGCCATTCAGTTACCAATTTTTGTGGTCTCACACCTTCAATTAAAACATGTAAAAATATTTTTAAAAAATTTAAATGATTTTTATAAATTATAAAGTTAAAAATATTGCATCTAACTTTAGAAAACATGAGATTTATTATAAAATACAAAATTTTAAAAATTCTAATTGGTCTAAAAGGTTTATTTAATCACTAATTAACACTTAAAACAATGATGCAATAATACTTGCTTAGCCTATTGACAAGTACTAAAAACAACCAACTACAAACAATTTAGAAACCTCGCCAAAAAAACACCAAAACAAAATAAATATAAACAAGTGCTACTTAGTGGCTACGTACTTGCCTTTAGTTATAGTATAAACTAAAGTAAAAGTAATAGTATATTATTGTTTTAATTATTATGTTTTATATAGTTATAGTGGAAGTAATAACTTTTTATAATTAATTTTTTTAAAGCTATAGTAGAAACTAAAGTAGAAGTAATAGTATATTAATTTTTTAATTAATATGTTCTACATAATTATAGTAGAAGTAATAACCTTTTATAATTACCATTTTCTAATGTAGAATAATATTGATAGCATTAATGATTGAAATTATAAGAGTGAAAATCTAATCATAATCTTAAAAGTATTATATGTTCCTTTTAACCATAATCTTAATTTTAATTTAAAGTGTTTTAATTAATGATTAAATTACATGATTATTATTATTATTTGTCTTAGTATAGTTGTAACAATAAATAATTTCACTTTTTAATTATAATTATTATAAAAAATTATCACTTATAAACAATAATTAATTTAAATGCTAATTTAAATTTTATTTGTATTATTTCTTAATCTTAATTTTTTTTTTTTAATATATTTTTTAATTATATATGATTGAAATAAAATTATATATATGATACATTATTATATTATATATTAGATTGTATTGTAGTATTATATATTTTATATGAGTTTTCACGTTAGAGGCAATTGATATTTTCCAAATTAATGCTATTAAAAATATAATTTACATAATTTAATAATCCACACCTAGATTAATGTGTTACATTTATGACATAAAAGATATCAAAAAGTCAATTAATAATTGTTCATATTCTACAATCATTCTTAAATTAAATCATAAAAGTAGGTATGATAATTAAGAATTGAAGAAGAATAAAAGAAATTCCCCATTTAAATAAGAATTAATTAACAATAAAACTTTTTAAAAAATCTATATGATAATAAAACATTAACTCTTATTTAAACAAATAGTGAAATGTAAAAAAGAATGTAATAATATAATGAAAAAAAGGTTTACTATACTTAAAGTCTAATAATATAGTAAGGAATCAACAATAATTTCAATGAATTATGAGAGAACAACATTTAGTCTCATATTAACATTTTAGGAACAAATAAATGGCTATTAGGAATGAAATAAATGGCTATTAGGAATGAAACAAGTGGTCTTTTTAATATTTTATTTTATTAATATTTTCTTAATATAAATAGTGTATAATTTTTATACATTATTATTTTAATAAAGTATAAACATATTAAATTTCATTTAAAAAAATATAAATTATAAGCTTTTGGTGTTCTTTAAAGTTTATAAATAAATTTTTTATATTTTCTTTGATTCTTTTAGATATCTATATATATTATTATATATTTTTTTGAAAAGTTTATAGACTTATTCTATATAAATAATATTTGTGTAATTTAATAGTAAACTAATTTTAACAATCTAAATTTAATATGGAACCCTCCAAACAAAAAATGTAAATCTAAATGTTTTAAATATTTACTCTCAAACAAACATCTAAAATAATTAAATTCAAATTTAAAATTTAAAAAAAATTGCCATAGCATACATATAACAACAATAGTAATTCATTGCTTACTATAATGAAAAACAAAACTTCCTATCATAACATGACATAAAATTTACATACCTATTAAAAAATTATGACAAACAAAATTATAATGAAAATTAATAGTAGTCTCTAAAGGTTTCTTGGCTCCGCATTAACATAAAATTTAAAAGAAAATAAAAATAACTTATTTTAGATTATTAGCATTCCTTCAATAAAAAAAACTTATTACCATTCCTTCAATGATAAATGATTATTAATATTATTCATATAGTTTGACTAATTATTTATTATTTTGTACATAATTAACATACTTTTGATTTGGTATAATACAATAAATAATATTTGAACTCTTTTTATTTCATTCATTATACCAAACTTTTAAAAGAAAATTTTTATTCTCCTTGAATTCTCATATATAAGAGATTCAGGCACATCTATAATACGGTACTACACAAACATTTTCACCCAAATTACCATCCATTTGAATTCTTCAACGTCCTCCATGACCACCGCCGCCACCTCCTTGACCACCACCTCCATGACCACCTCCTTGGCCACCTCCACCTCCTTGACCACCTCCTTGGCCACCTCCCTGACCACCACCTTGACCACCACCTCCTTGGCCACCTCCTTGACCACCACCTCCTCCTTGACCACCACCTCCTTGTTGACCACCACCTCCTTGTTCACCGCCTCCGCCAGCACCACCACCAATACCAGGTGCTCCTCCTCCTATTCCTCCACCACCAGGCCCATGGCCAGCCATCTTTAATGCAATTCTCTTTGAACTCTTACTCTTCTTCTTCTTTCTTTGGTATAGCTGCGAAAACTCTATCTGAACAAGAATGTGTGCAATACTCATAAATCTATCATACATATATATATCTTTCTCTCTTGCCGACCTTCACTCCATATCTACCATTCTTTCAAGGCAGGAGAGAGCTGTTAGGTGAAGATATTTAAACAAACTGCCTCATATAGCACTAAATGATACACACGTAGCACTAAATAATACCTACGTAGCACCTCTAGCAGGCACCCACAAATATCTACACCTTCAACTTTCTGAATTGCTGATCTTGGATTGTATTACAGAGTTCATCGTTTTAGTAGATAAGATAAAAATGAATACGATAGATTGAAAGAGAGAAAAGATTGTACGATTTTGCTCGGCTTAACCAGCGCACTCGAAGCCCTAACTGTGCTGAGGTGGGTGGTGTGGCTCCCATTAAATACCCTGGTATACAGGTGTGCAAAATGTGGAAGAATAGACAATTTGCCTGAACTGTTCGATGCGATACCCTAATGAAATGTGGTCTCATCATTGCAGGATATACGCCAACGTGATTTGTTGAAAAGGCTTCAAAAACAAGATACATTACAAAAAAAATAATCTTAACAAAATTTGAGAAGCAAAGTAAAATAATGACGAGAATGAATTGGGCATGTGGAACAAAAGAATAGAGCTGATCACGGATGAGTTGAATGCTCTTATAGGCCTTCATACGTATGTGTGACTCTTTATTTTTTTAAAATTCTCTAGGATGTTAATTTAAAATTATGAGTGTGGCCTCTTTCCACCTTATCTGGTCAAAATAAATTCAAACTTATAATATAATAAATAGAAATACAAAATAGGGCAGTTAAGCTTTTTACAAAATGCATCACAGATAGAAAAACAAAAAAAAAATGTCAATTTTTTTTAGTAAATTTGTTGTAGTTTTTTATCACAAAATATGCAGATTATGAAGAATAGATGTTGAAAATTTCACCAAAATCTGTTGTATTTTCCATTTTTGAAATTTGATCAACTTACATTTGTAGTGAGCTTAATTGCATCCTCTCATTTTTTTGAACTACAAAAATATTTTTCGAATAGAAACTTCATATTCTTGGAAACTCTTACTTTAAACTTAAACATATATAAGTATTTATATGTGCATGTATATGAGTACTTTATAATATATGTTAGAATTTAAAAAGTGAAAAGAATCTTGCTTAGTATAAAACATAACAAATCTACAACACTAATAAAGTAGATGCTAATGGATGTTTTTGTTTAACTAAATATAAGTTACTTTGGAAATAATTTAATAATTGAAGATTTAAATATGCATAAAGTATGCAATAATTTTCCAAGCACTAAATGTCTTATGATACTCTTTTAGATAAATATTGTTCATCTAGAAGATACCATTTCATTCAAACAATGTGTTATCAATCCATCTTCTATTTCATATTATTCATTAAAAGAGAGAAATTTTCTTGGAGAACATAAAGTAACCATGATTCAAGAAATATTGTCATCCACCTACTCTAATGTGGCAGATTATCCTTTCAGAGATCTTATAAATCCCCAAAATCTTGAAATGATTATTAAAATTGTTTCAAAAGGTATATTGATGTATCTTTAATATTGGAGGTTCATACAAGAATTTAACACCAAAGTTATAACTAAAAAAAAGTTGTAACTATTGGTTTAATTAACACCAAAGTTATAACAATAAGTCTTGAATTTATTGCATATTTTTCTAAATAATCAAAACTATATAAATAAAATTATATACAATGTGCGCGTGCACACACACACACACACACACACACATATAAACTGGGTGAACCCACAATAGTGGGTTACAACTTTTTGCGTGAACGGACACTGAACTCTACATTTTGAAAAAAACTTTCAGATCGGATGCATATTGTCATTAAACCGTTTGAAATCGGAAGATGAAGTAAATTAGAGACTTTTAGGGCCCGTTTGGACCACGGCATATCGACCGATGTTCCGGTATATCGATTTCCGAATACGGTCTTCCATGTTTGTGTGCAACATCAAAGGATGGAATTGGAATTTCAAAATTCCAATTTTACCCAAATAATCAGCATTCTGTCTTCCACTTGAAAAGATGGAATTGGAATTAGGGCTCTAATTCCCATTTTCGAATGCCAATTTTTTGTGCCGTCGGGTCCGCTGTTTGCCATTAATAATGTTTTGACGTTCAAAATTTCATTTTCGGCCGCCCATTTCATTCTGCATCATTTCCATTCGTGACTGCAAACGGAAGAAGCAGACCTTACCGAAGCATTGCCATCGAATGAAGAAGATTTTCTATGCATGGCAATCGGGGGCGGTAATAAACAGTTCGTTTATGGATAGACGGGCATTATTTCTGCTTCCATTTGTTGTCTGAAAATTATCGAAGGAAGGCTACAATAGAACGAAAAGAGATGCATTTGACAGGCATAACCATTTTAGTTGTCCATTCTGCTGCGTGCTTGATGGAGAATTGATCTCTGGATCGAATCTAGGCACCCTCTCTTATATTTTCAAAAGATTTCTTAGCAAGAAAAGAATTTCACAACAGATAGTAGAAGGATTGGAATTTCCAATTGAAATGGCAATATAAAATCATTAAATTTTGGAGCTAGGGTTTTGTTGAAAAATAAAGCCCGAAAAAGCAATCAAACGGCTTAGTCCATATTCAGGAAATCATTTTCAGAATATGTATCTTCTAGAATTGCAGCATATTCCAGAATTAACTATATCTGGCATTTGGTATTCCATGGTCCAAACGGGCCCTTAGGATTTTGTATCTAGATTCTAAATATATTTTTATTTTTATTTTTGAATTGATTTTAATAGTTTTTTCTCTCCCAAAAAAATTGGTATGTTTTTGAAAACATCATTTTCAAAAAGTTAAATTATTTTCATAAAGCATAACATTTTTTCTAAAATAGATATCAATGTGCATCTTTTGAATTTAGTTTTCTAACATCCATACAGAGGGCATGCAATTGGTTTGAAGATATTATCATGATTATTGCATATTTTATTAATGTTTGAAGTTGACTAAATTGTAATTTTTACATACCTTGACTACATAGCTTATAACTTGTTGTGTATTCATCTAATTTCAAATTTATTTTATTTTTTTATAGAAAGTGGACTCGAAGATGGAGGGAATAAATAAATTTATTTTCTACTATTTTTCATTGAATGACAACTTAGAGGTTTATATTTGATAAAAAGCCTACATTTGATTAACGTCAAAAAACATATACATAATAAACTAAAAAATTGTCAAATATATAACCATTAGAAAGCTTGCTCTAAGTACTTGTGCTATGCAAAAGGATGTCTCCTTATTTTTCCATTTGACCCCTACAATTGAGCCCCGAAGCAATGAAATGTTTATAATTTCATCAAACTTTACAAATTGCCCAAGGGTTGCTCAGGGACCTTTGGTAGAAAGTACTTTCGATCAAAACTATCTAGTTACGATCAAAAGTACTTGAATGGTTTAAGGTTAGTTTAGCCCTTTACCAAGTTACTTTCGATAGAAACTAATGACTTTCGATAGAAACCTATGTTAGCCAATTTGGTGTCGTTTCGGGGTAATAACAATTACATATAAACAAATATATGTTTTTCCAATCTTATTAATTTCAAAGATGCAAAATAATTAGCATTTCGAAAAAGGAACCCTTTTGAAATTCTATTTTTTTGAATTTTGTCAAAATTTGGTGGAAAAATTTCACAAAGTGATGGCAAATAAAAAGAAAAGGATATACAAGAGTACATGACATTATTTAGAAGAGACTAAACAAAGACTACGACAAGAAGCATGAGAAATATATTATCATAGGAAACAAGGTATCTTTCTCTCTCTCTCTCTCTGGATATTTTAAGTTGATGGTTAGGGCTTGTCTTAATGAAACATGTAAGAATGATATTGCAATACCTAATTAGACTAAACTTGATAAAGAAGAGCTAATTAGACTTAATAATTCTAATTAGACATAATAAGACCTAGCCAAGACTAATTATAATTAATAAGACTAAGAAGACATAATTATATACCTAATTAGACCTCATCTGAGTATTATGACCCCTTCAGGCCTGATGTTCAACCTATTAGGACCTAATATGAACTTAATATTTGATAATTTAGAATCTAATATGAGTAATAAGACTCAAATTAGGACCTAATATCATTAATAGGATGGACCTTAGATGTAATTAGACCTAATAATACTAATTAACACCTAATAAGACACATAACTAGTCCTAAGTAAACATAATATGAGTAATAGGACCCCTTAAGACCTAATTAGACATAATAGCTAACCTATTATGACCTAATTTGTTAAATTTAGTAATACGACGTAAGAGTGCCCCTTAAGAGCTAATACTTGACTAATTAACATAAGTCATGTAAAAGACTTAATTAGACCTTTAATAAGACTGATTAATAGTTCTAATATGAGTAATAGGACTTACTGGTAGAAATTTGACCCCTTAGACATAATAAAACCCGATGTGAGGTCTAATATGGATAATATAACCACTAAGGCCTAATTAGACTAATTAACCCCTAATATTTCCTAACAAGACTTAATTATACTATTTTTTGTACAAAATTTACATGTGAGTAATATGACCTAATATGAGTAATAGGAACTAATATTGAATAGTAATAATACCTAATTAGGGGCCTATTTATGAACTTAATAGGACCCCTTAGACCAAATTAGTCCTAATAACCCCTAATTATCTATCTAATATGAGTAATGGGAACACTTCTAGGTGTAATTAGATCTAATTAGTCTAATTAACACCTAATATGCTTGTACTATGACCCGTTAGGAACTAATTAGACCCAATATGCTTAATATGATATCTTAATCTACCAATTAAGACCTAATTAGACGTAATCAGACCTATTAGGACCTAATTAGACATAATCAGACCTATGAGGATGTAATTATACCTAGTTATCTAGGTCTATTAAAACTTATATGATAGGTAATATGACCCCTTAAAACCTATTAAGACCTAATTAGACCCAATTAGACATATTAGTCCACCTAATTAGACCCATTAGATCTATTAGGACCTAACTAGACATGTATTAGGACCTATGATAGGTTATATGACCCCTTAAGGCCCCATTAGACCCACTATGAGTAATATGACCCCTTAAGACCTATTAGCTCACCTAATTAGACCCAATTATACATATTAGGACCCAATTAGACCCAATTAGACCTATTAAGACCTATGTAGAGCTATTCAGACCAATTAGTTACACTTTGATGTCTAATTAGACCCAATTAGGCCTATTTGGACCTAATTAGACCCAATTAGACCTATTAGGACCTTATTACACCCAATTAGACCTATTAGGAGCTAATTAGACCTATTAGTCCACCTAATTAGACCTAATTAGACCTATTAGGACCTAATTAGACCTATTAGTCCACCTAATTAGACCTAATTAGACCTATTAGGACCTAATTATACCTAGTTAAAAAAATTAATACCTAATTAAAATATATTAGCACCTAATTACACCCAATTATACCTATTAGGACATCATATGAGCAATAGGACCCCTTAACCATTATGAGACCTAGATTATGACCTAATTAGACCAAATTAGACCTATTACCTAACCAATGAGTTACACTTTGATGCCTAATTAGACCCAATTAGACCTATTAGGACCAATTAGTTACACTTTGATGCCTAATTAGATGCAATTAGACCTACTATGATCTAATTAGACCTATAAGGACATCATATGAGCAATAGGACCCCTTAAACATAATTAGACTTAGATTATGACCTAATTAAACCTATTTAGACCTAATTAAGACATATTAGCACCCAATTAGACCTATTAGGACCCAATTAGAACTATTAAAACCTAATTATACCCAATTAGACCTGTTAGGACCAATTAGTTACATGTTTTTGCCAAATTAGATGTAATTTGACCTATTTGGACTTGATTATGACCTAGTTAGACCTAATTAGACCTATTAGGGCCTAATTAGACCTAATTAGACCTAATTAGACAAATTAGACATTTTATGAACAATATGAACCCTTAAGAATAATTTGACCTATATTATGACCTAATTAGAGCTAATTAGTAGTCTAATAGTATGTAATTCTACTAATTAGACCTATTAAGACTTAATTAGACCCAATTACACCTGTTAGGAGGGTAAGTGCACAAAGATGGGGGACCAAAAAGATGCCACTTTTCTTTTTGGCCCCCGATCACGCATAGTTCACATGCACTAAAGGACATACACCCTATAGGGCGCATGCCCTATGGCTTGGTTTACACAAGCATTAGGTTTGGGAAATCTAAAACAAAGCATGTGCACCCTATAGGGCACACACGCTTTGGAAAAAACTTTTTTAGTTTTTTTCAAAGGGCATGCGCCCTATAGGGTGCAAGCCCTTTGAAAAACCCTCTGAAAGCTTGCTGCGCAGGTTTGAAAGCTCATTTTGCTTTCTCAAACCCATTTTTTCAGCTAAGAAGGGATTCTAAAGCACGCACACACTATTATTTTGGCTTGTGACCCGATTGTTTTTGTTCATCCATCCATCAAATGGCTCCATGACATCATCACGTTCGATCCGGAGGAAGAGTTAAGTATTTTTACAGCCCATGCCTCTTATTTGTTTTAAAATTTTAGTTTTGCTACAATTTATTTTGTTAAAATTTGTTTTTGTTTAAATTTGTTATGTAATGAAGATTTTAAAATGTTGTCTTTTTAATTACCAGGAAGAAATAATCTCCCTCAACCAAACTATCCACCAAACCCTCCATCTCCTCATGCAAAACCAAATGAAGAACTAAATGAAGAAATAAAAGAAGAAAATGAACCTCAATTGCCTCCACCAATCGAGAAACCTCCTCTTGAAACAAAAAAATTTTTGATGAACCAAATTGAAAGAGGGTAAAAAGAATTAGAATCTTTAATTAATAGGTTGAAAAGTGGTACAAATCCCGAAAGGGAAAGAATTGCAAAATCATTGGAAGCAATCTTCACCCACGTAAGCACGATTAGTGGGAAAATTAATTTATGGTGGGATAAAAGAGAAGAACAAAAACAATATTATGCAAATATATTATCTTATGTGGACATAAAAAAGAAAAAATCCACAAAAGATGACATTTGCGCGATATTTAAAAAACTAGGGGACACAGATACTCTTAGAACTACAACAAGGAGGTTCCCAATTCATTGGTGCATAAATGAAGACATTAAAAATAGTTCTTGGGAGATGGTGGATGGTATTTGATTTGCCTGCTTGTAACAATCATGAGGTTCCTATATATTTCTTGAGGAAACTCTATTGCAAGTTTGTACTCAAGGAGGTGACAAATTATTTTAACTTTCTAGATTCTCAGGGTAGTTGAAGGTGACTATGGTCAATCCTTGAGGGGGCATATTTGTTAGTCATGTGGATGCTTGCGCACATTTGGTACTGGTGAGAGAGAGGAAGAGGATTTTGGAATGATGACTAATAGCTTTCTAAATATGACATTTGGCATTAACAAATAGGTAAATATTTCCAAGTTCATTAAATTACTTTGATCATATTTCATTTATAAAAGAATAACTATTTAATTTAGTATCTATTGTTTATGATGAAAATTCAGGGCAAGAGTGTCAGTGGTGGTGGCAGTGGAAGTGGAAGTGGAAATGATCCTAATGTCCCCTTTTACACATCGTTGTCAGTTCCACAAGTATGTATTGAATAAAACATTTTAATTAACATATTTGATTATTATGTAATTATATGAACACTTGTATCATAACTTATTGTGCATGTGCATTAGATGTGCACTGGTGGACCATCGACGTTCACAACAGATAGTGAAGGGCATCGTGCAAATTTCCTTGAGGTATCTTTATTTGCATATTAATTTGATTTACTTGATTATATATAATTAATGAATGAATGACTAAATTACTAGACAAATTATGATCAAAATCCAGAGGCACGATGATTACATTCTTTCACCTAGGTTTGTGAGGTCACCATTGAGTCCACAGGTATATATGTGATAATGCATTATAATTAACATGTCAGTAGTACATTCTTATATGAATGGTTCTCTGATAATTTTCCATGTACATGTGCACTAGTTGAATGTTGGAGCTTCGACTTCGACACCGCACACCGGAGGAGGTGGTGGAACCTTCACGGAGGTGTCATTTACTCATTAGTACGGTTGTAAAAAATATATGTAATCTTGATAACTTCATGATACTTTTTTTGTTTCATTTTCAGCTTTTGACATCAAAGACTCCTCCTTCTATCTGTGATACTTTGGATCATGGAGTAGGTGCAGCAGTAGCTAGTTCTGAAGCACTGACTGAGGTATGAAAGAGATCACTTAGCTTTAACTATTATTTTAATAGTTTGTATTGAATTTTATAATGATATTCATGTATGTATTTTAATTATTATTTTGATCATTATTGAAGAGACTTATTACTCCAGATCGCTAGCATTCACCTTTGGTGAATGAACATAGTGACTATTTGCTAGCGGTAAGCGAATATTCAATTTTATGTCATTGTATAATTCAATTTTGATGTATATTAGTTATCTCTATCTAAATTTTTGTTTTATTAGGTCGAGCTATAGAAGAGTCGAGACAGGAGTACGAGTGAGCGCACTTGGAAGACTACAGCTTCCACTACATCTCCATCGATGTGACAATAAAAGACAACTCAAGATTTGTTTTCTTCCCCTAGCGGGAAAGGACTAGATTAGGGATATGGATCGTATGGCTATATGTCATTAGTGGACATATTTATTTTATATTGTATAAGTGATATGTTGTACATCCATTTGGCTTTGAGGAAGCCAGTTTTATTGTATTGAATATATTCAATGTATGACATTATTGGACATATATTTGGCTTCATGCCCTACATTTTTATTTTTAAAAAGTTTTAGGTATGCACTTCATGCATTTGGTGTATTAATGTATACTAATTTATGTTTATGTGGATGTCTTATGCTTTGTAAATTTCCCATGCCTTATTGTTATGCTTGTATGTTTATCGATGTATGTTTAACTTGCTATCTATGGTACAAATGTTAGTCACTATCCTCAATAACAGTCAATTTTTTGACTGTAATAATAACAAAAGTAATTAAATGAATGTAGAAATTTATAAATATAATATAAGGAAATATTTCTACATCACAACCTATCCAAGATCACGTGGAATCAAACATTTATATTCATTGGTGTGTTCCCTGTTCCATTGGACAGTCACAATATAAAGACATGACCTCAAACAGGTGAGGCAACATATGGCAAGGTCGTCATCTATTGAACCCAATACCAGGCCTATTTTGACCTGTGGCTACCCTAATGTTGGCAAGAGTTCTTTTATTAATAAGATTACTATGAAAGATGTGGATGTGCAACCTTATGCTTTTACAAACTAACTTCTAATTGTCCCCTAACTAACTGATTGTTAATGACAAACACTAGAATATATATTTGCACTCATCCTACTGCTCACCCTAGAGTCATCGTTGTTGTTCGAACAATTGTGTGTGCCAAAAAAGGTTGTCAGTAGCATTTATTCGGCCATTCAGAGTTGTTGGAACAAATAGTTCAATGCTATGACCGATGGTTGGAAAGATACGCACCGTTGGCCATTTGAACTGAGGAACACTTTAAGTACTGATATCGACCGAGACTGTGTTTCCAATTTTAAAGGAAGTTGAATCTCTAAAAAATGAGATAGGCTTTGGTAGGCCCCGACAAGACAATCCTGGAGCACATGATGTATCAATTCTACCTCACACGAGCTCTGAGATATGACCCCACAAAGATCACTGATTTCATGCTGAAGGGACCTTGAGGGACACTTTGGCACAGAGTCGTAGATGGGGATTGAATGATTGTGGGTGGTGAACAAGGCTTCCCATAACATTTACTCGACCATTTGGAGTTGTCGAAACAAACGGTTCAATGCTACGACTGACGGTTGGAAAGATATGGAATGTTGGTTATTTTTCACTGAGGAACACTATGAGTTATGACATCGACCGAGAATATGTTGCCAAATATAAACAAACTTGAATCTCTAAAAATTGAGACATGCTATTGTAGGCCTCGACAACATAGTACCTAACAGATCCATGCTACCTTGCACGAGCTCCAACATATGACCCCGCAAAGATCGTCGATTTCATGCATTTGGCACCTTGAGGGACACTTCATTCTGGAGTTGTCGGTGGGGATTGAACTGCCGTGCATGCCGAACGAAGTTGCCACTAGCATTTACCCAACCATTCAGAGCTCTTGGAATAGACGGTTCATTGCTATGACTAACGGTTTGAAGGATACACAACATTGGCTATTTGAACTAAGGAACACTTTGAGTTCTGACATAGACTAAGAATCTGTTGCTGATTTTAAACGAACTTGAATCTCTGAAAATTGAGATAGGCTTTTGTAGGCCCTGGCAACACGATCCTATAGCACCTGATAGATCAATTCTACATTGCATGAGCTCCAAGATGCAACCCTGCAAAGATTTCCCATTTCATGCTATTGGGACCTTAAGGGACACTTCGACATGGAGTCGTCGGCAGGGATCCAATGACTGTGCATGGTGAATGAGGTTGCCACTATCATTTACCTAGCCATTCAAAGCTATTGGAATAGATGGTTTGTTGCTACAATTGATAGTTGGAAAGATATGCAACATTGGCCATTTGAACTGAGAAACACTTTGAGTTCTGACATTGACTAAGAATGTGTTGCCAATTTTTTAAAAAGTTGAATCTCTAAAAATTGAGATAGGCTTTTGTAGGCCCCGATAACATGGTCTCGTAGCACCTGATGGATTGATTCTATCTCACAGGAGCTCCAAGATCTGACCCCGCAAAGATTGTTGATTTCATGTTGAAGGGGCCTTGAGGGACACTTCAGCATGGAGTCATCAGTGGGGATTGAACGACTATGCATGGTGAATGAGGTTGCCACTAGCGTTTACTCAGCCATTTGGAGCTATTGGAATAGATGGTTCAATGCTACGACTGAAGGTTGGAAAGATACACAATGTTGGTCGTTTGAACTAAGGAACACTTTGAGTTCTGACATGGTCTCGTAGCACCTAACGGATTGATTCTACCTTGCACAAGCTTTGAGATATGACCCCTCAAAGATCACCAATTTCATGCTGAAGGGACCTTGAGGGACACTTCAACACTAAGTCATCAGCGGGGATCGAACGAATGTATGTGCCGAATGAGGTTGCTACTAGCATTTACCCAGCCATTCAGAGCTGTTGGATTAGATGGTTTGATGCTATGACCGATGGTTGGAAAGATACGCAATGTTGGTTGTTTGAATTGAGGAACACTATGAGTTCTGGCATTGATCAAGAATGTGTTTCCAATTTTAAACGAAGTTGAATCTCTCAAAACTGAGACAAACTTTTGTAGGCCCCAACAACACGATCCTATAGCTCCTCACTAATTGATTCTACCTTGCACGAGCTTTGAGATATGACCTCGTAAAGATCACTGATTTCATGCTGAAGGGACCTTGAGGGACACTTTGGCATGGAGTCATCGACAGGGATTGAATGATTGTGGATGCCAAACAAGGTTGTGACTAGCATTTACCTGACCATTCGGTGCTATTGGAATAGACAAATCAATGCTATGACCGACGATTGGAATGATACGCAACGTTGGCCATTTGAACTGAGGAACACTTTGATTTCTGGCATCGACTGAGAGTGTGTTGCTGATTTTAAATGAAGTTGAATCTCTCAAACTTGAGATAGGATTTTTTAGGCCCTAACAACACAGTCCCATAGCACCTGACAGATTGATTCTACCTCACACAAGCTCTAAGATATTACCCTGCAAAGATCATTGATTTCATGCTGAAGGGACCTTGAGGGAGACTTTGGCATGGAATCGTCGATGGGGATTCAACGGATGTGCATGGCAAATGAGGTGTCCACTAGAGTTTACCCAACCATTCAGAGCTGTTGGAATAGATGGTTCGATGCTACGACTGATGGTTGGAAAGATACGCAATGTTGGCCATTTAAGCTGAGGAACACTTTGAGTTCTGGCATCGACCAAGAATGTGTTGCCAATTTTAAATGAAGTTGAATCTCTAAAAATCAAGACATGCTTTTGTAGGCCCAGACAACATGGTCTCATAGCACTTGATGAATCGATTCTACCTCGCATGAGCTCTAAGAATATTTAAGATTGATCCCTAAGGAACTTGATAAGTTAATTAAATATGTTAAGGGTGAATCTCTAGACTCTTCCCATTCTAATCAATGTACAACTAATCAAATTGATACTATTGTTCAGTCTCATGCATTTGTTCCTCCTACTATTGTAGACCAAAGTAATTTGTCTAACAACTCTACTTCTTGATCTAATTATGACATAGATGAAGCTAGATTGCCTGAACCATTCTATATTTCTTTGCTCCTTAATAGTCTTAAATTGAGCAATTGTATCATAGATTCTAAAGCATCCGATAACATTATGCCATCTTCAGTTGCTAAAACCCTTGGTTTAACTTTGACAAAAAAATTTGGAAGGTGTTATTCGATGGATGGTAAATAGGTACCCTTATGATGCAAGGCATGTAAGAGGCTAGTAGAATCAGAGTTAATTGAGACCACTTAAGACTACTATAATTCCCCTCTTAGAGTTACACATGGAAGCAATGAATAATTCACATGAAAAAAGTGAAAACACAACATAAAATAAGGAAAGGTAGCTAGAAACCACACTGGTATTATTATTATAAATCATTCAACATGCCCGGATGTGAGGCTTTCTAGGTTTCGGCCTTACACAAAGATAATTAAGAATTTAGAGTCTAAGCTCGCATCTTATCTTCTTCTCTCATGATATATGTCATGTTATCATACATCCTCCTCAGCTTCTCTCCTACTCTACCAACCTAAGCTTCTTATATAGATAGTTAAGCCACAAGTCAGCTAATCAGGTATTTAATTACATTACAGGTCCACTTACGAAGAGAAACTAAAACTACTAAAAGAACCAAAAAAACATGATGCGAAGTTACATTTAGGTCCACATATTACCCAAGAACATATTCCTAACTAAGAAAGATCCCATTTCATCATACGAAACCATGGAAGATGAAAAACTCCACGTTTCACGTGAAAGTGGCTAAAAATTGATACCTGAGGAAAATGGTGATAACTCCCAACTCCTGATGAATTAGGATTTTTGGTATTAGGTGAAGATAGTATTTTAGTTCCTATTAAATACTTTAAGACCACAAAGGCAGGTTCATTAAGGATCAATGGCTATACAACACACATTAACATGCGAAAAATAGAAAAATACTGCTCCAGTCGCAAGGTAAAACAACTCTAACTTACACACGATCCATCCAATCCTTATGCGATAATAGGAGAAGGTCCAAGAATACTTCCAAGTCACAACATTAACTTCACAAAGCATGAAGCCAACAACAAGAATGACTACAAAGAAAACAACAAACAGGTACATAAATCAGGAAATATTTTTGGCAATGCAAGATTTTTTCAAGACCCAAGATGCTCCTGCATTAGACACCCCAAGTAAATAAAAAGTTCTCATGAAAATCATAAGGGAATCAGGATAGATATGTCATATCTTTTCTTAATCCATATCTCATATGTTCATTCCACATGTTGTCTTCACTTTATCAATTGTCACACTCAGCAAATTATCTTTCACTTAATTAGACCCAATTAGACCTATTAGGACCAATTAATTACACTTTGATGCCTAATTAGACCCAATTAGACTTATTAGGACCAATTTGTTACAACTTGATGCCTCATTAGACCCAATTAGACCTATTAGGACCAATTAGTTATACTTTGATGCCTAATTAGACCCAATTGGACCTATTAGGATATCATATGAGCAATAGGACCCCTTAAGCATAATTTGACATACATTATGACCTAATTAGACCTAATTAGGCCTATTAGTACCTAATTAGACCCAATTAGACCTAATTAGACCAAATTAGACTTATTAGGACATCAAATGAGAAATAGAACCCCTTAAGAATAATTAGACCTAGATTATGAATGCGATTAGTGCAAACCTAACCTATTTAGAACAAGTGTTGACATTCAAAAATTATCCTAAGAAACATATTCCTAACATATAGTAATTTAAATATTTGTAAAGCACCTCAGATAGAGCTTAAATGAGAGCACCCTGTCACTGTTTGATTTTCTCTAGATTTAAGGATTTGGGTGTGCTCTCAAAACACTAGGAGCATGTCCCCAATGCAAATTAGGAAGTTTTAGGATCATTTACTGACCAAGGATACCCCATACTGGCACTAAATTAGGTATGGGAAACCTGATTTGCGCCTGGAGTCCCAAGGAACCGAATGAATCCAAAATGTAGATTTAAACTACAAATGCTTATATACTAAGTTGATTACAACCAAATACAAGATGTGATATGATATGAAAATGATATGAAAAGCTTGATAATGAATTGGGTTAATCCATTAAGCTACTCTAGGATGAGCTATGAAATCTTGAAAGATGAGTAAATCCAACAATTACGCTAATACTAGAGTAATCTAGATGCAAATTGACATGATAACAATGAAATGAAATGATAAAAACTAAGCTAATGCTTTTCTCTTGGAAGGAGGATTATTTATAGGATTTGAGGAAGGGCCTGGGTTAGAAAGGATGGTTAGGGTTAGAGTCAGGATTAGGGGTAGAGTTTGGGGTATGGTTAGAGGTATGGTCAAAGGGACAAGGGTTAAGGGTTTCCCACACATGTGTGAGCAATATTAGGGAAGTGTGCCTAGGGAACCAAGGTGGAAGAGGAGACATGGGCTTCATTAAGAGGTTGTAAGAGCTTAATGAGGGTGTAAGGAGCCATTAATGAGTTTGTAAGGCTCATTAATGAGGGGGTTTGACCAAAAGTAATTTAGGATGAGGTTTTATACTAAGAGGGTTAGAAATCACCCTCTAAGTAGGTTTAGGATGGGTTTAGGAAAGGTTAGATAGGTTTAGGGTTTTCTAGAAGATTATATAGTTTTAGACTTTAAATAAATATTTAATTTATTTAAGGATTGGGACACAATTTATCAAATAATGATTTAATAAATAGGGGGAAAATCATTCAAATTTGATTTAAATGCTTTTGGGAGGGATTCTTTGATTAAATGTCTTTAATTAAAATAGGAGAGGAGATAATGACACTAAAAAATAATTAATTAGGAAATTAATTAATAAATTAGTCAATTAATTAATTAATTAATTAATTAATGATGTCATCAGGGGTTTTTGCAAAATAAAATATTTTTATTTAGCAAAAGGATTTTTTGGTGTCTCATTTTTCCCCTCTTTGATGTGATGTCGCAAGTGGCATGGCATCAAAGACATGAAAATAAGATGCCCCAGGCTACAAATAGAAGGTAATTGGGGGTTGTGCCCCCTTGAGAAAATAACGCAAAGATGAAACTTTGGGGAATTTTCTTGAAAAGGATGCAAGTAGGAAGGAAGAAAGGAGGAATGGGGGATAAACAAACGTCCTTCCAAGAGAAATGATGGATGAATGCAAGATGAGGTGAAATGCAGGATGCAGAATGAAAGTAGGGCAGATTTCACTTCTAGGCCAGAGAATAATTGAATGACTTGTGAAATATAGGTTTAGCTACTTCCATTATATTTATAAAGAGCACCAATAATAGTCACTATCAAAATCCCATTCCATTTAATACCTACCTATACACAAATACAATGTAGTACAAGGCAAGGTGTAATTTTCCTATCTAAAGGATAGATGATCAGTCGAGCAATGTACGAGTATTAGGCCACTAGCAGATTATATATGTAAAGTATTTGAGAGAATCATGATTATTCTCCCTGCATTTAATCTAAATACAATAGAGCAACCAATGGCACAGAGCTACCAACAACAGAATCATGTCCTTCACTGGTAGCAACATTATTGGTTGACCTAAGAGAACTTAAGTATTCATCACAGAACCCATGACTTATAATTTATAAGCATTCATTGTGTGAAATTTGGGTTTTGGGACTCTAATATCTTATAGAGTGTAGGCCATGTGGATGAATTTGGGTTTGTGGGTGTGATAAATCTTAGCTGTTTATATCATAGTTAATAGTATTTTAAATGGTCTTCCCATAAATTTGATGATGCGGTATGACTTTACAACTGCCAAGGCAAAAAAGTGTGCTTGAGTACCTAAAATAAGAGTAATTATTTTACAATAGAAGTAAATTATTTTTTTATAGAAATTTTGAGGCCTTATTTCCTACCCAGTCCTAAAAATTTGCTAACTTGTCACAAGCACAATTTGGTCCCTTGATACTCTAATGCCTATTTTCTAGGCATCATTGCATGAGTTGACCATTTAAAGAATAGTTTTCATTTACAGATGTACCCAATGACCCCACCTCTAACTAGTCTTCATCTTCCATATAGCTTTGAGTTTTCTTTCCAAAAAAGGCTACATGTCTCGTATGACATTTGCTCTATAATGCACCCAAATAAAATAAGCTAATAATAAGAACAAGTAGTCACACAATAATTAATTATGTTGATATCATGAGCTTTTTATTCAAGCCAATTAAACATTGGCTTGTTATAAAAGGATTTTCTCTGCCCCCTTTCTAACTAGGCATCCAGAACATTATTGTAGGAATCAAAAGGCATTTTTTTATGATTTTTAGATTATTTCACTTGTGTCTAAATAGCCTCGTTAAAGCTGTATATAAGAATAAAGCGTGAACTCTTATTTAAATAAATAGTGAAATGTAAAAAAGAATGTACTAATATAATGAAAAAAAGGTTTATTGTACTTAAAGTCTAATAGTATAGTAAGGAATCAACAATAATTTCAATGAACTATGAGAGAACAACATTTACTTGTCTTGTATTATTATCTTCATATTAACATTTTAGGAACAAATAAATGACTATTAAGAATGAAACACGTGGTCTTTTTAATATTTTATTTCATTACTATTTTCTTAATGTAAATAGTGTATAATTTTTACATATTATTATTTTAATAAAGTATAAACATATTAAATTTTATTTTAAAAATTATAAATTATAAGTTTTGGTGTTCTTTATAGTTTATAAATTAAATTTTTATATTTTCTCTAATTCTTTTACATATCTATATATATTATTATTTATTTTCCTAGAAAGTTTATATACTTATTCTGTATAAATGATATTTGTGTAATTTAATAGTAAACTAATTTTAACTATCTAAATTTAATATGGAACCCTCCAAAATAAAAATGTAAATCTAAATGTTTTAAATATTTACTCTCAAACAAACATCTAAAATAATTAAATTCAAATTTAAAGTTTAAAAAAATTTCCTATAGCATATATATAACAAAAATAGTAATTCCTTCCTTACTATAATGAAAAACAAAACATAACATGACATAAAATTTACATACGTATTGCTAAATTCTCACAAACAAAATTATAGTGAAAATTAATAGTAGTCTTTAAGGGTTTCTTGGCTCTGCATTAACATAAAACTTGAAAGAAAATAAAAATAACCTTTTTAAGATTATTAGAATTCGTCCAATAAAAAACAGTTATTACCATTCCTTCAATGATAAATGATTATTAATATTATTCATATAGTTTGACTAAATATTTATTATTTTATACATAAATAACATACTTTTCATTTGGTATAATACAATTCATAATATTTGCACTCTTTTATTTCATTCATTATATCAAACTTATAAAAGAAAAATTTTATTCTCCTTGAATTCTCATTTATAAGAGATTCAGACACGTCTATAGTACGGTACTACACACATTTTCACCTAAATTACCATCCATTTGAATTCTTCAACATCCTCCATGCCCACCACCGCCACCTCCTTGGCCACAACCTCCATGACCACCTCCTTGGCCACCTCCACCTCCTTGATCACCTCCCTGACCACCACCTTGACCACCACCTCCTTGACCACCTCTATCACCTCCTCCTTGACCACCTCCACCACCTTGTTGACCACCACCTCCTTGTTCACCGCCTCTGCCAGCACCACCACCAATACCAGGTGCTCCTCCTCCTATTCATCCACCACTAGGCCCATGACCAGCCATCTTTAGTGCAATTCTCTTTGAACTCTTACTCTTCTTCTTCTTTCTTTAGTATAGCTGCGAAAACACTATCTGAACAAGAATGAGTGCAATACTCATAAATCTATTATACATATCTATATCTTTCTCTCTTGCCGACCTTCACTCCATATCTACCATTCTTTCAAGGCAGGAGAGAGGTGTTAGGTGAAGATATTTAAAGAAACTGCCTCATATAGCACTAAATGATACACACGTAGCACTAAATAATACCTACGTAGCACTTCTAGCAGGCACCCACAAATATCTACACCTTCAACTTTCTGAATTGCTGATCTTGGATTGTATTGCAGAGTTGATGGTTTTAGCAGATAAGATAAAGATTAATACGATAGATTGAAATAGAGAAAAGATTGTACGATTTTGCTCGGCTTAACCAGCACACTCGAAGCCCTAACTGTGCTGAGGCGGGTGGTGTGGCCCCCATTAAATACCCTGGTATACAGGTGTGCAAAATGTGGAAGAATAGACAATTTGCCTGAACTGTTCGATGGGATACCCTAATGAAATGTGGTCTCATCATTGCAGGATATACGCCAACGGGATTTGTTGAAAAGGCTTCAAAACTTTCAGGCAAATACAGTTGGCAGGTTTAAAGCCAGACTCCGCATCCTTTGCTACCCTTTTCCCTGCTCTCCCAAAACGGTAGCTCTCAATAACTAAGCACCTCATTAAGTTCTCAATAATTTCCAATAGATTTTCTATAGGAAGATCACAACAAGAAGCGAAATCTAGAAGACAAGATACATTAAAAAAAAATAATCTAAACAAAATTTGAGAAGCAAAGTAAAATAATGAGGAGAATGAATTGGGCTTGTGGAACAAAAGAATAGAGCTGATCACGGATGAGTTGAATGCTCTTATGGACCTTCATACGTATGTGTGACTTTTTATTTTTTTGAACTTTTCTAGGATGTTAATTTAAAATTACGAGTGTGGCCTCTTTCTATTTTATCTAGTCAAAATAAATTCAAACTTATAATATAACAAATAGAAATACAAAATGGGGCAGCTAAGCTTTTTACAAAATGCATCAAAGACAAAAAAAACAAAAAAAAAATGTCAATTTTTTTGTAAATTTGTTGTAGTTTTGAAATTTGATCAACGTACATTTGTAGTGAGCTTAACTGCATCCTCTCATTTGTTTCACCTACAAAAATCTTTCTCGAATAGAAACTTGATTTTCTTGGGAACTCTTAACTTTAAACTTAAACATATATAAGTATTTATATGTGCATGTATATGAGTACTTTATAATATATATTAGAATTTAAAAAGTGAAAACAATCTTGCTTAGTATAAAACATAAAATTTTCTACAACACTAATATGAGGGAAAAAAACTCTAATTCTACATGTAATTTATTAAATAATAAACAAATTTCATAAACTTTTTCTTTCTTGAATTAAGAGAATGAAAATAAATAGATAGATCTCCTAATAAAGTAGATGCTAGCGGATTTTTTTGTTTAACTAAATATAAGTTACTTTGGAAATAATTTTATAATTGAAGATTTAAATATGCATAAAGTACGCAATAATTTCCCATGCACTAAACGTCTTTTAATAATCTTTTAGATAAATATTGTTCATCTAGAAGATACCATTTCATTCAAACAATGTGTTATCAATCCATCTTCTATTTCATATTATTCATTAAAAGAGAGAAATTTTCTTGGAGAACATAAAGTAACCATGATTCAAGAAATATTGTCATCCGCCTACTCTAATGTGGTAGATTATCCTTTTAGAGATCTTATAAATCCCCAAAATCTTAAAACGATTATTAGACCTATTAGGACCCAATTAGACCTATTAAAACCTAATTAGACCCAAATAGACATGTTAGGACCAATTAGTTACATGTTTTTGCCTAATTAGACCCAATTTGACCTATTTGGACTTGATTATGACCTAGTTAGACCTAATTAAACCTATTAGGGCCTAATAAGACCTAATTAAACCTAATTAGACAAATTAGACATTTTATGAACAATATGACCCCTTAAGAATAATTTGACCTAGATTATGACCTAATTAGAGGTCTAATAGTACGTACTTCTACTAATTAGACCTATTAGGACTTAATATTACTCATTTGATTATATAATAGTTCCTTATTCTCATATAGTTGGGTATAATTGGGTCTAATTTGTAGGAAGAAATAATCTCCCTCAACCAAACTATCCACCAAACCCTCCATCTCCTCATGAAGAACCAAATGAAGAAATGAATGAAGAAATAAAAGAAGAAAATGGACCTCAATTGCCTCCACCAATTGAGAAACCTCCTCCTGGAACACAACAAAATTTGATGAACCAAATTGAAATAGGGAAAAAAGAATTAGAATCTTCAATTAATAGGTTAAAAGATTCTGGTGGTACAAATCCCTAAAGGGAAAGACTTGCAAAATAATTGAAAGCAATCTTCACCCACGTAAGCATGGTTAGTGGGAAAATTAATTTATGGCAGGATAAAAGAGAAGAACAAAAAAAATATTATGCAAATAAATTATCTTATGCGGACATAATAAAGAAAAAAATCACAAAAGATGACATTTTTCAGCTATTTAAAAAACTAGGGGACACAGATACTCTTAGAACTACAACAAGGAGGTTCCCAATTCATTGGTGTGTAAATGAAGACATTAGAAACTTTTTTCGGGAGATGGTGGATGGTATTTGATTCACCTCCTTGTAACAATCATGAGGTTCCTATATATTTCTTGAGGAAACTCTATTGCGAGTTTGTACTCAAGGAGGTGACAAATTATTTTGACATTCTGGATTCTTAGGGTAGAGGAGGGGGGTCATCATTTGATCGATTGGGGGCACATCGTGACCCTAACACACCTAGGGCTTCTATTGGAAAGCCACAGGTGGATCATGTTAGTATTCCTTCCGTTGTGAAGGAACATGTAGAGGTAGACACACAAGGCACAATTAGTGCTCTGACAGACTCTCATTCAGTGTGCCACTCCTTTAGTTGAGGGTGACTATGGTCAATCCTCGAGGGGGCATATTTGTTAGTCATGTGGATGCTTGTACACATTTGGTACTGGTCAGAGAGAGGAAGAGGATTCTGGAATGATGACTGATAGCTTTCTAAATATGACATTTGGCATTCACACAGGTAAATATTTCCAAGTTCATTAAATTGCTTTGATCCTATTTCATTTATAAAAGAATAACTATTTAATTTAATATCCATTGTTTATGATGAAAATTCAGGGCAAGAGTGTCAGTGTGGTGGCGGTGGAAGCGGAAGTGGAAATGATCCTAATGTCCCCTTTTACACATCGTCATCAATTCCACAAGTATGTATCGAATAAAAAATTTTAATTAATATATTTGATTATTATGTAATTATATGAATAATTGTATCATAACTTATGGTGCATGTGCATTAGATGTGCATTGGTGGACCATCAAAGTTCACAACAGACATCGAAGGCAATCATGCAGCTTTCCTTGAGGTATCTTTATTTGCATATTAATTTGATTTACTTGATTATATATAATTAATGAATGAATGAATAAGTTACTAGACAAATTATGATCAAAATCCAGAGGCATGATGATTACATTCTTTCACCTAGGTTTGTGAGGTCACCATTGAGTCCAGAGGTATATATGAAATAATGTATTATAATTAACATGTCAGTAGTACATTCTTATATGAATGGTTATCTTATAATTTTCCATGTACATGTGCACTAGTTGAATCGTGGAGCTTCGACCTCGACACCGCACATCAGAGGAGGCGGTGGAACCTTCAAGAAGGTATCATTTACTCATTAGTAGGGTTTTAAAAAATATATGTAATCTTGATAACTTCATGATACTTTTTTTGTTTCATTTTCAGCTTTTGACATCAGAGACTCCTCCTTATGTCTTTGATACTTTGGATCATGGAGTAGCTGCAGCAGTAGCTAGTTTTGAAGCACTAACTGAGGTATGAAAGAGATCACTTAACTTTAATTGTTATTTTAATTATTTGTATTGAATTTTATAATGATATTCATGTATGTATTTTAATTATTATTTTGATCATTGTTGTAGGGAATTATTACTCCAGATCGCTAGCATGCACCTTTGGTGGATGAACATAGTGACTATTTGCTAGCGGTAAGCGAATATTCAATTTTATGTCATTGTATAATTCAATTTTGATGTATATTAGTTATCTCTATCTAATTTTTTTTTTTATTAGGTCGATTTAGATAGAAGAGTCTAGACAGGAGTATGAGTGAGCACACTCGAAAGACTACAACATCCACTGCATCTCCATCGACGCGATGATCGAAGACAACTCAAGATTTGTTTTCTTCCCCTAGCGGGAAAGGACTAGATTAGGGATATGGATTTTATGCCTATATGGAATTAGTGGACATATTTTTTGTATATTGTATAAGTGATACGTTGTACATCCATTTAGCTTTGAGGAAGCCAGCTTTACTATATTGAACATATTCAATGTATGACATTATTGGACATATATATTTGGCTTCATGCCCTACAAATTTTTTTTTTTTAATGTTTTAGGTATGCAACTCATGTGTTTGATGTATTAATGTATACTAATTTATGTTTATGTGGATGTCTTATGCTTTGTAAATTTCCCTTGCCTTATAGTTATGCTTGTATGTTTATCGATGTATGTTTCACTTGCTGTCTATGCTACAAATGTCAGTCACTATCCTCAATAATAGTCAATTCCTTGATTTTAATAATAAAAAATAGTAATGAAATGAATGTAGAAATGTATAAATATAATATAAGGCAATATTTATACATCACAACCTATCCAAGATCACGTGGAATCAAACATTTATATTCATTGGTGTGCTCCTTGTTCCATGAGACAGTCACAATTTAAAGACATGACCGCGAACAGGTGAGGCAACATATGGCAAGGTTGTCATCTATTGAACCCAATACCAGGCCTATTTTGATTTGTGGGTACCCTAATGTTGGCAAGAGCTCTTTTATTAATAAGATTACTACAACAGATGTGGATGTGCAACCTTATGCTTTTACAAACTAACTTCTAATTGTCCCCTAACTAACTGATTGTTAATGACAAACACTAGAATACATATTTGCACTCATCCTATAGCTCACCCCAGAGTCATCAGCGTGCTTTGAACAATTATGTGTGCCAAAAAAGGTTGTCAGTAGCATTTATCCAACCATTCAAAGTTGTTGGAACAAACGGTTCGATGCCACGACCGATAGTTGGAAAGATACGCAATGTTGATCGTTTGATCTGAGGAACACTTTAAATTCTGATATCGACTAAGATTATGTTTCCAATTTTAAATGAAGTTGAATCTCTAAAAACTGAGATAGGCTTTTGTAGGCCCCGACAACACAGTCCTGTAGCACATGATGGATCGATTCTACCTCACACGAGCTCTGAGATATGACCCCACAAAGATTTCTGATTTCACGCTGAAGGGACCTTGAGGGACACTTCGGCACAGAGTCATCAGTGGGGATTGAATGACTATGGGTGGTGAATGAGGTTTCCCATAAAATTTACCTAACCATTCAGAGCTATTGGAACAGATGGTTCAATGCTACGACCCACAGTTGGAAAGATATGCAATGTTGGCCATTTTCCACTGAGGAACACTGTGAGTTATGACATTGACCGAGAATATGTTGCCAAATATAAATGAAATTAAATCTCTGAAAACTTAGATAGGCTATTGTAGGCCTCAGCAACACTGTCCCATAGAACCTAATGGATCCATGCTACCTTGCACGAGCTCTGACATATGACCCCATAAAGATCACTAATTTCATGCATTTGGCACCTTGAGGGACACTTCAGCTTGGAGTCGTCAGTGGGGATTGAACGACTGTGCGTGTCAAACGAGGATGCCACTAGCATTTACTCAACCATTTGGAGCTATTGGAATAGATGGTTCATTGCTATGACTAATGGTTGGAAGGATACACAATGTTGGTTGTTTGAACTAAGGAACACTTTGAGTTTTGACATCAACCGAGAATGTGTTGCTGATTTTAGATGATCTCTAATCTCTGAAAATTGAGACAGGGTTTTGTAGGCCCTGGCAACACAGTCTTGTAGCGACTGATGGATCGATTATATGTTGCATGAGCTCCAAGATATGACCCTACAAAGATTTCCCATTTCATGTTATTGGGACCTTAAGGGATACTTAGGCACGAAGTCATCGGCGGGGATCCAATGACTGTGCATGGTGAACAAGGTTGCCACTATTGTTTACCTGACTATTCTAAGCTATTGGAATAGATGGTTTGATGCTATGACTAAGGGTTGGAAACATACACAACATTGGCCGTTTGAACTGAGCAACATTTTGAGTTCTGACATCGACCGAGAATGTGCTGCTGATTTTTAAAAAAATTGAATCTCTAAAAACTAAGATAGGCTTTTATAGGGCCCAATAACAAGGTCTTGTAGCACCTAATGGATTAATTCTACCTCACATGAGCTCTGAGATATGACCCCACAAATATTGTTGATTTCATGCTGAAGGGAGCTCAAGGGACACTTCAGCACGGAGTCATCGGCAGGGATTGAACGACTGTGCGTGGTGAATGAGGTTGCCACTAGTGTTTACCCAGCCATTCGGAGATATTGGAATAGATGGTTTGATGCTACAACTGAAGGTTGGAAAGATACGCAACGTTGGCCGTTTGAACTAAGGAACACTTTGAGTTCTGACATCGACTAAGAATATGTTGCAAAATTTAAACAAAGTTGAATCTTTCAAAATTGAGATAGGCTTTTGTAGGCCCCAACAACATGGTCTTGTAGAACCTGATAGATCAATTCTACCTAGCACGAGCTCTGAGATATGACCCTGTAAAGATCACTGATTTCATGCTGAAGGAACCTTGAGGGACACTTCAACACGAAGTTGTTGGCGGGGATCAAATGACTGTGTGTGCTGAATGAGGTTGCCACTAGTGTTTACTCGGCCATTCAAAGCTATTGGATTAGATAGTTCGATGCTATGACTGATGATTAGATAGATATGCAATGTTGGCCATTTGAATTGAGGAACACTACAAGTTTTGGCATCGACCGAGAATGTGTTGCCAATTTTAAACGAAGTTGAATCTCTCAAAACTGAAATAGGCTTTTGTAGGCCCCAGCATCATGGTCCTATAGCACCTGACTAATTGATTCTACCTTGCATGAGCTCTGATATATGACCCCATAAAGATCACCGATTTCATGTTGAAGGGAATTTGAGGGACACTTCGGCACAGAGTCATCGGAGGGGATCGAATGATTGTGCATGCCAAATGAGGTTGCCACTAGTGTTTATCTGACCATTCAAAGCTATTGTAATAGACAGATCAATGCTACGACCGATGGTTGGAAAGATACGCAACAATGACCGTTTTGAACTAAGGAACACTTTGAGTTCTAACATCGACAGAGAATGTGTTGCTGATTTTAAATGAAGTTGAATCTCTCAAAACTGAGATAGGATTTTGTAGGCCCCAACAACACGGTCCCGTAGCACCTAACAGATTGATTCTACCTCACACAAGCTCTGAGGTATGACCTTGCAAAGATCATCGATTTCATATTGAAGGGACCTTGAGGGACACTTTAGCACAGAGTCGTCGATAGGGATCGAATGACTATGCATGATGAATGAGGTATCCACTATAGTTTACCCAGCCATTCGGAGCTATTGGAATAGATGGTTCGATGCTACGACCAATGGTTGGAAAGATACACAACATTGGCCGTTTGAGCTAATGAATACTTTGAGTTCTAGCATCGACTGAGAATGTGTTGCCGATTTTAAACAAAGTTGAATCTCTAAAAACTGAGACAAGATTTTGTAGGCCCTGATAACATGGTCTCGAAGCACCTGATGAATCGATTCTACCTTGCACGAGCTCTGAGAATCTTTAAGATTGCACCCTAAGGAACTTGATAAGTTAATTAAATATGTCAAGGGTGAATCTCCAGACACTTCCCATTCTAATCAATGTACAACTAATCAAATTGATACTATTGTTCAGTCTCATGCATTTGTTCCTCCTACTATTATAGACCACAGTAATTTGTGTAATGCCTCTACTTTTGGAACTAATTGTGACATAGATGAAGCTAGATTTCCTGAACCATTCTATATTTCTTTGCTCCTTAATAGTCTTAAATTGAGCAATTGTATCATAGATTCTGGAGCATCCAATAACATTATGCCATCTTTAGTTGCTAAAGCCCTTGGTTTAACTTTGACAAAAACTTTTGGATGGTGTTATTTGATGGATGGTAAATAGGTGCCCTTATGACGCAAGGTACGTAAGAGGCTAGCAGAATCAGGGTTAATTGAGACCACTTAAGCCTACTATCATTCCCTTCTCAGAGTTACACATGGAAGCAATGAATAATTCACATGAAATAGTGAAAACATAACATAAAATAAGGCAAGGTAGCTAGAAACCACACTGGTATTATTATTATAAATCCTTCAACATGCACGGATGTGAGGCTTTCTGGGTTTCGGCCTTATACAAAGATAATTAAGAATTTAGAGTCTAAGCTTGCATCTTATCTTTTTCTCTCATTATCTATGTCATGTTATCATACATCCTCCTTAGCTGCTCTCCTACTCTACCAACCTACGCTTCTTATATAGCTAGTTAAGCCACAAGTCGGCTAGTCAGGCATTTAATTACATTATAGGTCCACTTAGGAAGAGAAACTAAAACTACTAAAAGAATGAAAAAAACACGATGAGAAGTTACATTTAGGTCCACATATTACCCAAGAACATATTTCTAACTTAGAAAGATCCCATTTAATCATACGAAACCATGTAAGATGAAAAACTCCACATTTCACGTGAAACTGGCTAAAAATCGATACTTGAGGAAAACGGTGATAACTCCCAACTCCTGATGAATTAGAATTTTTGGTCTTAGGTGAAGATAGTATTTTAGGTCTTATTTAAGACTCTAAGATCGCAAAGGCCAGTTCATTAATGATCAATGGCTATATAATGGACAATCAACATATGAAAAATACTGCTCCACTTGCAAGGTAAAACAACTCTAACTTCGCATGATCCATCCAATCCGTATGCAAGAATAGGAGAAGCTCCAAGAATACTTCCAAGCCACAACATTAACTTCACAAAGCATGAAGCCAACAACATAAATGACTACAAAGAAAACAACAGATAGGTATAGAAATCAAGAAATATTTTTGGCGATGCAAGATTGGTCAAGACCCAAGATGCTCCTACATCAAACACCTCAAATAAATAAAATGTTCTAATGAACATCATAAGGGAATCAGGATAGATATGTCATATCTTTTCTTAACCCATATCTCATATGTTCCTTCATTCCATGTTGTCTTCACTTTATCTATTGTCACACTCAACAAATTATCTTTCCCTGCACTTTTCTCATCTTTCATATCTGCAAGTGATAGAAACTTAGTCTAACCATCCTTTCTATTGTTGATTACAGTGGTACTTTAGTGAATCATAGTTCCTCTAGACTTAATAATCATCTTGGCATCATTTGCATTCCTATGTGTTGATGCAAAGAATGAAACTCTTTCCCAATTGCTAAAGGCTGTTTTCTTAATGTTTATTGATGATTTTGAAGAAACTCTAACCTTTCGTAGAGCCACCATAAAGCCAAAATTTTCCATTACCTAACCTTTCTAGGAAACTTAAGAAGTTTCTAAGCTTTCCATGTTTTTTAGAAGCACATACAAAGAATTATCTATCATCACATTTTACTAAAACATAATTAGAAAAAGATTTAGTGGTGTAGAATAGATACATTCTAAAATTTAATTAAAAAAATATTCAGTAGTGTGCTATAAGTTGAAAGAGAATAAAAGACAGTCACAAGAATCATGAGTATTTTGAGCTTGAAAGGAAGATATCACCTTGACCACCTTGTTGACCACCACCTCCTCCTTGGCCACCTCTATCACCTCCTCCCTGGCCACCTCCAGCACCACCTCCTTGTTCACCGGCTCCGCCAGCACCACCACCAATACCAGGTCCTCCTCCTCCTATTCCTCCACCACCAGGCCCATGACCAGGCATCTTTAGTGCAATTCTCTTTGAACTCTTACTCTTCTTATTCTTTCTTTGGTATGGCTGCGAAAACTCTATCTGAACAAGAATGTGTGCAATACTCATAAATCTATTATACATATATATATCTTTCTCTCTGGCCGACCTTCACTGCATATCTACCATTCTTTCAAGGCAGGAGAGAGCTGTTCAGTGAAGATATCTAAAGAAACTGCCTCATATAGCACTAAATGATACCCACGTAGCACTAAATAATACCCATGTAGCAATTCTAGCAAGCACCCATAAATATCAACACTTTCAACTTTCTGAATCGCTGATCTTGGATTGTATTACAGCGTTGACCATTTTTAGCAGATAAGATAAAGCTGAATACGATAGATTGAAATAGAGAAAATGTTTTCCTAGCAGTCTAAGATTACTATGCGACAACTAAAAGCTAACAATGGGAAATTCAAAGCAAACAAATAGAATTACATAAACATGTGATATTGTAAGAAATAAAACACCTCTACATATAAAATATATAGGTTAATCTATTAGATAGAGCAATTCATATCATTTAAATAAATAAGTTTAGATGATGTATTCAGATATGTATTCAAAAAAATGTTAAGCAGATATAAAGAAATTACTGTTATAGATTACATTTCTTTTTTTAATAATTAGCAATAAAATATAAATGTATTAAATTTGAACAAATTATTTTAGAGCTTTAATATGTTTCATAATCTATGTGAATTAGATTTTTTTGTGACAAAGATATTTAAATTTATTCGGATAATATATATTGAGATATTATGATAACAATGTGAAAAAATGATATGAACTTATTTATGACTAATTATATTTAATTCTTGATTATAATTAATCTCAATTAATTTGTATTATATTATAAATAAATTATTTTGATGATGCTTTTTATGATTGATTCAGTAATGATTCTATTTATATGATGATTCAATATTATTATTTTTATTAGAGTGAAACAAGTTTTGAAGGGTGGTGTAACACAAGTCTTGCTTAGTTTTATCCTAGTCTCTTCTAGGATCACACAAGGCTATACTTCTTGCCTATAGGGCATTGACTTAGCACCCCCTACAAGGATTCACAATCTCAATCCTTTTCTATTCACCTTGCAAGACCAAATTCTGAATCAAGTCCTCTTCACATCATCATTCCATAGCTTCCTTCTAGCTCCACCATCCTCAAAATAACGATTTTGGTCTGCATTCACCCTCAAATGGAGAGGAGGGTCAATTCATTGAGAATATGGTCTAAAACCATGTTTAAACCCACTTCTTACAAGGGAAACTCCATTACTATCAAGATCTTCTTGCTGACTATCCCAAAAAGGTCTACTAGACTAGTAGGCGTAATTGGACACCTTTCGGCTTCTAACTCAAACTTTCCATTTGGAAGGGCTTTTAGATTCCTCTAGTCTCCTTTTCCAAACTTATCCATACAGGGTTTCTCCTATAAATAGGGCTACAAACAAGGGTTTACTTGTTTCTTGACTGAATTGGTGAGGGTTTGATATTCCTCATACTCAAACCTTCCACCAAAGATTCTCATTGTTGGAGATACTTCCTAACACATTTGGCCTCCTCTCCACTTGCTTGGATTGAAGCAATGAATATTTTCGATCACTCTTAATAGCTCTGCAACACACTGTGATCCCTAGCCATGCACTCCGGGCTCGCCTAGGGCATCACATTAAAAATGCTTCTTGTGCTTTTTAGGGTGCATCCTTGCTACATCATATAGTACAAGAAGTCTAGTTATAGATCCCAAAGGGCCTTACAGTTTGTATAGTGGGAGAGTGACCTAGTACTCCATTTTCCAAAACTCTATCTGGACCAACCCGAGACAGGCCAGAGAATAAGAGAAAAGATAAAGACTAATGAAAACTCACAAAATGATTAACTAACTCTACTAAGAATCAGATAACACACTAATCTAACTCCTGTAATAGTTACAGTCAATCCTCTAATCCATATTCAAGTTCTGTCACACACTAATCTTTCATTGTTCACAAAAATTACACAGTAAAAATTCATGCCAGGTCTTGGTTTCCATACAAAATGACTCCCAATGCTCTAATTTAGGATTTTTAAACATTATATATATCATCCTAAGTGTTAGGACCCTTGGTTCAGGCTTTTAGTCTTCTAGAGCCATTTCCTAGGTTATTAAGAAATGTTGTCATGAGAACTTTGAAAGTTGTCCTGATAACTTCAAAAGTTGTCGTGACAACTTTCAAAGTTGTCACAACAACTTTTGGTGCTTTATCAAACCACTTGGTCACAGCCTTGTGTGAATTATCACTGACTAATCTAGGGTCCTTAAGACCATTCTCAACCTATAAAAACATAAAAGAGGCATTTACAACCTTTTACAACATTTTCCATTATTTGGCAACTTTGACTAAGCTGGCCAAATCTGACTCAACTTGACTCAAGAAGACTCACCTAGGAATTATGGAAACCAAGAGCAAGCTAACAAAAAACCAAAACACTTCAGAGACTAACTAGTCTCCTTATTGCACTAGTGGCTTGGCTAAGGCCACTACAAGCCAAAATCAACAATAGGGACTCTAGGTACCAAGTAGCCTTACCTAGGTGCCCTGCACCATACTCGCCCACAACAAAAAGCTCAAGTCACTCTTGTGACTAAGGTGTCTTTTGAGATGCCAATCTTTTGGAAGTCTATAGCTTCAACCCATGTAGACTCTGATTCAGGATTGTGGTTCCATTGAATGAGGTGTTCCATGTACACCTTATGTCTAGTGGTCTTCTTGACCCTTGAGTCTAAGACCTTCTTTGCCTCTAGCTGCACCTTGGGAGGTAGTGCATGAGGTTCTACATCAACATGAATCTTTGCACTATTAACATCCAACAGGATGAGAGGACCCATGTATTTGATCAAATCAGAAACATTGAAGACTGGGGAGATGTTTAGTCCACTTGGCCGGTCTAATTTGTATGCATTAGTCCCATACTTGGCTAGTACTTTGTAGGGACCTATTATCTCCATCTCCAACTTTGTAGACACAACATTTTGTAGCTTTGACTTGTTCAAGTGAACCATTACACTGTCTCCTACTTCAAATTGAACATTCTTTCTCTTCTCATCTATTTTGGCCTTCAACTTTTGAGTTGATTCAAGGATGTTCTTCCTAACTTGTTCTTGGATCTCGTTCATTGTTTGAGTGAAGTATTCAACATGACCACTCCTATACACCATGACTCTGAGGTCTTTGAGCTCACATAAACCCCTTGGGTGCATCCCATAAATAATATTAAAGGGACTCTTACTGGTAGTCATGTTCATACTATCATTGTATGCATACTCTTCTTAGGGAACAACCACATCCTATGTCTTGCCATACTCTTTAGTTAAGCACCTTAAAAAATTGCCTAAGACTCTGTTAACCACCTCAGTTTGGCCATCATTCTGAGGGTGGTAAGATGGACCAAATGAGAGATTGGTACCCAATCTACTCCATAATGTTTTCCAAAAATAGCTCATGAACTTGACATCCCTATCTAAAATAGTTCTTAGTGGTAGTCCATGGATCCTTACAATTTCTTTAAATAACAAATGAGCAATGTTACTAGCATCATGTGTAGTCCTGCAAGGTATAAAATGTTCCATCTTACTAAATCTATCTACCACAACATAAATTTTGTCATGACCATGCTTTGTCTTGGGTAAGCCCACAATAAAATCCATCCTCACATAGTCCCATGGTCTATTTGGCACTTGTAGAGGTTGGTAAAATCCTACATTTCTAGATCCTCCTTTGTCCTTCATGCACACTACACATTTCTCAACATACTTGGTTACATCCCTAACCAACTTTGGCCAATGATAAAACCTTTGCACAAGATCTATGGTTTTGTTCACCCTAAAATGACTAGTCAAATTGCCATTATGCTTCTCCTATATGAAGTTTTCCCTCATGGATCCCTTGGGAACACACAATTGATATCCCGTAAACAACAATCAACTTTGTAAAGTAAAATCAGAAAACTTGCTATGAAAATGATTCTAAAAATTAGAGCATACCTTGTAGGCTTCACCAAAGTCTTCATCATCGTTATAGAGATCTTTGAAAATATCTATCCCACTACTACTTAGTTGCACTTCTTGGATGGTGAGTAACCTCCTACTTAGTGCATCTACAACCTTATTCAGCTGCCCCATTTTGTGCTTGATTTTAAAAGTGAAATCTTGAAGATACTCCATCCACTTTAGATGTATATTGCTCAACTTCTCTTGTGTGTTTATGTAGCTAAGGGCTTGGTTGTCCATAAACACCACAAACTCCTTTGGCAGAAAGTAATGTCTCCACTTTCTCAGAGATTGTACCAAAGCATACTGCTCCAAATCATAAGAAGAGTACTTCTTCTTAGCTTCATTTAGTTTCTCGCTAAAGAAGGCTACTGGTCTACCTTCTTGGCTTAACACACCCCATACTTCCATCCCATTGGCATCACACTCCAAGGTGAACAGTTTGTCAAAGCTAGGCAACCTAAGGATAGGGTGTGTTGCTACTTGTTACTTCAGCCTTTTGAATACTTGGTCAGCAGTAGAAGTCCATTTAAACTTGGTCTTGAGACCATCTTTAATGGTATCCACCATTGGTGCACAAATACCACTAAACTTCCTTATAAAATTTCTATAAAATTGAGCTAACCCATGAAAGCTCCTTACCTCTATTGTTGTGGTTGGTGTAGGCCAACTTAAGATAGCTTCCACCTTACTTGGATCCATTTTCAATGATCCATGGGATACTAAAAATCCAAAATAAACAAGATCCTATCTGAAAAACTCACACTTTTCTAGATTGATAGACAACTTCTCCTCATGCAATCTTTGTAAGACCATCTTCACATGTTTTAAATGCTCTACTAATGTATTATTGAAAATGAGTATATCATCTAGATATACCACCACAAATATCCCTGTGAAATCCTTAAGAACTTCATTCATGAGCCTCATGAATGTGCTAGGTGAATTTGAGAGGCCAAATGGCATAACTCTCCACTCATACAACCCATTAGTGGTCTTAAAGGATGTCTTCCACTCATCTACATCCTTGATTCTAATATGATGGTATCCACTTTTATGGTCCAATTTAGTGAAGTACATTTCCCCTCCAAGACAATCCATTAAATCATGAATTCTAGGTATGGGGAACCTATACCAAATTGTAATCCTATTTATGCCTCGAGTCTGTACAAAGCCTCCACTTTCCACCTTTTTTTGATGCCAATACAATTGGGACTGCACAAGGGCTTATGCTCTTCCTAATCAGCCCCTGATCTAAAAGTTCTTGTACTTGTCTAGCCACCTCAAAGTTTTTCTCTAGAGTGAGCCTGTAAGCTATCTTATTGGGAAATGATGCACTTGGTACAAATTCTATTTGATGACTTATCACTCTCCTACGAGGTAAGTTCTCTTGGGTACCATCACTAACTCTGTCTTTGTACTTCTCTAGAAACTCTTGGATTGCTGGTGGCAATGGCTTTGTTTTGGTTTTCCCTTCCTCCTTGGGATTGATTAGAATAGCATACTCATCACTATCCTTTTCCTTGAGGGCCTTGAAAGACTCTTTCCTCCCACTCATCAATATGCTAGGAGTCTTGGACTGAGATTCATCCTCTTCCAACAAGGACTGAATCTTGAAAGTCTTGTTATCTTTCTTGAAAGATATGGAGTTCTCTTTTCCATCATATACTACACTCCTATCAAATTGCCAAGGCCTGCCTAAAAGCAAGTGGCATGTATCTATAGGAAACACATCACAAAGTAGCTTGTCCTTAAACTCTAAAATAGAAAAATCCACCCAAGTCTACTCATTCACCAACACACTCTTCCCTTTATTAAACCATGCCACCTTGTATGGATTGACATGAGGGATCTTCTCCAATTTCAGCTTGTTCATAGCCTCTTCTGATATTATATTCTCAGTGGATCCTGAATCCACAATCACCTTACACACTTTGCCAAGGATCTTACATCTCATGCTAAAAAAAAGCTCTCATATGTTTGGGTTTATCCTTAACCAGTTGTCTGATCAAAATCCTCTTGAACATTAGATTTTCTCCCTTTTCTAATCCAATATGGTCAATCTCAGGTGTCTTGACACTTGTTGTGTCCTCATGGGCATATGCAACCCTCTTTAAACTATTTGATGAGGAAGGCTTATCAGGGCATCTCTAAGTCGGGTGACCCAACTGGACACAGTTGTAACATTTCATACTTGCAAATTATGAGTTTCTCCTGCCTATACCTCTTACTCTATTAGGGCCTCCTTGTGTACCTCAACCTCTAGAATGACCCCCTCTTGGATTGGTTTCACCTCCATGCTTATTCAGCTTTGATTTTCCTTGGTTTCTGTACTCATTACCCCTACCTTGGTAACCACCTCGATGACCCACTTGGTCTCTACCTTTGCCTCCACCCCTATTATTGGAGTCTCCCTTCTTTTTGTTCCTCTCTTAAACTTTGAGAGCTAATTGATGGCATTTGTGAACAGTGGTTGGAGTCCACAAGCTTATCTCCTCTTGAATGTTCCATTTGAGACCACTTAGATATCTGGCCACCTTAATGGATTCCTCTTCTTGGATCTTGGACCTAAGGCATATCTTTTTAAACTCCTCTATATAAGAGGCCACATCCAATTATTTTTGTTTGAATCCTTGTCTCTTCTTGTGAAGTTGTATTTCATAGTCTTTAGGCAGGTAGTTTTCCTTCACCTTTGTCACCATGTCTTTCCAATTGGCTATAGGTAGCTTTCCCATCATGGCCCTTTCATCTTGCAGGTACTTCTACCATGTTGAGGCTGATCCTCTTAACCTTGATTTGTCAACCTTGATAATTTGGGCTTCTATCACACCATCACACTCAAAATGGTTTTCCATCTCCTCAATCCATTCCATGACTGTTTCAATGTCCATTTTCCCACTAAACAATGGAAATCCTTCAAAATCCTTTGCATTCAATGATTTTATTACTTTCAATAATGGTTCCTCATTCATTGGAGGGTCTAGTTTAGGGATGATATCATCTTCATCCACAACCTTTTTACCTCTATCACTATTTTCAACATCTTTATTTTGTTCTAAGTACCTGTGATCAACTACCTCTTGGCGTTTGATCATCATTTCATCCATAGAATCTTCAAGGAGTCTATTTCTCTCCTTTTTCTCTTCCACCTCTATAGCTAGCTCTGCATTTGTAACCATAGTTTTCTCCCCTACTGATTCACCAGTATATAGAGACATACACTAACCTACAAATCTTTAACTTGCTTTGATACCAATCTGGTGTAACATAAGTCTTGCTTAGTTTTATCCTAGTCTCTTCTAGGATCACACAAGGCTATACTTATAGCCTATAGGGCATTGACCTAGCACCCCCTACAAGGATTTACAATATCAATCCTTTTCTATTCAACTTTCAACACCAAGGTTTGAATCAAGTCCTCTTCACATCATCACTCCATAGCTTCCTTCTAGCTCCACCATCCTCAAAATATGGATTTTGGTCTCCATTAACTCTCAAATGGACAAGGGGGTCAATTAATTTATAATATGGTCTAAAACCATGTTTAAACCCACTTCTTACAAGGGCAACCCCACCGCTATCTAGATCTTCTTGCTAACTGTCCCAAAAAGGGCTACTAGACTAGTAGGCCTAATTGGACACCTTTCGACTTCAAACTCAAAAACTTTCCAAGAAAGGTCCACAACTAATTCTAGATCTGAGTACCCATTTTGAAGGGATTTTAGATTCCTTTGGTCTACTTCCCCCAACTTGTCCGTACAGTGGTTTTCTAAAAATAGGGCTACAAACAAGGGTTACCTTGTTTCCTAACTGAATCAGTGAAGGTTTGATATTCATCATATTCAAACCTTCCACCAAAGCTTCTCATTGTTGGAGATGCTTCCTCACACATCTAGCCTTCTCTCCATGTGCCTGGATTAAAGCAATGAATGCTTCCAATGGCTCCTAACAGCTCTGCAACACACTATGATCTCTACCCATGCACTCCTGGCTCGCCTAAGGAATCACATTAAAAATGCTTGCTATGATTTTTAGGGCCCATCCTTGCTGCATCATATAGTACAAGGAGTGTAGTCACAGATCCCAAATGGTCATACAGTTTGTATGGTGGGAGAGTGACCTAGTACTCTATTTTTCAAAACTCTGTTTGGACCAACCCGAGACAGGCTAGGTGTTTTGTATACCCCTAACAGAGTTTTGTATTCCTCTAACAAGGAAATATGCTATGTAACAATCAACTCCTAATAGGGCTAGATCTCCTAACAAGGATATTATATTTTAGTGCATATTTGTGGGTACCATCACCACTGGGGTTTTCCCTTTGGCTAGGGTTTCCTTGAGAACAAATAATGGTGTAATGAATGTGTTATGATTGTATGTTCTTTTCATTTCTGCATTACTTTGGATTTTTTATAATTGTTTAAAGTTGAAAAGAAGAAAATTCTGCAATACTGATTCACCCCCCTCTTAGTATTACCTAATCCTAATAGAAGCATGAACAAAATAAAAGTGGATAATTGAGCACTTAAGAGTATTCAAGTGTGTGGCATATATATTGTGCCGAAGGAGAAGATAAAAAAATTGGATGGAAAGGGTGAGTAGTGCATTTTCGTTAGTTATAGTGAAGATTATAATGTATATAGGCTATATAATATAGTCACCAAGAAAATTGTGATCAAAAAATATATTGAGTTCATATATAACGAGTTATGAGATGGCCTAATGGGAAAAGATTTTGCTATCTAAATTATATTTTCCATTTATAATGAAGATGAAATGTGTTAAGAACACCACGATGATCCAAAAACTAGTGTGGAGCCAAATTTTTTGCTCTAGAGACCTCCAAATTCAAATAAGAAACGAACACTTATAGTCCATAATGAGATCTAGATATAGATGGGAATTTAAATAGATAGTAAAACAGATTAGTTTCATTGTCCTTTGAATATATCCAAGCCATTGTAGAGGATATTAATCAAATAAATAAACAATTCTAGAGATGCCTTGCATAAAAACCTATAAATAAATATAATGAGAGTTCAAAACCCACTCTCACATACCTAATGCTAAGAAATGTGAAGAGTCTAACTTGGGAAATTTAACAAAAATGAAAGTTATGAATATCATTTTCATGAAGAGTTAGATTTTTCATTATTTTGATCTATTTTGAGGATGTTGTGAAAAAAGAGAATTAGTGTAGGTCTATGTATGGAAAAATAGAAGAAATATATAGGAAATAAGTATGGGAAATAAATCATTTAGCTCTTGGAAAGAAGGTTGTTCATGTGGAGTAGGTTTATATGACGAAGAGAAATGCCAAAGGATGGATAAAAGGCCATAATGAAAGATTGGTTGTTAAGGGGTACATATAGTAGTTTATTAGAGCTTATGATGATACATATGGTCCATTTGCATGTATAGAAACCACATGGGAATTCTTATAAATTGAAACCCAACACAAGCTGAAGGTGTTTCAAATATGTACAAGGTATGCCTTCTTGAGTTTGGAGTGTTGAAAGGGGAAATGTATGTCAAGTAGCCACTTGGTCATGAAGTCCCAGGCCAAGGAAAGATGTGTATGGGCTAAAGAAATCTCTTTATGGATATAAGAAATCATTGTAGGAATAGTTTAGCAAGACAGGCTCATATTTGTTGAGAAATGGCATTAAAAAAAAATGGTGATCCTCCTCTTTAAATCATGGTAGTTGTTGGTAGGATTTTTATTTTCATAGATCATATGCATAAATGATTTAGTTTATATGACAAATGATGATTTCCTCATTTTTGGTCTTAACAGGTCATGAAAAGTGTTATTTTTATGATCCATTGCAAATGTAATGACATTGTTATATTGTCTATCTTTTCCAAATGCATCGATCTCTTTGTACTTATACAAGACAATGATAAGAAGAGACATGTCTTTTAAAGGGACATGTTTATATGATGAATGATGAGAAATGTTTATATGACGAATGATGATTTCCTCATTTTTGGTCTTAAGAGGTCATGAAAAGATATTTTGACATGATATATTTATGTCCCTTACAATATTTTATAGCCATACAAGTTAAAAAAATTAAAGAATAAATTTTTTATCTCTCAAGAAAAGTATGTAGAAAATATATTGAAGAGGTTTAGAATGAAAAATGCCAAAAATACACGAGTAACAATATCTATATGTCTAAACTTGAGCATGGAATATTGTGCCAACAATATAAATATGACTATGTAAATAAAGTTTTTTTCTTTAATATTTCATGTATTTGATAGAAACTAAGCCTAATATAATCCATCGAATAGGTTCAACTCCTAGAATTATGGTAACTCCAAAGGAGACACATTCAAAATGTTGGGATTAAGGTATGTCAACCTTTGTAAATCCTAGCACTAATTATTACAATATTAATAAATTCAGGTTAATTTTTATGAATTAATTTCTTACAAATTTATACTCATTTAGTATGACCATTGCTTTTGTGTGATCTAACTTGGCAATAATTGTATGAAACATATGTTTCACATGCTGAAGTAGATGTGTCACTTTGAGAATATTGAATTATTATATGTAGGTGACATGTGTCATGTTATGATAGATTTATGACAAAATCTATGATAATTATTCCGACACACTTATATATGAGATCTTAAGACAGTTCCTACAACAAAATGGACAAGTGAATGGAGATAAATTTTGTTTCAAAAGATAGGCACACAAGTTGTGTTATAAAAAGATGTAAGAAAATGTGTTATTTATGGTCAATTGTGAAAAATTCTCTTAAAGCTATAAGTTTTGTAGGTTATGATAATATCTATGACAGATCAATATGAGAGTTTTAAGATGTGTAAGAGCATCTCTGATACCTTTGGATAGTATATTTTGAGAGGCAAACTAAGGAGGTTTGAATGTAGAGTAATTTGGAGCTGTACATGTGTGATTTGCATTTTTTAGATAGATGAAAAATAGAGTCAAGTTTTTTGAATGACCCTATCTTGTATATTCATCTAGAATCTACCTCTTGTGGTGTGTTTCTTTATATATGGTGATCTTGGAGATAATTGTGTATATTGTGTTATGGAGGTGAATTGTTGTGCTACCACAATTAATCCACATCATGGGTTTTCGCTTGTAGACTCTTGTCGAAGTAGCTAAGTGTTGATATTGTATTGTAACCATTCTCTTACTAGAATGCAAAGTAATGTGGTTTTGGAGTGTGAGGTTTTCCTCCCAAAATAAATTTTAAATGACATATCTTGTGTTCATTATTGTGTGTCTTTATGCATGTTCAATATCTCATTTTGAATGTATTTCTATTTTTGCAATAGTTAAGGTTTGTAGGAACATTCACACTATCTCCCAAAATATATTTATCTTATGAAGTAATTTCCACACCTTAGTTTCCTTTAAAGTAAGAAAGTAAGATAATCTTGATGTATATGATTGATAAAGAGGGAGATGATATTTTTTATATTGTAAAAAATGAGTTTGGGATAGTTGGATACATGGATAATGATTGATTAGGAATTGTAGATTATAAGATAATCACATCAGGATATGTCTGTCATTTGGGTTTGGGAGTTATTTAATGGGCTTCTAAGAAACAACACATAGTTTTCCATTTATGAGTGAGGTTGAGTACATGTCTAGAAGAAAATATAGTAGCATGTAAAACTATTATAGTTTATTTTAAGGAATAACAAGAAGATGATACAACTATATTTTGTGATAGTGCATCATCAATAGATTTAATGAAAAAATTAGTTTATAATGGAAGAGGAAAGAAAATAGAAATTTAATTTAATTTCATAAGATATTTTATTGGAAATGGATAGATAAAATTTAAGTATTGTATGTTTGAGAAAAAACATGCAAACATTTTTATAACCAACTAATTAGAGACATGTTTGAGTGCTTAAGAAGAAGTTTAGGCATAAATTTAATTTATTATGGATTGAGGTATAGAAGACGGCTAAGAAAAAAAGTGGAAGTGTTGGAAATTTATTGTCTTCAAATCCTCCTTTCAATGCGTACCTATGAGAGATAGCCATTGAATATATTTTTAGGATCCATAATGAATGTTACTCCTACTAGCATAGTGGTGATTATTAATATTTTTGTTGAAGTAAATGTTGATTAGTAAGCTTGAATTTGAAATCGAGAGGGAACTTTTGTAGTAACAACATTATAAAAATATGAAAAATATTATTGCAATGTACAGGAAGTTGGAGAGTAAGAGAAACTTTCTAAATAATGGTTTTGAACATAGAACAATATGTAGTAGTAGAAAATAATGGAATATGGCTCATTCAATGTAGCCCAAGATAGTTTTAAAATTTGTGAATGGTAGTAGATTTAGATTGCTACAAATAATTTGTTAGTAATCTAAATTTGAAATATTTTGTAAATGTTATTTTATGATTAATAGAAAATAAAAAAGATCTCGATAAATCTCTATGTTTTGTTGGTGTATTTCCAACTATTTGGAAAATAGAGTAATAATTTTTGTAAGTTGGGTTTTTTTTTGGAATTTAATCAATCAATTTTGTATCAAAAGTGTGCACTATGTGTTTTATTAGGATTTTAATTCAAACAATAAAACCATCAACAATACGGGTAAGTTAGAATTATGGGTGTGATGCAATGAGTGAAATTCTTTCCCTATTGTTAAAGGTTTCTCTCTTAATGTTTATTGATGGTTTTGAAGAAACTCTAACCTTTCCTCATATCTAACCTTTTTGGTAAACTTAAGAAGTTTCTAAGCTTTCCATTTTTTTAAATGAACATACAAAGTATTATCCATCATCACATTTTACCAAAACATAATTAGAAATATTTTTAGTAGTGTGGTATACATACATTCTAAAATATCATTAGAAATATATTGAGTGGTGTGGTATAAGTTGAAAGAGAACAAAAGACTGTCACAAGAATCATGAGTATTTTGAGCTTTAAAGGAAGATTTTAAGAAAATGAAAATAATGTATGAAAATGAACGTGAAAGAAACAATTAACAAGTGCCACGTAGTGGCTAGTACTTGCCTTTAGTTATGTAATTAATTGTAGTTTTAAGTAATATAATTAGTTGTAGTTGTAATTGTGTTGTATATAAAATTAAATTTTTTAAATTGATCTAATATAATATTATAAATAAGTTTATAGTTAACTTATGGTAAAGTTAGAAATATGTTTAAAATTACTTTTTTCAATATTTTCATTTAACACTAATTTTTAAAGTTAAAGTTGTGTGAGATCAAAAAAGGTTTATTTTTCTATAAGTTTAAAGTATATATTTTAACAAATGTTTATTTACAATCTCAATTAAATTACTTCAATAAAATATATCAAACTTAACTCCTCTACATATAATATATACATTTATTCACATGAAGCTACCTCTAAATACAGTTTAGATACCATTTTATTTCTCTCCAAGCTAGTTGTTTAAATTTGCAAAAAATGCAAATATTATTATTATTTTTCCATCTTTTTTAAAAGATTATGATTATGAATATTATTATTGCATAAATTATTTTTTATATAATTTTTATTTTATCATAATTTTACTAGATGTGAATATAATACAATTATGAATCTTATGCAAAATCAAAGATCCATACATTGCAATGACAATACTTGTTGGATGAACTACATGAACCATTTAGCATCAAATAAATAAATAAAGAGAAACTCAAAAAATTACAATTCCCCTACTTCATGACATGGTGAAAAATAGTGAATTTGTGCACAAATAGAAGGAATTAATGGCCACTCAGCTACCAATTTTTGCGGTCTCACGCCTTCTATTAAAACATGTAAAAATATTTTTAAAAAATTTAAATGATTTTTATAAATTATAAAGTTAAAAATATTGTATCTAACTTTAGAAAACATGAGATTTATTATAAAATACAAAATTTTAAAAATTCTAATTGGTATAAAAGGTTTATTTAATCAGTAATTAACACTTAAAACAATGATGCAATAATACTTGCTTAGCCTATTGACAAGTACTAAAAACAACCAACTACAAACAATTTAGAAACCTCGCAAAAAAAAACACCAAAACAAAATAAATATAAACAAGTGCCAGTTAGTGGCTACGTACTTGCCTTTAGTTATAGTAGAAACTAAAGTAGAAGTAATAGTATATTGTTTTTTTAATTATTATGTTTTATATAGTTATAGTGGAAGTAATAACTTTTTATAATTAATTTTTTTTAAGCTATAGTAGAAACTAAAGTAGAAGTAATAGTATATTAATTTTTTAATTATTATGTTTTATATAATTATAGTAGAAGTAATAACTTTTTATAATTAAATTTTTTTAATGTAGAATAATATTGATAGCATTAATGATTGAAATTATAAGAGTGAAAATCTAATCATAATCTTAAAAGTATTATATGTTCCTTTTAACCATAATCTTCATTTTAATTTAAAGTATTTTAATTAATGATTAAATTACATAATTATTATTATTTGTCTTAGTATAGTTGTAACAATAAATAATTTCACTTTTTGATTATAATTAATATAAAAAATTATCACTTATAAACTATAATTAATTTAAATGCTAATTTAAATTTTATTTGTATTATTTCTTAATCTTAATTTTTTTTTTATTAATATATTTTTTAATTATATATATGATACATTATTATATTATATATTAGATTGTATTGTAATATTATATATTTTATATGGGTTTTCATGTTAAAGGCAATTGATATTTTCCAGATTAATGCTATTAAAAATATAATTTACATAATTTAATAATCCACACCTAGATTAATGTGTTACATTTATGACATAAAAGATAACAAAAAGTCAATTAATAATTGTTCATATTCTACAATCATTCCTAAAAATTCATGTTTTAATAACTAGTTAACTAGTAGAATGAAAAATTCATTACAATAGTACTATGTCTTATCGGCAAGTACTAATAAGGAAAATGTGGGAAAAATAAATTAAATCATAAAAGTAGGTATGATCAATAAGAATTGAAGAAGAATAAATGAAATTCCGCATTTAAATGAGAATTAATTAACAATAAAACATTTTTAAAAATCTATATGATAATAAAGCGTTAACTCTTATTTAAACAAATAGTGAAATGTAAAAAAGAATGTAATAGTATAATGAAAAAAAGGTTTACTATACTTAAAGTCTAATAATATAGTAAGGAATCAACGATAATTTCAATGAATTATGAGAGAACAACATTTAGTCTCATATTAACATTTTAGGAACAAATAAATGGCTATTAGGAATGAAACAAGTGGTCTTTTTAATATTTTATTTTATTAATATTTTCTTAATATAAATAGTGTATAATTTTTACACATTATTATTTTAATAAAGTATAAACATATTAAATTTCATTTAAAAAAATATAAATTATAAGCTTTTGGTGTTCTTTATAGTTTATAAATAATTTTTTTATATTTTATTTGATTCTTTTACATATATATATATATTATTATATATTTTCTTGAAAAGTTTATAGACTTATTCTATATAAATGATATTTGTGTAATTTAATAGTAAACTAATTTTAACAATCTAAATTTAATATGGAACCCTCCAAATAAAAAATGTAAATCTAAATGTTTTAAATATTTACTCTCAAACAAACATCTAAAATAATTAAATTCAAATTTAAAATTTTAAAAAAATTGCCATAGCATACATATAACAACAATAGTAATTCATTGCTTACTATAATGAAAAACAAAACTTCCTATCATAACATGACATAAAATTTACATACCTATTAAAAAATTATGACAAATAAAATTATAATGAAAATTAATAGTAGTCTCTAAGGGTTTCTTGGCTCCGCATTAACATAAAATTTAAAAGAAAATAAAAGTAACTTATTTTAGATTATTAGCATTCCTTCAATAAAAAAAACTTATTACCATTCCTTCAATGATAAATGATTATTAATATTATTCATATAGTTTGACTAATTATTTTTTATTTTGTACATAATTAACATACTTTTGATTTGGTATAATACAATAAATAATATTTGAAATCTTTTTATTTCATTCATTATATCAAACTTTTAAAAGAAAATTTTTATTCTCCTTGAATTCTCATATATAAGAGATTCAGGCACATCTATAATACGATACTACACAAACATTTTCACCTAAATTACCATCCATTTGAATTCTTCAACGTCCTCCATGACCACCGCCGCCACCTCCTTGGCCACCACCTCCATGACCACCTCCTTGGCCACCTCCACCTCCTTGACCACCTCCTTGGCCACCTCCCTGACCACCACCTTGACCACCACCTCCTTGGCCATCTCCTTGACCACCACCTCCTCCTTGGGCACCTCTATCACCTCCTCCTTGACCACCACCTCCTTGTTGACCACCACCTCCTTGTTCACCGCCTCCGCCAGCACCACCACCAATACCAGGTGCTCCTCCTCCTATTCCTCCACCACCAGGCCCATGACCAGCCATCTTTAATGCAATTCTCTTTGAACTCTTACTCTTCTTCTTCTTTCTTTGGTATAGCTGCGAAAACTCTATCTGAACAAGAATGTGTGCAATACTCATAAATCTATCATACATATATATATCTTTCTCTCTTGCCGACCTTCACTCCATATCTACCATTCTTTCAAGGCGGGAGAGAGCTGTTAGGTGAAGATATTTAAAGAAACTGCCTCATATAGCACTAAATGATACACACGTAGCACTAAATAATACCTACGTAGCACTTCTAGCGGCACCCAGAAATATCTACACCTTCAACTTTCTGAATTGCTGATCTTGGATTGTATTACGATAGATTGAAAGACAGAAAAGATTGTACGATTTTGCTCGGCTTAACCACCGCACTCGAAGCCCTAACTGTGCTGAGGTGGGTGGTGTGGCCCCCATTAAATACCCTGGTATACAGGTGTGCAAAATGTGGAAGAATAGACAATTTGCCTGAACTGTTCGATGGGATACCCTAATGAAATGTGGTCTCATCATTGCAGGGTATACGCCAACGTGATTTGTTGAAAAGGCTTCAAAAAAAAGATACATTACAAAAAAATAATATAAACAAAATTTGAGAAGCAAAGTAAAATAATGAGGAGAATGAATTGGGCATGTGGAACAAAATTATAGAGCTGATCACGGATGAGTTGAATGCTCTTATGGGCCTTCATACGTATGTGTGACACTTTATTTTTTTAAAATTCTCTAGGATGTTAATTTAAAATTATGAGTGTGGCGTCTTTCCATCTTATCTGGTCAAAATAAATTCAAACTTACAATATAATAAATAGAAATGCAAAACGGGGCAGTTAAGCTTTTTACAAAATGCATCACAGACAAAAAAACAAAAAAAATTGTCAATTTTTTTTTGTAAATTTTTTGTAGTTTTTTATCACAAAATATGCAGATTATGAAGAATAGATGTTGAAAATTTCACCAAAATCTGTTGTATTTTCCATTTTTGAAATTTGATCAACGTACATTTGTAGTGAGCTTAATTGCATCCTCTCATTTTTTTCAACTACAAAATTCTTTTTCGAATAGAAACTTGATATTCTTGGGAACTCTTACTTTAAACTTAAACATATATAAGTATTTATATGTGCATGTATATGAGTACTTTATAATATATATTAGAATTTAAAAAGTGAAAAGAATCTTGCTTAGTATAAAACATAACAAATCTACAACACTAATAAAGTAGATGCTAATGGATTTTTTTGTTTAACTAAATATAAGTTACTTTGGAAATAATTTAATAATTGAAGATTTAAATATACATAAAGTATGCAATAATTTTCCATGCACTAAATGTCTTATGATACTCTTTTAGATAAATATTGTTCATCTAGAAGATACCATTTCATTCAAACAATGTGTTATCAATCCATCTTCTATGTCATATTATTCATTAAAAGAGAGAAATTTTCTTGGAGAACATAAAGTAACCATGATTCAAGAAATATTGTCATCCACCTACTCTAATGTGGTAGATTATCCTTTTAGAGATCTTATAAATCCCCAAAATCTTGTAACGATTATTAAAATTGTTTCAAAAGGTATATTAATTTATATCTTTAATATTGGAGGTTCATACAAGAATTTAACACCAAAGTTATAACAATAAGTCTTGAATTTATTGCATATTTTTCTAAATAATCAAAACTATATAAATAAAATTATATACAATGTGCCCACACACACACACACACATATCACACAGTATTAACAATTCATTCAACTATAAAATAATGAACACACACACACACACACACACACACACACACACACACACACACACATATAAACTGGGTGAACCCACAATAGTGGGTTACACTTTTTTGCGTGAACGGACACTGAACTCTACATTTTGAAAAAAACTTTCAGATCGGATGCATATTGTCATTAAACCATTTGAAATCGGAAGATAAAGTAAATTAGAGACTTTTAGGATTTTGTATCTAGATTCTAAATATAATTTTATTTTTATTTTTGAATTGATTTTAATAGTTTTTTCTCTCTCCCAAAAAAATTGGTATGTTTTTGAAAACATTATTTTCAAAAAGTTAAATTATTTTCATAGAGCATAACATTTTTTCTAAAATAGATATCAATGTGCTTCTTTCGAATTTAGTTTTGTAACATCCATACGGAGGGCATGCAATTGGTTTGAAGATATTATCATGATTATTGCATATTTTATTAATGATTGAAGTTGACTAAATTATAATTTTTACATACCTTGACTACATAGCTTATAACTTGTGTATTTATCTAATTTCAAATTTATTTATTTTTTTATAGAAAGTAGACTCGAAGATGGAGGGAATTGTTATTTAAAAAATAAATTTATTTTCTACTATTTTTCATTGAACGACAACTTAGAGGTTTATATTTGATAAAAATCCTACATTTGATTAACGTCAAAAAACATATACATAATAAACTAAAAAATTGTCAAATATATAACCATTAGAAAGCTTGCTCTGAGTACTTGTGCTATGCAAAAGGATGTCTCCTTATTGTTCCATTTGACCCCTACAATTGAGCCCTGAAGCCATGAAATGTTCATAATTTCATCAAACTTTACAAATTGCCAAGGGTTGCTCAAGGTCTCTCTGGATATTTTAATTTGATGGTTAGGGCTTGTCTTAATGAAACATGTAAGAATGATATTACAATACCTAATTAGACTAAATTTGATAAAGAAGAGCTAATTAGACTTAATAATATTAATTAGACCTAATAAGACCTAGCCAAGACTAATTATAATTAATAAGACTAAGAAGACATAATTATATACCTAATTAGACCTCATGTGAGTATTATGACCCCTTAAGGCCTGATGTTCAACCTATTAGGACCTAATATGAACTTAATATTTAATAATTTAGAATCTAATATGAGTAATAAGACTCAAATTAGGACCTAATATCATTAATAGGATGGACCTTAGATGTAATTAGACCTATTTAGACCTAATAATACTAATTAACTCCTAATAAGACACATAACAAGTCCTAAGTATACATAATATGAGTAATAGGACCCCTTAAGACCTAATTAGACATAATAGCTAACCTATTATGACCTAAATTGTTAAATTTAGTAATTACACGTAAAACTACCCCTTAAGAGCTAATACTTGACTAATTAACATAAGTCATGTAAAATACCTAATTAGACCTTTAATAAGACTGATTAATAGGTCTAATATGAGTAATAGGACTTACTGGTAGCAATCTGACCCCTTAGACATAATAAAACCCGATGTGAGGTCTAATATGGATAATATAACCACTAAGGCCTAATTAGACTAATTAACCCATAATATTTCCTAACAAGACTTAATTATACTATTTTTTGTACAAAATTTACATGTGAGTAATATGACCTAATATGAGTAATAGGAACTAATATTGAATAGTAATAATACCTAATCAGGGGCCTATTTATGAACTTAATAGGACCCCTTAGACCAAATTAGTCCTAATAACCCCTAATTATCTATCTAATATGAGTAATGGGAACCCTTCTAGGTCTAATAAGATCTAATTAGTCTAATTAACACCTAATATGCTTGTACTATGACCCGTTAGGAACTAATTAGACCGAATATGCTTAATATGATCTCTTAATCTACCTAATTAGACCTATTAGGACCTAATTACACGTAATCAGACCTATGAGGATGTAATTATACCTAGTTATCTAGGTCTATTAAAACATATATGATAGGTAATATGACCCCTTAAAACCTATTAAGACCTAATTAGACCCAATTAGACATATTAGTCCACCTAATTAGACCCATAAGATCTATTAGGACCTAACTAGACATGTATTAGGACCTATGATAGGTTATATGAACCCTTAAGGCCCCATTAGACCCACTATGAGTAATATGACCCCTTAAGACCTATTAGCTCACCTAATTAGACCCAATTATACATATTAGGACCCAATTAGACCCAATTATACCTATTAAGACCTATGTAGGGCTATTCAAACCAATTAGTTACACTTTGATGCCTAATTAGACCCAATTAGGCCTATTAGGACCTAATTAGACCCAATTAGACCTATTTGGACCTTATTACACCCAATTAGACCTATTAGGAGCTAATTAGACCTATTAGTCCACCTAATTAGACCTAATTAGACCTATTAGGACCTAATTATACCTAGTTAAAACTATCAGTACCTAATTAAAATATATTAGCACCTAATTACACCCAATTAGACCTATTAGGACATCATATGAGCAATAGGACCCCTTAACCATAATTAGACCTAGATTATGACCTAATTATCTACCTATCAATCCACCTAATTAGACCAAATTAGACCTATTACCTGACTAATGAGTTACACTTTGATGCCTAATTAGATCCAATTAGACCTATTAGGACCAATTAGTTACACTTTGATGCCTAATTAGATGCAATTAGACCTACTATGATCTAATTAGACCTGTAAGGACATCATATGAGCAATAGGACCCCTTAAACATAGACTTAGATTATGACCTAATTAAACCTATTCAGACCTAATTAAGACATATTAGCACCCGATTAGACCTATTAGGACCCAATTAGACCTATTAAAACCTAATTATACCCAATTAGACATGTTAGGACCAATTAGTTACATGGTTTTGCCTAATTAGACCCAATTTGACCTATTTGGACTTGATTATGACCTAGTTAGACCTAATTAGACCTATTAGGGCCTAATTAGACCTAATTAGACAAATTAGACATTTTATGAACAATATGACCCCTTAAGAATAATTTGACCTATATTATGACCTAATTAGACCTAATGAGCAGTCTAATAGTACATGTACTTCTACTAATTAGACCTATGAGGACTTAATTAGACCCAATTAGACCTATTACGAGGGTAAATGCACAAAGATTGGGGACCAAAAAGATGCCACTTTTCTTTTTGGTCCCCGATCATGCATAGTTCACACGCACTAAAGGGCGTATGCCCTATAGGGCACACGCCCTATGGCTTGATTTTCCCAAGCATTAGGTTTGGGCAATCTAAAACAATGCGCGTGCGCCCTATAGGTCGCAACGCTTTGGAAAACACTTTTTTAGTTTTTTTCAAAGGGCGTGCGCCCTATAGGGTGCAGGCCCTTTGAAAAACCCTCATAAAGCTTGCTGCGTGGGTTTGAAAGCTCATTTTGCATTCTCAAAGCCGCATTTTCAGATAAGAAGGGATTCTAAAGCACGCACACAGTATTATTTTGGCTTGTGACCCGATTGTTTTTGTTCATCCATCCATCAAATGGCTCCATGACATCGTCAAGTTCAATTCGGAGGAAGAGGTAAGTATTTTTACAACCCATGCCTCTTATTTGTTTTAAAATTTTAGTTTTGCTGCAATTTGTTTTTGTTTAAATTTTTTGTGTAATGAAGATTTTAAAATGTTGTCTTTTTAATTACCAGGAAGAAATAATCTCCATCAACCAAACTATCCACCAAACCCTCCATCTCCTCATGAAGAAATAAATGAAGAAATAAATGAAGAAATAAAAGAAGAAAATGAACCTCAATTGCCTCAACCAATCGAGAAACCTCCTCCTGAAACACAACAAAATTTGATTAACCAAATTGAAAGAGGGAAAAAAGAATTAGAATCTTTAATTAATAGGTTAAAAGATTCTAGTGGTACAAATCCCGAAGGGGAAAGACTTGCAAAATCATTGGAAGTAATCTTGACCCATGTAAGCGCGGTTAGTGGGAAAATTAATTTATGGCAGGATAAAGAGAAGAACAAAAACAATATTATGTAAATATATTATCTTATGTGGACATAAAAAGAAAAAATCCACAAAAGATGAGATTTGCGAGCTATTTAAAAAACTAGGGGACACAGATACTCTTAGAACTACAAGGAGCTTCCCAATTCATTGGTGCATAAATGAAGACATTAAAAACATTTTTTGGGAGATGGTGGATGGTATTTGATTCACCTCCTTGTAACAATCATGAGGTTCCTATATATTTCTTGAGGAAACTCTATTGCAAGTTTGTACTCAAGGAGGTGACAAATTATTTTGACATTCTAGATTCTCAGGGTAGAGGAGGGGGGTCATCATTTAATTGAGTGGGGGCACATCGTGACCTTAACGCACCTAGGGCTTGTATTGGCAAGCCACGGGTGGATCATGTTAGTATTCCTTCCGTTGTGAAGGAACATGTACAGCAGACACACTAGGCACGATTAGTGCTTTCACAGACTCTCATTCAGTGTGCCACTCCTTTAGGTTAGGCTGACTATGGTCAATCCTCGAGGGGGCATATTTGTTATTCATGTGGATGCTTGTGCACATTTGGTACTGGTGAGAGAGAGGAAATGGATTCTGGAATGATGACTGATAGCTTTCTAAATATGACATTTCGCATTAACAAACAGGTAAATATTTCCAAGTTCATTAAATTATTTTGATCATATTTCAATTATAAAAGAATAACTATTTAATTTAGTATCTATTGTTTATGATGAAAATTCAGGGCAAGAGTGTCAGTGGTGGTGGCAGTGGAAGTGGAAGTGGAAATGATCCTAATGTCCCCTTTTACACATCATCGTCAATTCCACAAGTATGTATTGAATAAAACATTTTAATTAACATCTTTGATTATTATGTAATTATATGAATAATTGTATCATAAATTATTGTGCATGTGCATTAGATGTGCACTGGTGGACCATCGACGTTCACAACAGATAGTGAAGGGCATCACACAAATTTTCTTGAGGTATCTTTATTTGCATATTAATTTGATTTACTTGATTATATATAATTAATGAATTAATGACTAAATTACTAGACAAATTATGATCAAAATCCAGAGGCACGATGATTACATTCTTTCACTTGGGTTTGTGAGGTCACCATTGAGTCCACATGTATATATGTAATAATGCATTATAATTAACATGTCAGTAGTACATTCTTATATGAATGGTTATCTTATAATTTTCCATGTACATGTGCACTAGTTGAATGTTGGAGCTTTGACTTCGACACTGCACACTGGAGGAGGCGGTGGAACCTTCACGGAGGTATCATTTACTCATTAGTACGGTTGTAAAAAATATATGTAATCTTGATAACTTCAAGATACTTTTTTTGTTTCATTTTCAGCTTTTGACATTAGAGACTCCTCCTTCTATCTGTGATACTTTGGATCGTGGAGAAGTTGCAGTAGTAGCTAGTTCTGAAGCACTGACCGAGGTATGAAAGAGATCACTTAACTTTAATTTTTATTTTAATAGCTTGTATTGAATTTTATAATGATATTCATGTATGTATTTTAATTATTATTTTGATCATTATTGAAGGGACTTATTACTCCAGATCGCTAGCATGCACCTTTGCTAGATGAACATAGTGACTATTTGCTAGCAGTAAGTGAATATTCAATTTTATGTCATTGTATAATTCAATTTTGATGTATATTAGTTATCTCTATCTAAATTTTTGTTTTATTAGGTCGAGCTATAGAAGAGTCTAGACAGGAGTACGAGTGAGTGCACTTGGAAGACTGCAACATCCACTGCATCTCCATCGACGTGACAATAAAAGACAACTCAAGATTTGTTTTCTTCCCCTAGCGGAAAAGGACTAGATTAGGGATATGGATTGTATGGCTATATGGCATTAGTGGACATATTTTTTTTATATTGTATAAGTGATACGTTGTAATTCCATTTGGCTTTGAGGAAGCCAATTTTACTGTATTGAATATATTCAATGTATGACATTATTGCACATATATATTTGGCTTCATGCCCTACATTTTTAATTTTTTAATGTTTTAGGTATGCAATTCATGTGTTTGGTGTATTAATGTATACTAATTTATGTTTATGTGGATGTCTTATGCTTTGTAAATTTCCCATGCCTTATAGTTATGCTTGTATGTTTATCGATGTATGTTTAACTTGCTATCTATGCTACAAATGCCAGTCACTATCCTCAATAACAATCAATTTTTTGACTGTAATAATAACAGAAGTAATGAAATGAATGCAGAAATGTATAAATATAATATAAGGCAATATTTCTACGTCACAACCTATCCAAGATCACATGGAATTAAACATTTATATTCATTGGTGTGTTCCCTGTTCCATGGGACAGTCACAATATAAAGACATGACCTCAAATAGGTGAGGCAACATATGACAAGGTTATCATCTATTGAACCCAATACCAGGCCTATTTTGATATGTGGGTACCCTAATGTTGGCAAGAGTTCTTTTATTAATAAGATTACTATGACAGATGCAGATGTGCAACCTTATGCTTTTACAAACTAACTTCTAATTGTCCCCTAACTAACTGATTGTTAATGACAAAAACTAGAATACATATTTGCACTCATCCTACTACTCAGCCCGGAGTCATTGGTGTAGTTTGAACAATTGTGTGTGCCAAAAAAGGTTGTCAGTAGTATTTATTCAGCCATTCAAAGTTGTTGGAAAAAATGGTTCAATGCTACAACCGACGGTTGGAAAGATATGCAATGTTGGCCATTTGAACTAAGGAACACTTTAAGTACTGATATCAACTGAGACCGTGTTTCCAATTTTAAAGGAATTTGAATCTCTAAAAAATGAGATAGGCTTTGGTAGGCCCCGACAACACAGTCCTGGAGCACATGACAGATCAATTCTACCTCACACAAGCTTTGAGATATGACCCAAAAAAGATCACTGATTTCATGCTGAAGGGACCTCGAGGGACACTTCGGCATAGATTCATCGACGGGGATTGTATGACTATGGGTGGTGAACAAGGTTTCCCATAACATTTAGCTGACCATTCAGAGTTGTTGGAACAGATGGTTCATTGCTACGACTAATGGTTGGAAGGATACACAATGTTGGCTGTTTGAACTAAGGAACACTTTGAGTTTTGACATCAACCGAGAATGTGTTGCTGATTTTAAATGATCTCTAATCTCTGAAAATTGAGACAGACTTTTGTAGGCCCTAGCAACATGGTCCTGTAGCAACTGATGGATTGATTCTATGTTGCATGAGCTCCAAGATATGACCCTGCAAAGATTGCCCATTTCATGCTACTGGGACCTTAAGGGACACTTTGACACAAAGTCATCGGTGGGGATCCAACGATTGTGCATGGTGAACGAGGTTGCCACTATTGTTTACGCGGCCATTCAAAGGTGTTCGAACAGATGGTTTGATGCTATGACTAATGGTTGGAAACATACGCAATATTGGTCATTTGAACTGAGAAACACTTTGAGTTCTGACATCGACCGAGAATGTGTTGCTGATTTTTAAAAAAATTGAATCTCTAAAAATTGAGACAGGATTTTGTAGGCCCGATAACATGATCTCGTAGCACCTGATGGATTAATTCTACCTCACACGAGCTCTGAGATATGACCCCACAAAGATTTTTGATTTCATGTTGAAGGGACTTTGAGGGACACTTCAGCATAGAGTCATCGGCGGGGATTGAACGACCATGCATGGTGAACAAGGTTGCCACTAGTGTTTACCTAGCCATTTAGAGCTATTGGAATAGATGGTTTGATGCTACAACTAAAGGTTGGAAAGATACGCAACGTTGGCCGTTTGAACTAAGGAACACTTTAAGTTCTGACATCGACTGAGAATATGTTGTGAAATCTAAACAAAGTTGAATCTTTAAAAATTGAGATAGGATTTTGTAGGCCCTGACAACATGGTCTCATCGCACCTGATAGATCGATTCTACCTTCCACGAGCTATGAGATATGACCCCGCAAAGATCACTGATTTCATGTTGAAGGGACCTTGAGGGACACTTCAACATGGAGTCATTGGCGGGGATCAAATGACTTTGTGTGCTAAATAAGGTTTCCACTAGTGTTTACCTAGCCATTCAGAGCTATTGGATCAGACAGTTCGATGCTACGACTGATGGTTGGAAAGATACACAATGTTGGCCATTTGAATTGAGGAACACTATGAGTTTTGGCATCGACCGAGAATGTGTTGCCAATTTTAAATGAAGTTGAATCTCTCAAAACTGAAATAAGCTTTTGTAGGCCCCAAAAACACGGTCCTGTAGTAGTTATCTAATCAATTCTACCTTGCATGAGCTTCGAGATATGACCCTGTAAAGATCATCAATTTCATGTCAAAGGGACCATGAGGGACACTTCAGCACAGAGTCATCAGTGGGGATCAAACGATTGTGCATGCCGAATGAGGTTGCCACTAGCATTTATCTGACCATTCAGAGTTGTTGGAATAGACAGATTGATGCTACAACTGACAGTTGGAATGATATGCAATGATGGCCATTTTGAATTGAGGAACACTTTAAGTTCTGGCATCAACCGAGAATGTGTTGCTGATTTTAAACAAAGTTGAATCTCTCAAAACCAAGATAGGATTTTGTAGGCCCCAACAACATGGTCCCATAGCACCTGACGGATTGATTCTACCTCACACAAGCTCTAACATATGACCCTGCAAAGATCATCGATTTCATGTTGAAGGGACCTTGAGGGACACTTCAGCACAGAGTCATTGGTAGGGTTCAAACGACTGTGCATGGTGAATGAGGTATCCACTATAGTTTACCTGGCCATTCGGAGCTATTGGAATAGATGGTTTTATGCTATGACTGATGGTTGGAAAGATACGCAACATTGGCCATTTGAGCTGAGGAATACTTTGAGTTCTGGCATCGATCGAGAATGTGCTGTCGATTTTAAATGAAGTTGAATTTCTAAAAACTGAGATAGGATTTTGTAGGCCCTGACAACACGGTCTCATAGCACCTGATGAATCTATTCTACCTTGCATGAGCTCTGAGAATATTTAATATTGAACCCTAAGGAACTTGATAAGTTAATTATATATGTCAAGGGTGAATCTCCAGACTCTTCCCATTCTAATCAATGTACAACTAATCAAATTGATACTATTGTTTAGTCTCATGCATTTTTTCCTCCTACTATTATAGACCAGAGTAATTTGTGTCATGCCTCTACTTTTGAAACTAATTGTGACATAGATGAAGCTAGATTTCCTGAACCATTCTATATTTCTTTGCTCCTTAATAGTCTTAAATTGAGCAATTGCATCATAGATTCTAGAGCATCCAATAATATTATGCCATCTTTAGTTGGTAAAGCTCTTGGTTTAACTTTGACAAAAACTTTTGGAAGGTGCTATTTGATGGATGGTAAATAGGTTCCCTTATGATGCAAGGCATGTAAGAGGCTAGCAGGATCAGGGTTAATTGAGACCACTTAAGCCTACTATCATTCCCTTCTCAGAGTTACACATAGAAGCATTGAATAATTCACATGAAACAGTGAAAACATAACATAAAATAAGGCAAGGTAGCTAGAAACCACACTAGTATTATTATTATAAATCCTTCAACATGCACGGATGTGAGGCTTTCTGGGTTTCGGCCTTATACAAAGATAATTAAGAATTTAGAGTCTAAGCTCACATCTTATCTTCTTCTCTCATTATCTATGTCATGTTATCATACATCCTCCTCAGCTGCTCTCCTACTCTACCAACCTAAGCTTCTTATATAGCTAGTTAAGCCACAAGTCATCTAGTCAGGCATTTAATTACATTCTAGGTCCACATAGGAAGAGAAACTAAAACTACTAAAAGAATATCTACCATTCTTGCTGATCTTCACTGCATATCTACCATTCTTTCAAGGTAGGAGAGAGCTGTTCAGTGAAGATATCTAAAGAAACTGCCTCATATAGCACTAAATGATACCCACGTAGCACTAAACAATACCCATGTAGCAATTCTAGCAAGCACCCATAAATATCAACACTTTCAACTTTCTGAATCGCTGATCTTGGATTGTATTATAGCGTTGACCATTTTAGTAGATAAGATAAAGCTGAATACGATAGATTGAAATAGAGAAAATGTTTTCCAAGCAGTCTAAGATTACTATGCGACAACTAAAAGCTAACAATGGTAAATTCAAAGCAAACAAATATGTTACTAGATTTACATAAACATGTGATATTGTAAGAAATAAAACACCTCTACATATAAAATATATAGGTTAATCTATTAGATAGAGCAATTCATATCATTTAAATAAATAAGTTTGACTTTAGATGATGTATTCAGATATGTACTAAAAAAAATGTTAAGCAGATAAAAAGAAATTACTTTTATAGATTACATTTCTTTTTTTAATAATTAGCAATAAAATATAAATGTATTAAATTTGAACAAATTATTTTAGAACTTTAATATGTTTCATAATTTATGTGAATTAAATTTTTTTGTGACAAAGATATTTAAATTTATTCAGATAATATATATTGAGATATTATGATAACAATGTGAAAAAATGATATGAACTTATTTATGACTAATTGTATTTAATTCTTGATTATAATTAATCTCAATTAATTTGTATTATATTATAAATAAATTATTTTGATGATGCTTTTTATGATCGATTCAGTAACGATTCTATTTATATGATGATTCAATATTATTATTTTTATTAGAGTAAAACAAGTTTTAAAGGGTGGTGTAACACAAGTCTTGCTTAGTTTTATCTTAGTCTCTTCTAGGATCACACAAGGCTACACTTCTAGCCTATAGGGCACTGACCTAGCACCCCCTACAAGGATTCACAATCTCAATCCTTTTCTATTCAACTTGCAAGACCAAGGTTTGAATCAAGTCCTCTTCACATCATCACACCATAGCTTCCTTCTAGCTCCACCATCCTCAAAATAGGGATTTTGGTCTGCATTGACCCTCAAATGGAGAGGAGGGTCAATTCATTTAGAATATGATCTAAAACCATGTTTAAACCCACTTCTTACAAGGGAAACTCCATCGCTATCAATATCTTCTTGCTAACAATCCCAAAAAGGGCTACTAGACTAGTAGGCCTAATTGGACACCTTTCAGCTTCTAACTCAAAAAATTTCCAAGAAAGGTCCACAACTAGTTACAGATTTAAGTACCCATTTGGAAGGGCTTTTTGATTCCTCTAGTCCCCTTCCCCCAACTTGTTCGTATAGGGTTTTCCTAGAAATAGGGCTACAAATAAGGGTTTCCTTGTTTCCTGACTGAATCAGTGAGGGTTTGATATTCCTCATACTCAAACCTTCCACCAAAGATTCTCATTGTTGGAGATGCTTCCTGACACATCTGGCCTCCTCTCCATGTGCCTAGATTGAAGCAATGAATGCTTTTGATCTCTCCTAATAGCCCTACAACACACTGTGATCCCTAGCCATGCACTTCGGGCTCACCTAGGGCATCACATTAAAAATGTTTCCTGTTCTTTTTAGGGCACATCCTTGCTGCATCATATAGTACAAGGAGTCTAGTCACAGATCCCAAAGGGCCGTATAGTTTGTACGGTGGGAGAGTGACCTAGTACTCCATTTTCCAAAACTCTGTCTGGACCAACCCGAGACAGGCCAGAGAATAAGAGAAAAGATAAAGACTAATGAAAACTCACAAAATGATTAACTAACTCTAATCCATATTCAAGTTCTATCACAGGCTAATCTTTCATTGTTCACAAAAATTACACAGTAAAAAATCATGCCAGGTCTTGGTTTCCATACAACATGACTCCCAATGCTCTAATTTAGGGTTTTTAAACATTATATATATCATCCTAAGTGTTAGGACCCTTGGTTTGGGCTTTTTTTCCTACAAGGTATATGACAATTTCTTTAAAGAACAAATGAGCAATGTTACTAGCATCATGTGTAGTCTTGCAAGGTATAAAATGTTCCATCTTACTAAATCTATCTACCACAACATAAATGTTGTCATGATCATGCTTTGTTTTGGGTAAGCCCACAATAAAATCCATCCTCACACACTCCTATGGTCTATTTGGTACTCATAGAGGTTGGTACAAACTTACATTTCTAGATCCTCCTTTGTCCTTCATGCACACTACACATTTCTCAACATACTTGGTTACATCCCTAACCAACTTTGGCCAATGATAAAACCTTTACACAAGATCTATGGTTTTTTTCACCCTAAAATGACCACTCAAGTTGCCATTATGCTTCTCCTATATGAGGTTTTCTCTCATGGATCCCTTGGGAACACACAACTGATATCCCCTAAACAACAATCCACTTTGCAAAGTAAAATCAGAAAACTTTTTATGAAAATGATTCTAAAAATTAGAGCATACCTTGTAGGCTTCACCAAAGTCTTCATCATCCTTATAAAGGTCTTTGAAACTCTCTATCCCAATCCTACTTAGCTGCACTTCTTGGATGGTGAGTAACCTCCTGCTTAGTGCATCTGCAACCTTATTTAGCTACCCCTTTTTGTGCTAGATTGTAAAAGTGAAATCTTGAAGATACTCCATCCACTTTAGATGTATAATGCTCAACTTCTCTTGTGTTTTTATGTAGCTAAGGGTGTGGTTATCAGTAAACACCACAAACTCCTTTGGCAGCAAGTAATGTCTCCACTTCCTCAGAGATTGTACCAAAGCATACCACTCCAAATAATAAGAAGAGTACTTCTTCTTAGCCTCATTTAGTTTCTCACTAAACAAGGCTACTGGTCTACCTTCATGGCTTAACACACCCCCTACTTCCATCCCACTAGCATCACACTCCAAGGTGAATAGTTTGTCAAAGCTAGGCCACTTAAGGATAGGTTGTGTTGGTACTTTTTCCTTCATCCTTTTGAATGCTTGGTCAGCTACATAAGTCAATTTAAACTTGGTCTTGAGACCACCTTTAATGGTATCCACCATTGGTGCACAAATACCACTAAACTTCCTTATAAAATTTCTATAAAATTGAGCTAACCCATGAAAGCTCCTTCCCTTTGTTGTTGCAGTTGGTGTAGGCCAACTTAAGATAGCTTCCACCTTACTTGGATCCATTTTCAATGATCCATGGGATACTACAAACCCCAAATAAACAAGATCCTGTCTGAAAAACTCACACTTTTCTAGATTGATAGATAGCTTCTCCTCATGCAACCTTTGTAAGACCATCTCCACATGTTTTAAATGCTCTATTTACGTCTTACTGAAAATGAGTATATCATCTAGATATACCACCACAAATATCCCTATGAAATCCTTAAGAACTTCATTCATGAGCCTCATGAATGTGCTTGGTGTATTTGAGAGGCCAAATGGCATAACTCTCCACTCATACAACCTGTTAGTGGTCTTAAAGGATGTCTTCCACTAATCTACATCCTTGATTCTAATATGATGGTATCCACTTTTAAGGTCAAATTTGGTGAAGTACATTTCCCCTCCAAGACAATCCATTAAATCATCAATTCTAGGTATGGGGAACCTATACCGGATTTTAATCCTATTTATGGCTCAAGTCTGTACAAAGCATCTACTTTCCACCTTTTTTTGATGCCAATACAACTGGGACTACACAAGAGCTTATGCTCTTCCTAATCAGCCCTTGATCTAAAAGTTCTTGTACTTGTCTTGCCACCTCCAAGTTTTTCTCTGGAGTGAGCTTGTAAGCTGTCTTATTGGGAAATGATGCATTTGGTACAAAGTCTATTTGACAACTTATCACTCTCCTAGGAGGTAAGGTCTATGGGGTAACATCACTAACTCTGTCTTTGTACTACTCTAGAAACTCTTGGATTGTTGCTGGCAATGGCTTTGTTTTGTTTTTCCCTTCCTCCTTGGGCTTGATTAGAATAGCATACTCATCACTATTCTTTTCCTTGAGGGCCTTAATGAACTCTTTCCTTCCACTCATTAATATGCTAGGAGTCTTGGACTGAGGTTCATCCTCTTCCAACAAGGACTAAATCTTGAAAGTCTTGTTATCTTTCTTAAAAGATATGGAGTTCTCTTTCCCATCATACACTACACTCCTATCAAATTGCCAAGGCCTGCCTAGAAGCAAGTAGCATGCATCCATAGGAAACACATCACAAAGTAGCTTGTCCTTAAACCCTAAAATAGACAACTCCACCCTGGTTTGCTCATTCACCAACACACTCTTCCCTTTATTCAACCATGTCACCTTGTATGGATTGACATGAGGGATCTTCTCCAATTTTAGCTTGTTCACAACCTCTTCTAATATTATATTGTCAGTGGAGCCTGAATCCACAATCACCTTACACACTTTGCCAAGGATTTTACATCTCATCCTAAACAAAGCTCTCATATGCTTGGGTTCATCCTTAACCGGTTGTCTGATCAAAATCCTCTTGAAGATTAGATTTTATCCCATTTTTTATTCAATATGGTCAATCTCAGGTGTCTTGACACTTGTTGTGTCCTCATGGGCATATGCAACCTTCTTTCCACTATTTGATGAGGAAGGCTTATTAGGGCATCTATAAGCTGGGTGACCCAACAGGCCACAATTGTAACATTTCATACTTGGAAAGTATGAGTTTCTCCTGCCTGTACCTCTTCCTCTATTAGGGCCTCCTTGTATACCTCAACCTCTAGAATGACCCCCTCTTGGATTGGTTTCACCTCCATGCTCGATCAACTTTGATTCTCCTTGGTTTCTCTGCTCATTACCCCTGCCTTGGTAACCACCTTGGTGACCCACTTGGTCTCTGCCTCTGCCTCCACCCCTATTATTGGAGTCTCCCTTCTTTTTGTTCCTCTCTTAAACTATGAGAGCTAACTGATGGCATTTTTGAATAGTGGTTGGAGTCCACAAGCTTATCTCCTCTTGAATGTTCCATTTGAGACCACTTAGATATCTGGCCACCTTAATGGATTCCTCTTCTTGGATCTTGGACCTAAGGCATAGCTTTTTAAACTCCTCTATATAAGAGGCCACATCCAATTATTTTTTTTTGAATCCTTGTCTCTTCTTATGAAGTTGTATTTCATAGTCTTTAGGCAAGTACTTTTCCTTCACCTTTGTCACCATGGCTTTCCAATTGGCTATAGGTAGCTTTCCCATCCTGGCCCTTTCATCTTGCAGGTACTTCTACCATGTTAAGGTTGATCCTCTTAACCTTGACTTGTCAACCTTGATATTTTGGGCTTCTATCAAACCCTCACACTCAAAATGGTTTTCCATCCCCTCAATCCATTCCATGACTGTTTCAATGTCTATTTTCCCACAAAACAATGGTAATCCTTCAAAACCCTTTGCATTCAATGATTTGATTACTTTCAAGAATGGTTCCTCATTCATTGGAGGGTCTAGTTTAGGGATGATATCATCTTCATCCACAAGCTTTTTACCTCTATCACTATTTTCAACATCTTTATTCTCTTCTAAGGACCTCTAATCAACTACCTCTTGGAGTTTGATCCTCATTTCATCCATAGAATCTTCAAGGAGTCTATTTCTCTACTTTTTCTCTTCCACCTCTCTAGCTAGCTTTGGATTTGTAACCATAGTTTTCTCCCCTATTGATTTACTAGTATATAGAGACATACACTAACCTCCAAATCTTTAACTTGCTTTGATACCAATATGGTGTAACACAAGTCTTGCTTAGTTTTATCCTAGTCTCTTCTAGGATCACACAAGGCTATACTTATAGCCTATAGGGAATTGACCTAGCACCCCGTACAAGGATTCACAATCTCAATCCTTTCCTATTCAGCTTGCAACACCAAGGTTTGAATCAAGTCCTCTTCACATCATCACTCCATAGCTTCCTTCTAGCTCCACCATCCTCAAAATAGGGATTTTGGTCTGCATTAACCCTCAAATGGAGATGAGGGTTAATTCATTTATAATATGGTCTAAAACCATGTTTAAACCCACTTCTTACAAAGGAAACCCCATCGCTATCTAGATCTTCTTGCCGACTGTCCCAAAAAGGGCTACTAGACTAGTAGGCCTAATTGGACACCTTTTGACTTCTAACTCAAAAAATTTCCAAGCAAGGTCCACAACTAATTTCAGATTTGAGTACCCATTTGGAAGGCATTTCAGATTCATTTGGTCTGCTTCCCCCAACTTGTCCATATAGGGGTTTCCTAAAAATAGTGCTACAAACAAGGGTTTCCTTGTTTCCTAACTAAATTAGTGAAGGTTTGATATTCCTCATACTCAAACCTTCCACCAAAGCTTCTCATTTTTGGAGATTCTTCCTAACACATTTGACCTCCTCTCCACATGCCTAGATTAAAGCAATGAATGCTTCCAATTGCTCCTAACAGCTCCGCAACACACTGTGATCTCTAGCCATGCACTCTTGGCTCACCTAGGGAATCATATTAAAAATGCTTGTTGTTCTTTTTAGGTACTATCCTTTCTACATAATATAGTACAAGGAGCCTAGTCACAGATCCCAAAGGGTCATAAAGTTTGTATGGTGGGAGAGTGACCTAGTACTCCATTTTTCAAAACTCTGTCTAGACCAACCCTAGACAGGCCAAGTGTTTTGTATACCCCTAATAGGGTTTTGTATTCCTCTAACAAGGAAATTTTCTATGTAACAATCAGCTCTTAATGACGATATTATATTTTAGTGCATATTTGTGGGTACCATCACCACCAGGGTTTTCCCTTTGGCTAGGGTTTCCTCGAGAACAAATCATGGTGTAATGAATGTGATATGCTTGTATTCTCTTTTCATTTCTACAATACTTTGGATTGTTTATAATTGTTTAAAGTTGAAAAGAACAAAGTTCGGTAATACTGATTCACCCCCCCTCTCAGTATTACCTAATCCTAATAGAAGCATGAACAAAATAAAAGTGGATAATTGAGCACTTAAGAGTATTCAAGTGTGAGGCATATATATTGTGCCAAAATATAAGAGAAAAAAATTGGATGGAAAGGGTGAGTAGTGCATTTTCATTAGTTATAGTGAAGATTATAATGTATATAGGCTATATAATATAGTCACCAAGAAAATAGTGATCAAAAAATATATTGAGTTCATATATAATGAGTTATGAGATGGCCTAATGGAAAAAGATTTGGCTATCTAAATTATATTTTCCATTTATAATGAAGATGAAATGTGTTAAGAACACCACGATGATCCAAAAACTAGTGTGGAGCCAAATTTTTTGCTCTAGAGACCTCCAAATTCAAATAAGAAACAAAAACTTATAGTCCATAATGAGATCTAGATATAGATGGGAATTTAAATAGATAGTACAACAGATTAGTTGCATTGTCCTTTGAATATATCCGAGCCATTGTAGAGCATATTAATCAAATAAATAAACAATTCTAGAGATGCATTGCATAAAAACCTATAAATAACAATAATGAGAGTTCAAAACTCACTCTCACATACCTAATGCTAAGAAATTTGAAGAGTCTAACTTGGGCAATTTACCAAAAATGAAAGGCATGAATATAATTTTCATGAAGAGTTAGATTTTTCATTATTTTGATCTATTTTGGGGATGTTGTGAAAGAAGAGAATTAGTGTAGGTTTGTGTATGGAAAAATAGAAGAAATATATAGGAAAGAAGTATGGGAAATAAATCATTTAGCTCTTGGAAAGAAGGTTGTTCATGTGGAGTAGGTTTATATAACGAAGAGAAATGCCAAAGGATGGATAAAATGCCATAATGAAAGATTGGTTGTTAAGGGGTACATATAGTAGTTTATTAGAGATTATGATGATACATATGGTCCATTTGCATGTATAGAAACCACATGGGAATTGTTAAAGATTTAAACCCAACACAAGCTGAAGGTGTTTCAAATGGGTACAAGGTATGCCTTCTTGAGTTTGGAGTGTTGAAAGGGGAAATGTATGTCGAGTAGCCACTAGGTCATGAAGTCTTAGGCCAAGGAAAAAAGTGTATGGGCTAAATAAATCTCTTTATGGATTTAAGAAATCATTGTGGGAATAGTTTAGCAAGACTGGCTCATATTTGTTGAGAAATGGCATTAAAAAAAATGGTAATCCTCCTCTTTAAATCATGGTAGTTGATGGTAGGATTTTTATTTTCATAAATCATATGCATAAATGATTTAGTTTATATGACGAATGATGATTATCTCATTTTTGGTCTTAAGAGGTCATGAAAAGATATTTTGACATGATATATTTATGTCCCTTACAATATTTTATAGCCATACAAGTTAAAAAAATTAAACAATAAAATTTTTATCTCTCAAGAAAAGTATGTAGAAAATATATTGAAGAGGTTTAGAATGAAAAATACCAAAAATACATGAGTAACAATATCTATATGTCTAAACTTGAGCATGGAATATTGTGCCAACAATATAAATATGACTATGTAAATAAAGTTTTTTCCTTTAACATTTGTTGTATTTGATAGAAACTAAGCCTAATATAATCCATCCAATAGGTTCAACTCCTAGAGTTATGGTAACTCCAAAGGAGACACATTCAAAATGTTAGGATTAAGGTATGCCAACCTTTGTAAATCCTAGCACTAATTATTACAATATTAATAAATTTAGATTATTTTTTATGAATTAATTTCTTACAAATTTATAGTCATTTAGTATGACCATTGCTTTTGTGTGATTCAACTATATTTTGTGATAGTGCATCATCAATAGATTAGATGAAAAAACTAGTTTATCATGGAAGAGGAAAGAAAATAGAAATTTAATTTAATTTAATTTCATAAGATATTTTATTGGAAATGGATAGATAAAAGTTAAGTATTGTATGTTTGAGAAAAAACATGCAAAAATTTTTATAACCAACTAATTAGAGACATGTTTGAGTGCTTAAGAAGAAGCTTAGGCATAAATTTAATTTATTATGGATTGAGGTATAAAAGATGACTGAGAAAAAAGTGGAAGTGTTGGAAATTTATTGTCTTCAAATCCTCCTATCAATGCGTACCTATGAGAGATAGCCATTGAATATATTTTTAGGATCCATAATGAATGTTACTCCTACTAGCATAGTGGTGATTATTAATATTTTTGTTGAAGTAAATGTTGATTAGTAAGTTTGAATTTGAAATCGAGAGGGAACTTTTGTAGTAACAACATTATAAAAATATGGAAAATATTAATGCAATGTACAGGAAGTTGGAGAGTAAGAGAAACTTTCTAAATAATGGTTTTGAACATAGAACACTATGTAGTAGTAGAAAATAATGGAATATGGCTCATTCAATGTATCCCAAGATAGTTTCAAAATTTCTGAATGGTAGTAGATTTAGATTGCTACAAATAGTTTGTTAGTAATCTAAATTTGAAATATTTTGTAAATTTGTTATTTTATGATTAATAGAAAATAAAAATTATCTCGATAAATCTCTATGTTTTGTTGGTGTATTTCCAACTATTTGGCAAATAGAGTAATAATTTTTGTAAGTTTTTTTTTTTTTTTTAGAATTTAATCAATCAATTTTGTATCAAAAGTGTGCACTTTGTGTTTTATTAGGATTTTAATTCAAACAATAAAACCATCAACAATACGGGTACGTTAGAATTATGGGTGTGATGCAATGAGTGAAATTCTTTCCCGATTGTTAAAGGTTGTTCTCTTAATGTTTATTGATGATTTTGAAGAAACTCTAACCTTTCGTACAACCACCAAAAATAAAACCTTTCCTGATATCTAACCTTTTTAGGAAACTTAAGAAGTTTGTAAGCTTTTCATTTTTTTAAAGGAAAATACAAAGCATTATGCATCATCACATTTTACCAAAACATAATTAAAAAAATATTTAGTAGTGTGGTATACATACATTCTAAAATATAATTAGAAATATATTGAGTGGTGTGGTATAAGTTGAAAGAGAACAAAAGACTGTCACAAGAATCATGAGTATTTTGAGCTTTAAAGAAAGATTTTAAGAAAATGAAAATAATGTATGAAAATGAATGTGAAAGAAAGAATTAACAAGTGCCACGTAGTGGCTAGTACTTGCCTTTAGTTATGTAATTAATTGTAGCTTTAAGTAATATAATTAGTTGTAGTTGTAATTGTATTGTATATAAAATTAAGTTTTTTAAATTGATCTAATATAATATTATAAATAAGTTTATAGTTAAATTATGGTAAAGTTAGAAATATGTTTAAAATTACATTTTTCAATATTTTCATTTAACACTAATTTTTAAAGTTAAAGTTGTGTGAGATCAAAAAAGGTTTATTTTTCTATAAGTTTAAAGTATATATCTTAATAAATGTTTATTTACAATCTCAATTAAATTACTTCAATATAATTAATCAAACTTAACTCCTCTACATATAATATATACATTTAATCACATCAAGCTACCTCTAAATACATTTTAGATATCATTTTATTTCTCTCCAAGCTAGTTGTTTGAATTTGCAAAAAATGCAAATATTATTATTATTTTTCTATTTTTTAAAAGATTATAATTATGAATATTATTATTGCATAAATTATTTTTTATATAATTTTTATTTTATCATAATTTTACTAGATGTGAATATAATACAATTATGAATCTTATGCAAAAATAAAGATCCATACATTGCAATGGCAATACTTGTTGGATGAACTACATGAACCATTGAGCATCAAATAAATAAATAAAGAGGAACTCAAAAAAATACAATTCCCCTACTTCATGGCGTGGCGAAAAATAGTGAATTTGTGTGCAAACAAAATGAATTAATGCCCCCTCGGTTACCAATTTTTGCAGTCTCATGCCTTCTATTAAAACACATAAAAATATTTTTTAAAAATTTAACTATTTTTTTATAAATGATAAAGTTAAAAATATTGCATCTAACTTTAGAAAACATGAGATTTATTATAAAATACAAAATTTAAAAAATTCTAATTGGTCTAAATGGTTTATTTAATCACTAATTAACAATTAAAACAATGATTCAATAATACTTGCTTAGCCTATCGATAAGTACTAAAAACAACCAACTACAAACAATTTAGTAACCTGGCAAAATAAAACACCAAAACAAAATAAATATAAACAAGTGCCACTTAGTGGCTAAGTACTTGCCTTTAGTTATAGTAGAAACTAAAGTAGAAGTAATAGTATATTGATTTTTTAATTATTATGTTTTATATAGTTAGAGTAGAAGTAATAACTTTTTATAATTAATTTTTTTAAAGCTATAGTAGAAACTAAAGTAGAAGTAATAGTATATTAATTTTTAATTATTATGTTTTATATAATTATAGTAGAAGTAATAACTTTTTATAATTAAATTTTTTTAATGTAGAATAATATTGATAGCATTAATGATTGAAATTATAAGAGTGAAAATCTAATCATAATCTTAAAAGTATTATATGTTTTGTTAACCATAATCTTAATTTTAATTAAAAGTATTTTAATTAATGATTAAATTACATAATTATTATTATTTGTCTTAGTATAGTTGTAACAATAAATAATTTCACTTTTCAATTATAATTATTATAAAAAATTATCACTTATAAAGTATAATTAATTTAAATGCTAATTTAAATTTTATTTGTATTATTTCTTAATCTTAATTTTCTTTTATTAATATATTTTTTAATTATATATGATTGAAATAAAATTATATATATGATACATTATTATATTATATATTAGATTGTATTCTAATAATATATATTTTATATGGGTTTTCACGTTAGAGGCAATTGATATTTTCCAGATTAATGCTATTAAAAATATAATTTACATAATTTAATAATCCACACCTAGATTAAAGTGATACATTTATGACACAAAAGATAACAAAAAGTCAATTAATAATTGTTCATATTCTACAAACATTCTTAAAAATCCATGTTTTAATGACTAGTTAATTGGTAGAATGAAAAATTCATTACAATAGTACTATGCCTTTTCAGCAAGTACTAATAAGGAAAATGTGGGTAAAGTGAATTAAATAATAAAAGTAGGTATGATCAATTATAATAGAGCATAACTTTTTCTAAAATAGATATCAATGTGCTTCTTTTGAATTTAGTTTTGTAACATCCATACGGAGGGTATGCAATTGGTTTGAAGATATTATCATGATTATTGCATATTTTATTAATGTTTAAAGTTGACTAAATTTAATTTTTAAATACCTTGACTACATACCTTATAACTTGTTGTGTATTTATCTAATTTCAATTTTATTTTAGCTTTTTATAGAAAGTGGACTCGAAGATGGAGGGAATTGTTATTCAAAAAATAAATTTATTTTCTACTATTTTCATCGAAGGCCAACTTAGAGGTTTATATTTCATAAACAGCCTACATTTGATTAATGTCAAAAAACATATACATAATAAACTCAAAAATTTTCAAATATATAACCATTAGAAAGATTGTTCTGAGTACATGTGCTATGTAATAGGATGTCTCCTTATTATTCCATTTGACCCCTACGATTGAGACCCGAAGCCATGAAATGTTCAGAATTTCATCAAACTTTACAAATTGCCCTTACTCGAGGACCTCTAATAGAAAGTACTTTCGATTGAAACTATCTAGTTATGATCAAAAGTACTTGAATGGTTTAAGGTCAGTTTAGCCCTTTACCAAGTTACTTTCGATAGAAACTAATGACTTTTGATAGAAACCTATGTCAGCCAATTTGGTGTCGTTTCAGGATAATAACAATTACATATAAACAATTATATGTTTTTCCAATCTTATTAATTTCAAAGATGCAAAATAATTCGCATTTCGAAGAAGGAAGCCTTTTGAAATTGTGTTTTTTTTAATTTTGTCAAAATTTGGTAGAACAATATCTTAAAGTGATGGGAAATAAAAAGAAAAGGATAAATAAGACTACACGACATTATTCAGAAGAGACTAAACAAAGACTATAACAAGAAGCATGAGAAGGATATTATCGTAGGAAAAATGATATCTTTCTCTCTCTCTGGATATTTTAATTTGATGGTTAGGGCTTGTCTTAATGAAACATGTAAGAATGATATTGCAATACCTAATTAGACTAAATTTGATAAAGAAGAGCTAATTAGACTTAATAATACTAATTAGACCTAATAAGACCTAGGCAAGACTAATTATACTTAATAAGACTAAGAAGACATAATTATATACCTAATTAGACTAATGTGAGTATTATGACCGCTTAAGGCCTGATGTTCATCCTATTAGGACCTAATATGAACTTAATATTTGATAATTTAGGATCTAATATGAGTAATAAGACTCAAATTAGGACCTAATATCATTAATAGGATGGACCTTAGATGTAATTAGACCTATTTAGACCTAATAATACTAATTAACACCTAATAAGACACATAACTAGTCCTAAGTATACATAATATGAGTAATAGGACCCCTTAAGACCTAATTAGACAAAATAGCTGACCTAATTTGTTAAATTTAGTAATAAAACATAAGAGTACCCCTTAAGAGCTAATACTTGACAAATTAACATAAGTCATGTAAAAGACCTAATTAGACCTTTAATAAGAATGATTAATAGGTCTAATATGAGTAATAGGACTTCCTGGTAGCAATCTGACCCCTTAGACATAATAAAACCTAATGTGAGGTCTAATATGGATAATATAACCACTAAGGCCTAATTAGACTAATTAACCCCTAATATTTCCTAACAAGACTTAATTATACTATTTTTTACAAAATTTACATGTGAGTAATATGACCTAATATGAGTAATAGGAACTAATATTGAATAGTAATAATACCTAATTAAGGGCCTATTTATGAACTTAATAGGACCCCTTAGAACAAATTAGTCCTAATAAGCCCTAATTATCTATCTAATATGAGTAATAGGACCCCTTCTAGGTGTCATTAGATATAATTAGTCTAATTAACACCTAATATTCTTGTACTATGACCTGTTAGGAACTAATTAGACCCAATATGCTTAATATGATCTCTTAATCTACCCAATTAGACCTATTAGGGCCTAATTAGATGTAACCAGTGTATGCACCCTAAAATGGTCACCTAGACTTTGGGCCCCCCATTCAACAATTTATCAATTTCCTGAATCAGCATTTTCAATTCAATATCAATTTCCTTGATCAAATCCTAATTCTATCATTTATTCAATTTTATTCTATGGGATAACCATTTTATCCTAAAGTCTTTATTTATTTAAAAGGAATTCCCTCCCCTTTTATTAAATAAAAATCCCTTACTTTCCTCTTATCCTAAGTTGCACAAATAAAGCATTATTCTTATTTTATAAAAAGAAGAAAATGCCTTTTTGTCTCATATGGGACACAAAAGTCAACTCTTATTTTCTCATTGGAGGAGATTTGTGCATATGGATTGTTCCTCTTTCAAGCTTCACCCTTGATTAAATATTTTGCCTCTTAATCTCCATGGTCCATTCCTTTTCAATTCCTTTAAAAGGAGAGCTCTTTTCTCATTCTAGGATCCCAACTTTGAATACTAATCTTATGCTGGAGGATTTCTTGGTGACTTTGGAGCTTTGGAGATCTTCTTGCATTATAGCTTTCATTCTTGCATCATAGCTTCATGTTTATGCTTTCTTAGTTTAGATTTCATTTCAAGTTTTAGATTAGCTCACATAGCTTAATTAGCACTTAGACTTGTAATACTTTCATTTCCATAGCTTACTTGCATCTTCATTCTTAGTATAGTTGCATTGCATTTCCATCTTGATTCTTGAAGATATTAGCATTCTTTCCCTTGTCTCTTTGAATCTCCCATTGTATGGTTTACTAGCAAGGTTGCATGCTTCAATAGGTCTAGCTGAGAGCACTATACACATCCTGGTGACTCCATGCCTAGGGAGCTCTAGGTCTCTTTCTCAAGGTTTCCCATTCATGGATTCTCTTGGAAGTAATGACTTAGAGAAGTGCACAATTTAAGTGTAGATTTTTGGTGCCCACCACGGGGCAGAACACTCTTGTTTTGTCCTTTTTATGCATTTCCATCAATTTTTCGTCATCATTTTTGCTTGTTGTTTCGGCTCTTTTTTTTTTCTGACAGATTATCGTACGATAGTTTTCCAGTCTTGTGTGATATTTTATTACATACCCATGCGATACTTTTCCAGTAAAAGTATCATTCGGTCATATAGGATTCTATCGCACTGGTGTTTTATATTCTATCGCATGCAGGTGGAGCAAAATATTGTACAGAGAGAAAGTATCACACCAGTATACTGAGAAGTATCGTACAATTATTTGTCTGATAGAACTATTGTACAAGCCTGGCAGTGAGTGATTTTGGTCATTTCTTTGCAAGATTTGATTTATTTGCTTCGGATTTCTAATTTGTTGTGGTAGAACAGAGGTTTATTTGTAGATTATTCTTGATTTTATTGTGCTAACCTTTCTGGGGCTAACAAGTTGTCCTTGTAGGTTCCTTCATTGCTTGAAATATTTGCTTAAAAGAATGCATGTCAAAGCTCCAAATGCACAAGGGCCACTAATTGTTTTTGTAGGGCTGCCCAAAGCATAAAAACCAATCAAATGCTTGTTCATTGCTTTCATTTTAAGTGTGGCATATACTAGTAGTTTCTTTTCATAGGCACTTAATATCTTGTTGTAGGAATCTTTTGGTGGTAGGAGAGTATGCTCTTCACCCTTGTGGTGAAACAAGAATCTTGACGCATCTTTGGATTTTGAAGGCAAGAGGGTAATTGAACCTTTGCTTGGTGTGTTTGGGAAAACATTTTGAGCTAGGAGAGTATGCTCTTCACCATTGAGGTGAACCAGAAATCTTGACCCTCAAAGGTTAATCCACTCTTTGTTTAGTTTTAGAATCTTATAGTGGGCCTGCTCTTGAGAAATCAAGAGGAACAACCCAAGTGGGGACAAGCTTATAGCTAGCTATTTCGACCCACTATAAACTCAAGGCTATCAAGGACACAAAACCTTGGTAGATGTAGTACTTGTCTTCATTTAGTGTGAGTACTTGTGGGATTATGACCATGAGGAAAATGCTAGACAAGAATGCTTAAGATACTCTTGTGGCCACGAGGTCCGTTACTTGCCGCAAGGTAAGGAGTCCCTTTGGGGAGCAAGAGGGGTATTACGAATGGAAGCCCTTACTAAGAACCATAGATAGAAGCCACCCTATTTTGTCACTTAGCTTCTTGGTGCAAGGATTGATCCTAGTGGACTAACCCGGATCACCCCAAGATTACTCACCATCTGTGTTCCTTTGGTTATGTCATTGGCACTTCCATGACAAAGCCAATATCTATTGTGGGCAACCACTTTGTGTGAGGCAATGGGACATCAAGTGTGGGCCAAGTTGTTCAATATTGAGCCTTTGTCTTTTTAGGCTAGCAAGTGCTTAAAGTGTTCTCACTGTGATCTACTCGTGTAAACATTCTCAAACATCAAATATCACGGTAGCATTCATAGGATATTTTTTGCTTTGATATCACAAGTGTTTGTCTTGGCAAGGTTGCTTTTGCCCTTGTGCAAGTGTTTTATGACATGTTTGATCATCTACTATTTTCAAACTTGTCTGATTACTGCTATCACTATGTTTGAAATCAAAAAATCCAACCATCAGATTACAACTTTGACCAAATTACCCTCAAAAACTAAAATTTAAACACTCACTCATCAAGAGTTGTATTATCTTGAACAATCCTCGCATACTATTCTGAGTTTTATCATGCGATACTTTGTTACTACAAAATTGTCGCACAACTTGCCTGGATTTTATCACACATGCTTCCTAGAAACTGTCGCATAACCTCTGTAAGAAATATCACCTGGCCAAATTGTATCACCCCAGTACCCTGCGAACTATCGCACAGAATCAATTTGCTGCCATGTAGTCTATCAGCTAGTGAGCTATTTGTTGTCAATTGCCAACTTGCTATTTGTTGCCTTGTCATTTTCTAGTCTTCCTTGGTCAGTCCGAGTTAGATCTTAGGTTCTACGACATATTGATCAACATTCAAATGAACTTAAATGGTATCAAGTTGCACAAAATGACTCTTGGTATTCTTTCTTCCACATTTCCCATGTTTCTCTAGTCTTCCATTCCCATGGGAACCTAGAATCATGTCTTCTTAATTTTTTTCCTCGTATTATCTAGTCTTACCTTCTATTCATCTCTTCTTTCATTTCTATACTTGATTCCTCCTCTTCTAGAACCATGAATCTTGACTATCTTGTTATGGAACCTCTCTTGAAAATAGATGATCTCGAACTCATTGCTCAATTTGAAGAGTTTTATTCCTCCAATAGTCCTTCTAGAAATGGCACGAGTGATAAACTTAAGACAAAAATAAAAGAAAAATTGATTGAATCAGACACCTTTGCTAGGTCATGGACATGATCCTGTCATGACCTTCTTCTTCCAAACATTCTTCATCTTCTAAGTCTTACCATGACTCTTCTAGACATTATTCACATTCCTCATTATCCAAGTCTTCTTCCTCCACTAGGTCTTCACTTTCCTATTCTTCACAATCTTGTTCCTCTTCTACTTCTCCCAAGAGTCTTACTCCTTGTCTCAAGACATACCATGATGAGCAATATGATAATCCTTGTGATACCTCTCCGCCGAAGAGTGACATGCCCATCTTTGATGACTATGATGATGGACAATGTAGTGATACCTACAACACCTATATTCCTAAGAGTCCTCCTAGTCATGCGCTCATGCTTACTGGAAATGGGTCATCACATTAGATAGATCATGATGGTGATCCATATGATTCTGATTTTGAAAGAGACTTTGATGATTTTTGTGAACAATACCTAGATGATACATCTACTTCTATTGAGGAATATAAAATGTATCGTGCTGATTTGAAACGTAAATATTATAGGAATCCTTCCTCTAAGAACTCTCATGTTGAAAATAAAGATTACACTCTCAAGAAAGACTATGTTAATTATGGACCTTTGTCTTGTGATGGTTCCCTTCCACCTCCTACTTCCTCCAATACCCATACATTTCCTAAAGCTTTTGAATCTTTCAAATCTTTCACAGATCCTTCATCCAACAAAAGTTCTAATACTTTTCATGCAGTTCCCTATAGTTATCCTCAAGGGCTACCTCTTAAAGAAACTCAAGCTAACCTTCACTTGGCTGAAAATACTTTGAATAATGCTAAACCTAAAGAGCCTAAGCCTTTATACGCTACAATGCCTACTTTAGCTATTCCTTCACTATCTCTTCCAAAGTCTTCCATACAATTCCAACATGCTTCCTTGTCCTTAGAAGTGGCTCCATGTCAAGAGGACTCTAAAAATGATAAAGAAAAGAACATAAAGAAAGATCAAGATCAAGAACCCTCCATATCATCCAATCCTTTTCATGATGTCTCTTATCCGTTTCATGGTTCTTTTGATCCTCTACACCATTTCTCATTCATTCCACCATGTCTTAAGTCTTCTCCTAAGCAAGATCAAGCTACTACTTACACCGTTGAGCTTATTGACAATCAAAATAACCTTACTACACTTGCGCTTTCCAAAGATGATACTTCCAATAAGGTTATTAAAAATAGTGTCATTACTTCCAATGTTAAGCCTATGGAAAATCAAGAAAAAAATTATATGCTTATGCTATCCAAAGCTCCTTGTCAAGATCAAAGTCTTCCATCTTCTTGTTCTACCACTCCATGTTCTCTTCCACTTTCTACTCTTCCTAAGTCTTTGCAAGCTTTGAACAATCCTATCAAAGAAGTTGCTCCTATTCAAGATGTTCATGATCCTATTGAAAATCCTAATACTCACTCTAAAGATGTTGATGTCCTTTGTTGTCATATAGATGTTGATGAACTTATTGATTATCCTTTTGTATCTTGCACGTCCATCCTTGGACCTCCTCCACCAATATTAAGGACTTCACGTCTTCCTTCTATTTTGGGCCCTTATGTCCCTTCACTTTCCCCTCCTAACTCTCCTAATTCATCATCCATCTTGGGTCCTTACATCCCTCCATCTCCTATCTTTCCTCAAGATCAACATAGATGCATACCCTTGAATCCTTTTCATCCACTCACCCATCTAAACTAGTCATATCCTCCTTCCACAAGTCCCAAGTCTTTTGGAAGTAACTTGAATGTTCAATAGAAGAAAAAGAAGCAATATAAGAATCCATCAAAAAAAGATCACCATGTCTCCTCTAATCAACATGGAGGCATAAAGTCAAAAGATATATCTAAGAAGAAAACTACAAGATAAGTATGGGTTCCAAAATCCATCGTTGAAGATATTCTCTCTAAATCATCAAAAAGAAATGAAAATCCTATGACTATATGGATTCCAAAGTCTCTCTTGAAAGAGTCTGATGTTGAACAAAAAGTGAAGTTGACATTCAAGCTTCCAAAAGCTTCCACTTCATCTTCTTCCAAAAACATTCTTCCATTCTATGCGCCTAAACTGCAACCTCTGCTATCCATTCACCATATTCCTTTATGTATTCTTTCATTCGCATTTCCTCCATCCTCTCGCCACCCTTCAAGGTGTGTTTTGATGTTGATATTTTCTTCCTTTCCATCTACCCTTTCACAATCCTTTCATTCATTATCCTTCTACCTTTTATCATTTTTCCTCATTTTCCTATTCCTCTTATCTTCTAACCTCACTCGCTTTACATAAAACCTTATCCTCTATTTTTCTCTTCCATCTTCCTTCCCCTATCAGTATCTTGGAGAATATCATTTGGAATCCTTGGCATATCATGGTTGCTCCTTTCAAGGAGCATTATCTAAAAATCTTGCCTTCTTCCAAAAAAAAAAAAATCAAAAAAATAGAAAAATCAAAAAAAAAAAAAAGGGGAAAAAATTGAAAATGTGCCTTACTGGAAACCTAGAAATAGGTGCCTTGGTAGAAAAAGTAAAGAGAAATAAATTTGTCCTATGGTGAAAACCACTCCCTTGTGGTGCCTTGGATAAGTATTGTGATGAAAACCTAGCAATCAGGCATCATGCATAGTTCTTCTACATATTTCATCCATTCCATCTTCTCTCTTTGATATTGACAATGTTGACCTATACATGAACATTTGGCTATCTTGTGAGCTATCTTACGATGATCTTGCTTTCATTCCATTCATGTTTAGCATTCATATTTATTTTCCTCCATTCATTCTAGCCTCTTGACATGTCTACTCCTTTGGACTGCATCCTTTCCTTCTTTTGCATTATTCTTTTGTGACTTATCCTATGTTGGTCTTTCATTGCTTGTCCAAATGTGCTTTACATGATAATTTTTCCCTAGCTTAGGTACTCTTCAGGAGTTTGCCCTTGAGGATTTCTTTCATTCATTCTCCTTCATTCTCTTGTCTTCCATCTCTTTCACCAACTTGCTAATCCCTCTTGTTCTCCACCTTGCTGGATATTGGGACCACACGATGTGATCTTGCTTGGGAGTTTCATGCCCATTCTATCTGGGGGCATCCTTTGTACATATTTATTGATCCTGAAAAAAAGTCCTGAAAAAATTCAAAAAAAAAAAAAAAAGTGCCTTGGTGAAAACCTGGAAATAGGCGCCTTGGTAGCAAAAATAAAAAAATATTGAAAAATTAAAAAATCTGTCAAGTGGTGAAAACTTGGAAATAGGCGCTACTTGAGGCCTTTACACCCTTGCTTTTTAGCACACATCCTCAACACTTAGCCTTTCTCCATCATGCCTTGTCCTTGTTGGCTTGGTTTGGAATTGGTCTTTGTCTTTGTCTAGGGGGTATAACTATGTTAGCTTTGGTCTCTTGGATGCGTTAGTCTTTAGGACATCTTGCAAACAGTGTTTTTCAACACCACCCCAACCATGTTTTTCAACACTTCCCTAGCGTCAAGTGTTTCTCAACACTTATCAGATATCCTACCCACAGTCTACCATGATATGATATTTTCCACTGGCAGATACGTTACTCAAAGTTTGGTTCTATGACCTACACACACGCACTTAAACACTCGACTCGCTGAGACTTGCTTGACTTTATTTCTTTGTGTGTTGTCTATGATGATTTCTTTGATGAGTGTTCTCTCCCTAATACTTTTTGATGATGCATGACTAGAAGACTGGGGGCACGTGGACATGTTTTATTTCTTTTTCTACTTGTGGGTATATTTTGTTGGTCTTAACTATCATAAGCATTTATGCTTGTTCCACTTGACACTAGGATCTACAATGTATTATCTTTGATTTTTTCACAAGTGCATACTTATAGTCATCTTGACTTTCTTGTGTCTCAATGCGAGCACAACCTTTCCATATTAAACTTAGGAAATCTCACAGCACTAGTCATCTTCACCTATATGTCTTTGATGCCTAGGTGAGATTCCCACATACCTATCTGATATAGATCATATTCAGATTCACATAGTTAACCTAGTGTGTATTGTATGATCTTGTGATGCTACCAATAACACTCAATGATGATTATTAGAGACTAATGGCTTTGTAACCTTGCAAGTAAACCACTTTTCATCGTAGCTTGCATTCTTAGGTTCATGTTAGTTTAGTCTTGCATCTTGCATATGGAGAGAGCTTTTCATTCATCTTTCTTTTGGACTTTTAATCAACTATGATCACATTTTGATCTTCATTTCCTTATCTTCTTTCGTGATCTCAATAGAAATTTCCTATCTTAAACAATTGATTGATTTTGACGCATTCTCTTTCTTGAGGCAACCTCTTTCTTCTCTCCATTTCTTTTCACTTCGAAACTTCTATCTTCCATTCACTTTCACCCCATTTCTTTTCTTCTAATTCAACCTTAGGGCATAAACTTTCATGCTTAATGATCTACCTTGGTTCTATGATCCTTATATCTTTCATCTTACATCAAGAACCTTATTTTTAGTTCGATTTGATCAAATTTATCAATTTTCTATTTCTCCTCTATCTTATTTCAATTTCGATCATGAGGGGGCAGTACCTATCAAACTTCAATGCTTGATTCATCTTTATCAATTGAACCCTTCTTGAGATTCTTATCTCTTATTTGAGACTTGACAATCTCCTATTTACAGGTATGTTGGTCTTGTCTTTCAGCTTATCTTTGTCAACTTATCTTTATCTTGATGTGTTCCCATCCATTGAGCACATGTCTAGGTTGTTTTGTGATCCCAAATCAATCTCACATTTCAATTCCATTCTTTGACCACATGTGATCCCAAATTGATCTCACATTAGTCAAAGAGGGGCAAATGTATGCACCCTAAAATGGTCGCCTAGACTTTGGGCACCCCATTCAGCAATTTATTAATTTCTTGAATCAACATTTTCAATTCAATATCAATTTCCTTGATCAAATCTTAATTCTATCATTTATTCAATTTTATTCTATGGGCTAACCATTTTATCCTAAAGTCTTTATTTATTTAAAAGGAATTCCCTCCCCTTTTATTAAATAAAAAGCCCCCACTTTCTTGTTATCCTAAGTTGCACAAATAAAGCATTATTCTTATTTTATAAAAAGAAAAAAATGCCTTTTTGTCTCATATGGGACACAAAAGTCAACTCTTATTTTCTCATTGGAGGAGATTTGTGCACATGGATTGTTCCTCTTTAAAGCTCCACCCTTGATTAAATCTTTTGCCTCTTAATCTCCATGGTCCATTCCTTTTCAATTCTTTTAAAAGGAGAGCTCTTTTCTCATTCTAGGATCCCAACTTTGAATACTAATCTTATGCTGCAGGATTTCTTGGTGACTTTGGAGCTTTGGAGATCTTCTTGCATTATAACTTTCATTCTTGCATCAAGATAAAAGCAGAATAATGTGTCACCCTTTTACAAAGGAAAAGGCTAACAAAATCAAAGCTGTTGAACTTCAATAGTATAAAAATGACATTTATGATTGGAATTTGAAGATGATGGAAAATAATTAAATGTGATAAAATGGATGAATTTTATGATTAATATTTTTAATAATTTTTTTGAATAATAATTGATATATTTTTTTAATTTTTAAAGACAATTTTTTAGTTGCTCAAAAATGCTGAAAATTAGAGGTCTAGTTCCCACCAAAACATTATATGTAAATAAACCTTTTTTCCCCTAATTTCAAAATATGTCATAGATGACATGTATAGCTAGTGCATGAAGAAATAAAAACTAGTTTGTGACCTATATTTTATTTGTTATAACAATTCAAATTCCAACTTACTAAAATCGATAGTTTTTCATCTCGCAACATATTTTTCATAACAAATCTATCTGAATAAAACAAAGAAATATATATTCTTGAAGAGGACTCTCTCCTCTAGTGCACCATAAGTTTTTCAAATTTATTTAATATTATTTACTATTTTTTTCTTTCTCCGAATCAACATCTCCTTGTCTGTTAAAATACCTACTTGCAATATTTTTTAATTACAATAAACTATGTCTAATTAAAACACTATAAAATCTATATGAGGATATTCTTGACTCTAATCTCTACAAAAAGGTATTTTTTTATTTTTAAAAAAATATCATTAAAAAGATTAGGAGTTATTGAAACACCACTTTTGTGAAATAATTTTATTTTTATGTTAATTAGACCCAAAGTGGTATAAAACATGGATTTAATAGATATTTCCAATTGGAAAAGTTAAGGTACTTATCTAACTTAGTTAGAATGAATCTAGCTAGACCATATGTTTGACCAAAATTAGTTTTTAGTTAGAAATGCTAAAATTCAGCTATTCTAATAAGTTAGCCTAAAAGGTGACACCTAATTGTGCTTTTACCCATCATAGCTTCATGTTTATGCTTTCTTAGTTTAGATTTCCTTTCAAGTTTTAGATTAGCTCACATAGCTTAAATAACAAGGCTTGTAATACTTTCATTTCCATAGCTTACTTGCATCTTCATTCATAGTATAGTTGAATTGTGTTTTGATGAATCTCCCATAGTGTGGTTTACTATCAAGGTTGCATGCTTCAATAGCTCTAGCTGAGAGCACTATACACATCTTTGTGACTCCATGCCTAGGGAGCTCTAGGTCGCTTTCTAGGGGTTTCCCATTCATGGATTCTCTTGGAAGTAATGACTTAGAGAAGTGCACAATTTGAGTGTACAATCAGACCTATGAGGATATAATTATACCTAGTTATCTAGGTCTATTAAAATACATATAATAGGTAATATGACCCCTTAAAACCTATTAAGACCTAATTAGACCCAATTAGACATATTAGTCCACCTAATTAGACCCATAATATCTATTAGGACCTAATTAAACATGTATTAGGAGCTATGATAGGTTATATGACCCCTTAATGCCCCATTAGACCCACTATGAGTAATATGACACCTTAATACCTATTAGCTCACCTAATTAGACCCAATTATACATATTAGGACCCTATTAGACCCAATTAGACCTATTAAGACCTATTTAGACCTATTCAGACCAATTAGTTGCACTTTGATGCCTAATTAGACCCAATTAGGCCTATTAGGACCTAATTAGACCAAATTAGACCTATTAGGACCTTATTAGACCCAATTAGACCTATTAGGAGCTAATTAGACCTATTAGGAGCTAATTAGACCTATTAGTACACCTAATTAGACATAATTAGACCTATTAGGACCTAATTATACCTAGTTAAAACTATTAGTACCTAATTAAAATATATCAGAGCCTAATTACACCCAATTAGACCTAGACTATGACCTAATTATCTACCTATCAGACCACCTAATTAGACCAAATTAGACCTATTACCTAACTAATTAGTTACACTTTGATGCCTAATTAGACCCAATTAGACCTATTAGGACCAATTAGGTACACTTTGATGCAAAATTAGACCCAATTGGACCTATTAGGACATCATATGAGCAATATGACCCCTTAAGAATAATTTGACATACATTATGACCTAATTAGACCTAATTAGGCTTATTAGTACATAATTAGACCCAATTAGACCTAGTTAGACCTAATTAGACCCTATTAGACTTATTAGGACATCAAATGAGAAATAGAACCCCTTAAGAATAATTAGACCTAGATTATGAATGTGATCAATGCAAACCTAACCTATTCAGAACAAGCGTTGACATTCAAAAATTAGCCGAACAAACATATTCCTAACATATTGTAATTTAAATATTTGTAAAGCACCTCAGATAGAGCTTAAATGAGAGCACCTTGTCACTATTTGATTTTCTCTCGATTTAAGGATCTGGGTGTGCTCTCAAAACACTAGGAGCATGTCCCCAATGCAGATTAGGAAGGTTTAGGATCATTTACTGACCAAGGATATCCCATATTGGAACAAAATTAGGTATGGTAAACCTGATTTGCACCTGGAGCCCCAAGGAACCAAATGAATCCAAAATGCAGATTTAAACTACAAATGCTTACATACTAAGTTGATTACAACCAAATACAAGATGTGATATGATATGAAAATGATATGAAAAGCTTGATAATGAGCTAGGTTAATCCATTAAGCTACTCTAGGATGAGCTATGAAATCTTGAAAGATGAGTAAATCTAACAATTATGCTAATACTATAGTAATCTAGATGCAAATTGACATGATAACAATGCATGAAATGATAAAAACTAAGATAATTCTTTTCTCTTGGAAGGAGGATTATTTATAGGATTTGAGGAAGGGCCTGGGTTAGAAAGGATGGTTAGGGTCAGGGTCAGGGTCAGAGTTAGGATTAGGGGTAGAGTTTGGGGTACAGTTAGAGGTATGGTCAATGGGACAAGGGTTAAGGGTTTCTCACACATGTGTGAGCAACATTAGGGAAGTGTGCTGAGGGAAACAAGGTGGAAGAGGAGACATGGGCTTCATTAAGATGTTTTAAGAGCCTTAATGAGGGTGTAAGGAGCCATTAATGAGTTTGTAAGTCTCATTAATGAGGGGGTTTGACCAAAAGTAATTTAGGATGAGGTTTTATACTAAGAGGGTTAGAAATCAGCCTATAAGTAGGTTTAGGATGGGTTTATTAAAGCTTAGATAGGTTTATGGTTTTCTAGAAGATTCTATGGTTTTAGACTTTAAATAAATATTTAATTTATTTAAGGATTGTGACACAATTTATCAAATAATGATTTAATAAATAGGGGGAAAATCATTCAAATTTGATTTAAATGCTTTTGGGAGGGATTCTTTTATTAAATGTGTTTAATTAAAATAGGAGAGGAGATAATGACACTAAAAACTAATTAATTAGTTAAATAATTAATTCATTAATAAATGATGATGTCATCAAGGGTTTTTGGAAAATAAAATATTTTTATTTAGCAAAAGGATTTTTTGATGTCTACATTTTTCCCCTCTTTGATGTGATGTCGCAAGTGGCATGGCATCAAAGACATAAAAATAAGATGCCCCATGCTAGAATAGAAGGTAATTAGGGGTTGTGCCCCCTCGAGAAAATAATGAAAAGATGAAACTTTGGGGAATTTTCTCGAAAAGAATGCAAGTGGGAAGGAAGAAAGGAGGAATGGGGGATAAAAAAATGTCCTTCCAAGGGAAATGATGGATGAATGCAAGATGAGGTGAAATGCAGGATGTAGAATTAAAGTAGGGCAGATTTCACTCCTAGGCCAGAGAACAATCGAATGACTTGTGGAATATAGGTTTAGCTACTTCAATCATATTTATAAAGAGCACCAATAATAGTCACTGTCAAAATCCCATTCCATGTAATCCCTGATGGAATATGGATGAAGTGACTGAGAGGCGGGGGGGGTGAATCAGTCAACCATAAAACACTTCACTATTATTTCTTTCCAGATCCCTTAGGATATCTTAATGAATATTATATGTTTAGCACTCGGTAAATAGATTGTAGTAACTTTGAAGATGCAGAAAGTATTAGTAAAATTATCTTTAGATATTCATCACCATTTTTATATGATTAAGATAGCAATTAAGAACACAAGAGACACAAGATTTAATGTGGAAACCCAATATGGGAAAAACCACCAATGTATCTAGATACTGATTTTCACTTTTCTGAAGTGATGCCCGGATAGAAGCCAACCCGGTAAAAGGTTACAAAACACACTGTTAGGTGTGACCTTGTTAGAGGATTTAATCACCCTGCTAGGAGTGGCCTGGTAAGAGGTCTTGAAAACAATTCAATGGAATTGTCACCTTGTTACAGGATTTACAATATGGTTGTTAAACCAACTCGGTTAAGAGATTTAGAATTCACTGTTACAATGATAAAAAGGTAACAATGAAAATGACCTGTATAATAATGCATCTGCCTTGCTGATTACAGATCTCTATTCTGCATAAGTGTGATCCTTCCTGATCGAATAAATCTCTGCTGCTCCTCAAGGATATCTGATCATCCTTCACAAATTCTCACACACCTTTCCTGTCTCTCTTCTATAAATCTTCTGCTGTATTTCTTTTTCACATTTGACCTTTTATTTATATGATTTTAGATTTGTCAAATTGACATTACTAAGTATAACAGTCGGCTGAAATAAGCAAACTTTATTTGCAAAAATCCTTCAAGAGCCGACAGTGCTCGGAGACCATAACTTTTTACAATCTTTCGGAGACCGAGGGAACTCAGTAAACACTGACAATCCTTTACCTTCGATAACCGACTGAACTCAGTAGATGCTATCTTTTCTTTGACAACCGACTGAACTCGGTAAACACTGAATTTCCTTTGACGACCGACTGAACTCGGTAAATGCTGATTTTTCTTTGATAACCGAGTGGACTCGGTAAGCACTGATTTTCTTTGATAACTAAGTGAACTCGGTAAGCACTAATTTTACTGCCTGGCAGACCGACTGAGTTCGGTAGGTACTGAATGTTGCGGACTATGACATTGTGTGACATCAAAGACAATACATAATTTGAGTAGCAATTTTCTTCAGACAATTGTTTCCAACAATCTCCCTCTTTCGCATTGATGGCAACACAATATGTCATAGCATAAGAAATTTGAAAGAATTAGCTCGGTTCAGATTCAAATCTCCCTCTATCAGCAAACTTCCTTTTTCTTGAAAATTCTTCCTTCTGACTATTGAAAATTTCTTGAAGTAATAGCAAAGACATAGCAAACACTCCCTCTTTGACAACACATGCCAAAGACAATTCACAAAATACCGGTGTAAATTAATGTACCTTAAGTACTGATTCATATGCAATGATTTCTTGAATATGCTGCATCAACATGGTTGATTTTCAATCATGTTCTGGTTGATGCATTACTAAAACTGTAATTAGTGAGCCTCGGATAGGGGAATGACCCCTAACTTACCTCTTAGATACACAAATGCATCCTTAGGTAATGGTTTGGTAAAAATGTCTGCAATCTGCTCTTTTTTATGAATATATTCTAATCTGATTTCCTTGTCCTGCACCAATTCTCTGACAAAGTGATATTTAATAGCAATATGCTTGGTTTTGGAATGCATTACTGGATTCTTCGAAATGTTTATTGCACTAGTATTGTCACAAAATATAACAACTGGTTCTTTGATTTCAACCTTCATACCTTCTAATAACTGTTTAAACCAAACAATATTTGAACAATTTACTGCAGTAGCAACATATTCTGCTTCAGTTGTAGATTGAGATGTGCAATTCTGCTTTTTACTGGTCCAAGATACCAGTCTTTTTCCAAGAAAAAATGCTCCACCACTTGTACTTTTTCTATCATCAATGTTCCCTGCCCAATCAGCATCAGTAAACAGTTTTAAATCTAGATTGCCTCCAAATTTATACCACAAACCATATTCTTCAGTTCCTCTTAAGTATCTTAAGATTCTTTTGATTGCCATCATATGATTTTCCTTAGGTTTTGTTGAGAATCTAGCTACTATACCGGCTGCTAAGGCAATATCAGGTCTTGTATGTACTACATACTGCAATTTTCCAATCATAGATCGGTATAAGGTCTGATCTACATCTTTTGAATCATCATTTTTGGTAAGTTTCAGTCCAGTACAGATGGGTGTACCAACTGGTTTTGAATCTTCCATACCAAACTTCTTAAGTATTTCCTTAATGTATTTAGATTGAGTAATGTATATACCATTCTTGCTTTGCTGAATTTGAAGACCAACAAAGAATTTTATTAAACCAAACATAGACATTTCAAATTCTTTGTTCATTTGCTCTAAAAATTCTTTGCACTGATCCTCATTCCCTGTAAATATAGTATCATCTACAAATATTTCTGCCAATACAATTTTGTCATCCGGTCCTTCTTTAATATATAGATTGCTGTTATCATTGGCTCTTTTGAAATTAATCTGGATCAAATAGTTATGGAGTCTTTCATACCATGCTCTAGGAGCTTGTTTCAAACCATACAATGCTTTGTGTAACCTGCAGACCATGTCCTTTTTATCTGGATCAACAAAACCTTCAGGTTGTTCAATGTAGACTTCTTCATCAAGAATTCCATTGAGAAATGTAGATTTTATATCCATCTGATATACCTTAAATCCTTTATGTGCTGCATAAGCAAGTAGAGTTCTTACACCTTCTAATCTTGCGATAGGAGCAAAATTTTCTCCATAATCTATACCTTCTTCTTGAGAATAACCTTTACATACTAATCTAGCTTTGTTTCTAAATACTTGACCATCTTCATTTAGCTTATTCCTGAATACCCATTTTGTTCCAATTACATTCTTATCTTTAGGTCTAGGTACAAGAGTCCATGTTTTGTTCTTTTGTATTTCTTCTAATTCTTCATTCATAGCTTCAATCCAACTTTCATTTTCCAATGCATCTTTGATATTTCTAGGTTCAAAATCAGTAAGCAGACATGTACCTTATAGCTTGCTTCTTGTCATAGTACCATCTGATTTGTTTCCAATGATTTGATCTGGTGTATGATGTCTTCTGACATATTTGGCTAGTGTAGGTTCCTTGCCTTTTCAATGATTCATGCTGTTGTCTTCTAGGATCTCTTCTTCAGGTTGCTCGGGCTCGGTAGATATTTGCTCGGTAACTTCAAACTGAGACTCGGTATGAATTTCTTCCTGTGACTCAGTTTGAACTTCTTCCTGTGACTCGGTTTGAACTTCTTCCTGTGACTCAGTAACTGTGCTTGGCTCGGTAGATATAGTTTTCTCATTGATAGTTGTGTTTGCCAATGTTTCAGGTTCAATGTAAACAAATCTTCTATAGTTCTCAGGTTCCCTTTTGCTTTCTTCTTCAGTCTTTTCTGCAAACTCATCAAATTTTACATGTATACTTTCTATGACTTTGTGAGTAGATAAGTTCAGACATTTGTATGCCTTGCTTTTGCTAGAATATCCTAGGAATATTCCTTCATCACTTTTCACATCAAATTTATTTCTTCTGGATTCTTTTAGGATATAACAATTGCTACCAAATACTTTCATGTAACTTACATTGGGTTTATAGCCATACCATAATTCATAAGGAGTTTTGAATGTGTCTTTCTTCAATTGTACTCAGTTCAAGGTATGAACTGCAGTGCTAATAGCTTCCTTCCAGTACTTTATAGCGATGTTCTTTTCTATCATTAGAGTCCTTGTACAATCCATAATAGATCTGTTTCTTCTTTCTACTATTCCATTCTGCTCAGGAGTTCTAGGAGCTGATACCTGCCTTTTGATTCCTCTTTCAATGCAAAAGTTATTAAAATCACGGGAGATGAATTCACCACCTCTGTCTGATCTTAAGCATTTCAATCTTTTCCCTGTTTCCTTTTCCACTCTTGCTAAGTACCATTTGAACTTTTCAAATGCTTCTGACTTTTCTCTTAAATACATAACAGTCATCATTCTAGAATAATCATCAACGAAAAGAATAAAGAATTTATCTCTAGTATAGCTTTGTATTCCAATAGGTCCACATAAATCAGTATGCACAATTTCCAAAATTTCTTTAGACTGATAGTTCTTACTCTTAAAGCTAGTTTTACTCATTTTGCCAATCTGACAATTCTTACATAGACCAGTATCAGGTTTCTTCAGAGTAGGAATGCCTCTTACCTTCTTCAATTTTCTTATTTTTATCATGTTATCAAAATTCACATGACATAACCTTTTGTGCCATAGCCAACTTTCTTCAATTTGAGCAATAAAACATGAATATTCACTAAGATCAAGATAAAATAAGTTACCTTTTGTTTGTTTTCCTAATCCAATAAGTTTTCCTTTTTCATCCAGCAGTCTTGCTTGACCATTCATGAATTCAACCTTGAAACCAGTGTTGATTAGCTGTGCTACACTTAGAAGATTATGTTTTAGTCCTTCAACCCAATAAGCATTATCACATATGAGTTCTTTGGTTAATGAGATTCTTCCTTTTCCTTTTATACAACAAGGTTCATTGTTTCCAAATCTTACATTGCCACTATCACAGTCTTCTAGGTATTCAAATTTTGTCTTGTCACCAGTCATGTGGTGTGAACATCCACTGTCTATTATCCATATATCATCTTTGCTTATATGAGAAATAAGTGCCATCTTATCTTCATCATCATCAAATTCATCTTTTATAGCAATAAAGATAATTTCTTCTTCACTATCATCAGAATCTTTAGCCATAAAACATGTTTTCTTACCTTTATCCTTGAATGATTTGAAATTCTTTTTGCCATAGTACTTGTGACCTCTCTTCTCTTCCTTGACTTGCTTGTTTGGGCACCTAGCTGCAATATGTCCAATTTCTTCACATGAAAAATAGATTAAAGGAGTTTTACCTTTGTATTTACCTTTCCCTTTAGAGTACTTCTTTGCAAGTAATGCTTCTACAATTTCAAGACTATCAGAACTTTCTTCTAATACTTCTTCACTTTCTGACTGAACTTCTTTTATTTTCTTGTTCTTCTTTAGTGAAACCTTGGCCTCAAATGCTAACTCAATATTTTTGGAACTTGGAACATAGTTGTCATAGTTGTCTAATTCAAAGGCTATCAATCTTCCAACTAAAGCATCCAAAGTTATATTGTGGTTTGTTTCACATCTTCTTTCTTGAATAGCTGATACTCTTATTGCATAGATAGGGAGTAAAGTTCTGAGTACCTTACTTATAACAGTTTCATCAGAGATTGTTCCTCCAGAAGCTCTAATTGCACTTACACTTGCTTTGATTCTTTCAACATATTTTGCAATGTTTTCATCTTCCTTCATATTCATCTTGTCAAACTGTCCTCTTAGGCTTTGGAATTTCCCTCTTGTAAGACATCCTGATCTTTAGCTTAGGTCCTTGAAACCCTTCCTGCAAGTACCAAAAGCTCTGATACCAATTGATGGAATATGGATGAAGTGATTGAGAGGGGGGGGGTGAATCAGTCAACCATAAAACACTTCACTATTATTTCTTTCCAGATCCCTTAGGATATCTTAATGAATATTATCTGTTTAGCACTCGGTAAATAGATTGTAGTAACTTTGAAGATGCAGAAAGTATTAGTAAAATTATCTTTAGATATTCATCACCATTTGTATATGATTAAGATAGCAATTAAGAACACAAGAGACACAAGATTTAACGTGGAAACCCAATATGGGAAAAACCACCAATGTATCTAGATACTGATTTTCACTTTTCTGAAGTGATGCCCGGTTAGAAGCCAACCCGGTAAAAGGTTACAAAACACACTGTTAGGTGTGACCTTGTTAGAGGATTTAATCACCCTGCTAGGAGTGGCCTGGTAAGAGGTCTTGAAAACAATTTAATGGAATTGTCACCTTGTTATAGGATTTACAAGATGGTTGTTAAACCAACTCGGTTAAGAGATTTAGAATTCACTGTTACAATGATAAAAAGGTAACAATGAAAATGACCTGTATAATAATGCAACTGCCTTGCTGATTATAGATCTCTATTCTGCATAAGTGTGATCCTTCCTGATCGAATAAATCTCTGCTGCTCCTCAAGGATATCTGATCATCCTTCACAAATTCGTACACACCTTTCCTGTCTCTCTTCTGTAAATCTTCTGCTGTATTTCTTTTTCACATTTGACCTTTTATTTATATGATTTTAGATTTGTCAAATCGACATTACTAAGTACAACAGTCGACTGAAATAAGAAAACTTTATTTGCAAAAATCCTTCAAGAGCTGACAGTGCTCGGAGACCATAACTTTTTACAATCTTTTGGAGACCGAGGGAACTCGGTAAACACTGACAATCCTTTACCTTCGATAACCGACTAAACTAGGTAGATGCTATCTTTTCTTCGACAACCGACTGAACTTGGTAAACACTGAATTTCCTTTGACGACCGACTGAACTCAATAAATGCTGATTTTTCTTTGATAACCGAGTGGACTCGGTAAGCACTGATTTTCTTTGATAACCGAGTGAACTCGGTAAGCACTAATTTTACTACCTGGCAGACCAACTGAGCTCGGTAGGTACTGAATGTTGCAGACTATGACATTGTGTGACATCAAAGACAATACATAATTTGAGTAGCAATTTTCTTCAGACAATTGTTTCCAACAATACCTACCTATACACAGATACAATATAGTACAAGGCAAGGCATAATTTTCCCATCTAAAGGATAGATGATTAGTCGAGAAATGTACGAGTATTAGGCCACTAGCAGATTATATGTGTAAAGTATTTGAGAGAATCATGATTATTGTCCCTACATTTAATCTAAATACAATAGAGCTACCAATGGCACAGAGCTACCAACAACAGAATCATGTCCTTCACTGGTAGCAACATTATTGGTTGACCTAAGAGAACTTAAGTCTTCATCACAGAACCCATGACTTATAATTTATAAGCATTCATTGTGTGAAATTTGGGTTTTGGGACTCTGATATCTTATAGAGTGCAGGCCATGTGGATGAATTTAGGTTTGTGGGTGTGATAAATCTTAGCTGTTTGTATCATAGTTAATAGTATTTTAAATGGTCTTCTTAGAAATTTGATGATATGCTATGACTTTACAACTGCCTAGGCACAAAAATGTGCTTGAGTACCTAAAATAAGAGTAATTATTTTACAATAGAAGAAAATTATTTTGTTTTCAAAATTTTGAGGTCCTATTTCCTACCCATTCCTAAAAATTTGCTAACTTGTCACAATCACAATTTGGTCCCTTGATACTCTAATGCCTAGTTGCTAGGCATCATTGCATGAGTTGAGCATTTAAAGAAATGCTTTCATTTACAGATGTACTCAATGACCTCACCTCTGACTAGTCTTCATCTTCCATGCAGCTTTGACTTTTCTTTCCAAAAAAGGCTATGTGTCTCGTATGACATTTTCTCTATAATGCACCCAAATAAAATAAGCTAATAATAAGAACAAGTAGTCACACAATAATTAAATATGTTGATATTGTGAGCTTTTTATTCTGGCCAATTAAACATTGGCTTGTTATAAAAGGATTTTCTCTGCCCCCTTTCCAACTAGGCATCCAGAACATTATTGTAGGAATCAAAAGGCATTTCTTTATGATTTTTAGATTATTTCACTTTTGTCTAAATAGCCTCGTTCGTGCTTGAGTTCTTGCAGTTCTATGTCAAACAAGTCAACCAGGGTTCGAGGGGTTCCAAATTATTTTGACAATAATGTGATTTTAATACTGTTTCATAATCCCCAAACCTAAAAGGAATATTAGAGATTATGTGGGATAAATTAGCCAATGGAAGACCAGAGTTTCAAGATGTGAAAGATTCTCACATAGATTTGCAACAGTTTCTTTCGAAGAAATCAAAACCAACTCTTGTTATTTTAGATGATGTTTGTTCTAGTGAGCATTTGGAAGAATTACTATTTTAGGGTCAGTCATACAAGACTCTTATAACCAAAAGAGACAAGTCCGTCATCCCCAAAACTCCCTCTTCACAACTCTATCAGTTACCATTGTTGGGCACAGAGGATGCTCTGTATCTTTTATGCTTCTGGGCTTTTAGACAGACATCAATTCCAAGCAATGTAGATATAAATCTAATAAAGGAGGTATGGAGTTATCTAAAATAAAAAAAAATTTGTGATCCTTTTTTATATGTAGAGATAGATATATGGTAGGTCTTCTTCTTAATTTTCTTTATTTTATAAATTGTAGGTGAAAACAGAATGTGATCGTTTGCTACTTTCTCTTAAGATGATTGGAAGTTCTATGCATGGGGATCTGGATGAAGTATGGAAGAGGGCTGAGAAGATTTTTGAAGGAGAATAAATCTCCCTCTATTGCAGAAAAGAGTGTGTTTTATTTACTATGTAGTTGTGCTAGAATAATAGTCTTTTGTGATGTGACGTTGTGCATCACAGTCGCTTCTGTGCCAAAGAATTTTTACATCAGGGACTTGATTGTTTGGATATACTACGCCCAATTCTTCGTCGTCTCGCAGAGAAAGTAAACCAAAAAATTTGATAGTCCAAATTGCTGCAATGGTTGTCCATCGTTAGTGTACATATTTCAACGGTTGATTATCAATCAGAGATCGCAGTGTATTAAAGATAGCAATCAGAAACTATAACTATCAACTAACCTGTAAAGTGGTGAAAAATAGATGCATCTGACAGTTTCAACGGTAGTCATTCTCTTTCTAAGATTGTCAGTCGTTTGATTAAATCATAGCTCCTTACTCTCATATAGTGAACGCCTTCGGCGTAAAAATATTTAGTCGTGTGGTATACATACATTCTAAAATATAATTAGAAAAATATTGAGTGGTGTGGTATAAGTTGAAAGAGAACAAAAGACAATCACAAGAATCATGAGTATTTTGAGCTTGAAAGGAAGATTTTAAGAAAATGAAAATAATATATGAAAATGAACGTGAAGGAAAGAATTAATAAGGGAAATCTGGGAAAAGTTAATTCTATTATAAAAGTAGGTATGATAAATAAGAATTGAAGAAGAATAAAAGAAATTCCACATTTAAATAAGAATTAATTAACAATAAAACTTTTTAAAAAACTCTATATAAGAATAAAGCATTAACTCTTATTTAAACAAATAGTGAAATGTAAAAAAGAATGTACTAATATAATGGAAAAAAGGTTTATTGTTCTTAAAGTCTAATAGTATAGGAAGGAATCAATGATGATTTCAATGAACTATGAGAGAACAACATTTACTTGTCTTGTATTATTATCTTCATATTAACATTTTAGGAACAAATAAATGGCTATTAGGAATGAAACAAGTGGTCTTTTTAATATTTTATTTCATTACTATTTTCTTAATATAAATAGTATAGAATTTTTACATATTATTATTTTAATAAAGTATAAACATATTAAATTTTATTTAAAAAATTATAAATTATAAGTTTTGGTAATTAAATTAAATTAAATTCTATATATATTATTATTTATTTTCTTAGAAAGTTTATATAATTATTCTATATAAATGATATTTGTGTAATTTAATAGTAAACTAATTTTAACTATCTAAATTTAATATGGAACCCTCCAAAATAAAAATGTAAATCTAAATGTTTTAAATATTTACTCTCAAACAAACATCTAAAATAATTAAATTCAAATTTAAAGTTTAACAAAAACTCCCATAGCATATATATAACAAAAATTGTAATTCCTTGCTTACTATAATGAAAAATAAAACATGACATGACATTAAATTTACATACGTATTGCTAAATTATCACAAACAAAATTATAGTGAAAATTAAGAGTAGTCTTTAAGGGTTTCTTAGCTCTGCATTAACATAAAACTTAAAGGAAAATAAAAATACCCTTTTTAGATTATTAACATTCACTCAATAAAAAACACTTATTACCATTCCTTCAATGATAAATGATTATTAATATTATTCATATAGTTTGACTAATTATTTATTATTTTGTACATAAATAACATACTTTTGATTTGGTATAATATAATTAATAATATTTGCACTCTTTTATTTCATTCATTATATCAAACTTATAAAAGAAAATTTGTATTCTCCTTGAATTCTCATATATAAGAGATTTAGGCACGTCTATAGTATGGTACTACACAAACATTTTCACCTAAATTATAATCCATTTGAATTCTTCAATGTACTCCATGACCACCACCGCCACCTCCTTGGCCACCACCTCCATGACCACCTCCTTGGCCACCACCTCCTTGACCACCTCCTTGGCCACCTCCCTGACCACCAGCTTGACCACCACCTCCTTGGCCACCTCCTTGACCACCACCTCCTCCTTGGCCACCTCTATCACCTCCTCCTTGGCCACCTCTATCACCTCCTCCTTGACCACCTCCACCACCTTGTTGACCACCACCTCCTTGTTCACCGCCTCCGCCAGCACCACCACCAATACCAGGTGAGTGGTGTGTCCCCCATTAAATACCTTGGTATACAGGTGTGCAAAATGTGGAAGAATAGACAATTTGCCTGAACTGTTCAATGGGATACCATAATGAAATGTGGTCTCATCATTGCAGGATATACGCCAACGTGATTTGTTGAAAAGGCTTCAAAAACTTTCAGGCAAATGCAGTTGGCAGGTTTAAAGCCAGACTCTGCATCCTTTGCTACCCTTTTCCCTGCTCTCCCAAAATGGTAGCTCTCAATAACTAAGCACCTCATTAAGTTCTCAATAATTTCCAATAGATTTTCTATAGGAAGATCACAACAAGAAGCAAAATCTAGAAGACAAGATACATTACAAAAAAATAATCTAAACAAAATTTGAGCAGCAAAGTAAAATAATGAGGAGAATGAATTGGGCATGTTGAACAAAAGACTAGAGCTGATCACAGATGAGTTGAATGCTCTTATGGGCCTTCATACGTATGTGTCACTTTTTATTTTTTTGAACTTCTCTAGGATGTTAATTTAAAATTATGAGTGTGGCCTCTTTCAACCTTATTTGGTCAAAATAAATTCAAACTTATAATATAATAAATAGAAATACAAAATAGGGCAGCTAAGCTTTTTACAAAATGCATCAAAGACAAAAAAAAAAAAAAAAAAAATGTCAATTTTTTTTTGTAAATTTGTTGCAGTTTTTTATCACAAAATATGCAGATCATGAAGACTAGACGTTGAAAATTTCACCAAAATCTGTTGTATTTTCCATTTTTGAAATTTGATCAACGTACATTTGTAGTGAGCTTAACTGCGTCCTCTCCTTTTATTCAAATACAAAAATCTTTTTCGAATAGAAACTTGATTTTCTTGGGAACTCTTACTTTAATCTTAAACATATATAAGTATGTATATGTGCATGTATATGAGTACTTTATAATATATATTAGAATTTAAAAAGTGAATATTAATGTATCTTTAATATTGCAGGTTCATACAAGAATTTAACACCAAAGTTATAACTAAAAAAAATTGTAACTATTGGTTTAATTAACACCAAAGTTATAACAATAAGTCTCGAATTTACTCATATTTTTCTAAATAATCAAAACTGTATAAATAAAATTATATACAATGTGTGTGCGCACACACACACACATATATCACACAGTATTAACAATTCATTCAACTATAAAATAATTAACACACACACACACACACATATATAAACTAGGTGAACCCACAATAGTGGGTTACACTTTTTTACGCGAACGGACACTGAACTCTACATTTTGAAAAAAACTTTCAGATCACATGCATATTTTCATTAAACCGTTTGAAATCGGAAGATGAAGTAAATTAGAGTCTTTTAGGATTTTGTATTTAGATTCTAAATAAATTTTTATTTTTATTTTTGAATTGATTTTAATAGTTTTTTACTATCTCCCACGAAAATAGGTATGTTTTTGAAAACATCATTTTCAAAAAGTTAAATTATTTTCATAGAGCATAACTTTTTTTCTAAAGTAGATATCAATGTGCTTCTTTCGAATTTAGTTTTCTAACATCCATATGGAGGGCATGAAATTGGTTTGAAGATATTATCATGATTATTGCATATTTTATTAATGTTTGAAGTTGACTAAATTGTAATTTTTACATACCTTGACTACATAGCTTATAACTTGTGTATTTATCTAATTTCAAATTTATTTTATTTTTTATAGAAAGTGGACTCAAAGATGGAGGGAATTGTTATTTAAAAAAGAAATTTATTTTCTACTATTTTTCTTTGAACACCAACTTAGAGGTTTATATTTGATAAAAAGCCTAAATTTGATTAACGTCAAAAGACATATACATAATAAAATAAAAAATATAAGCGTTAGAAAGATTGTTCTGAGTACTTGTGCTATGCAAAAGGATGTCTCCTTATAGTTCCATTTGACCCCTACGATTGAGCCCCGAAGCCATGAAATGTTCATAATTTCATCAAACTTTACAAATTGCCCTTATTCGGGGATCTCTAATAGAAAGTACTTTCGATCGAAAATATCTAGTTATGATCAAAATTACTTAAATGGTTTAAGGTCAGTTTAGCCCTTTACCAAGTTACTTTCGATAGAAACTAATGACTTTCGATAGAAACCTATGTCAGCCAATTTGGTGTTGTTTCGGGATAGGAACAATTACATATAAACAAATATATGTTTTTCAAATCTTATTAATTTCAAAGATGCAAAATAATTCACATTTCAAAGAAGAAGCCTTTTGAAATTGTGTTTTTTTGAATTTTGTCAAAATTTGGTGGAACAATTTCGCAAAGTCATGGGAAATAAAAATAAAAGGATACACAAGAGTACACGGCATTATTTAGAAGAGATTAAACAAAGACTATGACAAGAAGCATGAGAAAGATATTATCGTACGAAAAAAGGTATCTTTCTCTCTCTCTCTCTCTAGATATTTTAAGTTGATGGTTAGGGCTTGTCTTAATGAAACATGTAAGAATGATATTGCAATACCTAATTAGACTTAATAATACTAATTAGACCTAATAAGACCTAGACAAGACTAATTATAATCAATAAGACTAAGAAGACATAATTATATACCTAATTAGACCTAATGTGAGTATTATGACCCCTTAAGGCCTAATGTTCAACCTATTAGGACCTAATATGAACTTAATATTTGATAATTTAGGATCGAATATGAGTAATAAGACTCAAATTAGGACCTAATATCATTAATAGGATGGACCTTAGATGTAATTAGACCTATTTAGACCTAATAATACTAATTAACACCTAATAAGACACATAACTAGTCCTAAGTTTACATAATATGAGTAATAGGACCCCTTAAGACCTAATTAGACATAATAGCTCACCTATTATGACCTAATTTGTTAAATTTAGTAATAAGACGTAAGAGAACCCATTTAAGAGCTAATACTTGACTAATTAACATAAGTCATGTAAAAGACCTAATTAGACCTTTAATAAGACTAATTAATAGGTCTAAAATGAGTAATAGGACATACTGGTAGCAATCTGACCCCTTATACAAATATCTACACCTTCAACTTTCTGAATTGCTAATCTTGGATTGTATTACAAAGTTGATCGTTTTAGTAGATAAGATAAAGATGAATACGATTGATTGAAAGAGAGAAAAGATTGTATGATTTTTCTCGGCTTAACCAACACACTCGAAGCCCTAACTGTGCTGAGGTGGGTGGTGTGGCCCCCATTAAATACCCTGGTATACAGGTGCGCAAAATGTGGAAGAATAGACAATTTTCCTGAACTGTTCAATGGGATACCCTAATGAAATGTGGTCTCATCATTACAGGATATACACCAACATGATTTGTTGAAAAGGCTTCAAAACCTTTCAGGCAAATGTAGTTGGCAGGTTTAAAGCCAGACTCCACATCCTTTGCTTGCTCTCCCAAAATGGTAGCTCTCAATAACTAAGCACCTCATTAAGTTCTCAATAATTTCCAATAGATTTTCTATAGGAAGATCACAACAAGAAGCGAAATGTAGAAGACAAGATACATTACAAAAAAATAATCTAAACAAAATTTGAGAAGCAAAGTAAAATAATGAGGAGAATGAATTGGGCATGTGGAACAAAAGACTAGAGCTGATCACAGATGAGTTGAATGCTCTTATGGGCCTTCATACGTATGTGTCACTTTTTATTTATTTGAACTTCTCTAGGATGTTAATTTAAAATTATGAGTGTGGCCTCTTTCGACCTTATCTAGTCAAAATAAATTCAAACTTATAATATAATTAATAGAAATACAAAATAGGGCAGCTAAGCTTTTTACAAAATGCATCAAAGACAAAAAAATAAAAAAAACGTGTCCATTTTTTTTTGTAAATTTGTTGTAGTTTTTTGTCACAAAATATGCAGATCATGAAGAATAGATGTTGAAAATTTCACCAAAATCTGTTGTATTTTCCATTTTTGAAATTTGATCAACGTACATTTGTAGTGAGCTTAACTGCGTCCTCTCCTTTTTTCAAACTACAAAAATCTTTCTCGAATAGAAACTTGATTTTCTTGGGACCTCTTACTTTAAACTTAAACATATATAAGTATTTATATGTGCATGTATATGAGTACTTTATAATATATATTAGAATTTAAAAAGTGAAAAGAATCTTGCTTAGTATAAAAGATAACAAATCTACAACACTAATAAAGTAGATGCTAATGGATTTTTTTGTTTAACTAAATATAAGTTACTTTGGAAATAATTTTATAATTGAAGATTTAAATATGCATAAAGTATGCAATAATTTCCCATGCACTAAATGTCTTATAATACTCTTTTAGATAAATATTGTTCATATAAAAGATACCATTTCATTCAAACATGTTATCAATCCATCTTCTATTTCATATTATTCATTAAAAGGGAGAAATTTTCTTGGAGAACATAAGGTAGCCATGATTCAAGAAATATTGTCATCCACCCTGATATGACTATCAGTGATGTAACTTTTCCTCAATTGGTTCAGTTTATAAAGGAGATTAACAGTGATCTCTGTACAGAAAGAATCAATAGGAAGAAAAAGAAAGAAGTTATGCCTTATCTTAAGTCTGACTTGTGTAAGTGTAATTCTAATTATGGTTGCTTGCAGCACAGCAAATCACACAAGTTCAAGAAGAAAAAGTTTAAGCATTATGATAAGAAGGCATATAGTAAGTATTCTAAACCTTTTCGAAAAAAGAAAGTATTCCTAAGGAATCAGAGAAAGGTTAGAAAAAAGAATTTCACTCCTGTTATCCTTTTAGAGATCTTATAAATCCCCAAAATCTTGAAACAATTATTAAAATTGTTTCAAAAGGAATATTAATGTATCTTTAATATTGCAGGTTCATACAAGAATTTAACACCAAAGTGATAACAATAAGTCTCAAATTTATTGCATATTTTTCCAAATAATCAAAACTATATAAATAAAATTTTATACAATGCACACACACACACACACACACACACACACACACACACAAACTGGGTGAACCCACAATAGCGGGTTATAGTTTTTTGCATGAACGGACACTGAACTCTACATTTTGAAAAAAACTTTCAGATCGAATGAATATAAATACATTAAACCGTTTGAAATCGGAAGATGAAGTAAATTAGACTCTTTTAGGATTTTGTATTTTTATTTTTATTTTTTAATTTATTTTAATAGTTTTTTCTTTCTCCCACGAAAATTGGTATGTTTTTGAAAACGTCATTTTCAAAAAGTTAAATTATTTTCATAGAGCATAACTTTTTTTCTAAAATAGATATCAATGTGCTTCTTTCAAATTTAGTTTTGTAACATCCATATGGAGGGCATGCAATTGGTTTGAAGATATTATCACGATTATTGCATATTTTATTAATGTTTGAAGTTGACTAAATTGTAATTTTAACATACCTTGACTACATAGCTTATAACTTGTTATGTATTTATCTAATTTCAAATTTATTTTATTTTTTATAGAATGTGGACTCGAAGATGGAGGGAATTGTTATTTAAAAAATAAATTTATTTTCTCCTATTTCTCATTGAATGCCAGCTTAGAGGTTTATATTTGATAAAAAGACTACATTTGATTAACGTCAAAAAACATATACATAATCAACTCAAAAATTGTCAAATATATAACCATTAGAAAGATTGTTCTGAGTACTTATGCTATGCAAAATGATGTCTCCTTATTGTTCCATTTGACCCCTACGATTGAGCCCCAAAGCCATAAAATGTTCATAATTTTATCAAACTTTACAAATTGCCCTTACTCAAGGACCTCTGATAGAAAGTACTTTCAATCGAAACTATCTAGTTACAATCAAAAGTACTTGAATGGTTTAAGGTCGGTTTAGCCGTTTACCAAGTTACTTTCGGGATAATAACAATTACATATAAACAAAAATATGCTTTTCCAATCTTATTAATTTCAAAGATGCAAAATAATTCACATTTCGAAGATGGAAGCCTTTTGAAATTGTGTTTTTTTTAATTTTGTCAAAATTTGGTGGAATAATTTCGCAAAGTGATGGGAAATAAAAAGAAAAGGATAAACAAGAGTACACAAAATTATTTAGAAGAGACTAAACAAATACTATGACAAGAAGCATGAGAAAGATATTATCGTAGGAAAAAAGGTATCTCTCTCGCTCTCTCTCTCTCTCTCTCTATGGATATTTTAAGTTGATGGTTAGGGCTTGTCTTAATGAAACATGTAAGAATGATATTGCAATACCTAATTAGACTAAATTTGATAAAGAAGAGCTAATTAGACCTAATAAGACCTACACATGAATAATTATACTTAATAAGACTAAGAAGACATAATTATATACCTAATTAGACCTAATGTGAGTATTATGACCCCTTAAGGCCTGATGTTCAACCTATTAGGACCTAATATGAACTTAATATTTGATAATTTAGGATCTAATATGAGTAATAAGACTCAAATTAAGACCTAATATCATTAATTGGATGGACCTTAGATGTAATTAGACCTATTTAGACCTAATAATACTAATTAACACCTAATAAGAAACATAACTAGTCCTAAGTATACATAATATGAGTAATAGGACCCCTTAAGACCTAATTAGACATAATAGCTGACCTATTATGACCTAATTTGTTAAATTTAGTAATAAGACATAAGAGTACCCTTTAATAGCTAATACTTGACTAATTAACATAAGTCATGTAAAAGACCTAATTAGACCTTTAATAAGACTGATTAATAGGTCTAATATGAGTAATAGGACTTACTGGTAGCAATCTGACCCCTTAGACATAAGAAAACCTAATGTGAGGTCTAATATGGATAATATAACCACTAACACCTAATTAGACTAATTAACCCCTAATATTTCCTAACAAGACTTAATTATACTATTTTTTGTACAAAATTTACATGTGAATAATATGACCTAAGATGAGTAATAGGAACTAATTTTGAATAGTAATAATACCTAATTAGGGGCCTATTTATGAACTTAATAGGACCCCTTAGACCAAATTAGTCCTAATAAGCCCTAATTATCTATCTAATATGAGTAATAGGACCCCTTCTAGGTGTAATTAGATCTAATTAGTCTAATTAACACCTAATATGCTTGTACTATGACTCGTTAGGAACTAATTAGACCCAATATACTTAATATGATCTCTTAATCTACCTAATGAGACCTACTAGGACCTAATTAGACATAATCAGACCTATGAGGACATAATTACACATAGTTATCTAGGTCTATTAAAACATATATGATAGGTAATATGACCCCTTAAAACCTATTAAGACCTAATTAGACCCAATTAGACATATTAGTCCACCTAATTAGACCCATAAGATCTATTAGGACCTAATTAGATAGGTATTAGGAGCTATGATAGGTTATATGACCCCTTAAGGCCCCATTAGACCCACTATGAGTAATATGACCCCTTAAGACCTATTAGCTCGCCTAATTAGACCCAATTATACATATTAGGACCCAATTAGACCCATTTAGACCTATTAAGACCTATTTAGACCTATTCAGACCAATTAGTTACACTTTGATGCCTAATTAGACCCAATTAGGCCTATTAGGACCAAATTAGACCCAATTAGACCTATTAGGACCTTATTAGACCCAATTAGACCTATTAGGAGCTTATTAGACCTATTAGGACCTAATTAGACCTATTAGTACACCTAATTAGACCTAATTAGACCTATTAGGACCTAATTATACCTAGTTAAAACTATTAGTACCTAATTAAAATATATTAGCACCTAATTACACCCAATTAGACCTATTAGGACATCATATGAGATATAGGACCCCTTAACCATAATTAGACCTAGATTATGACCTAATTATCTACCTATTAGTCCACCTAATTAGACCAAATTAGACCTATTACCTGACCAATTAGTTACACTTTGATGCCTAATTAGACCCAATTAGACCTATTAGGACCAATTAGTTACACTTTGATGCCTAATTAGATGCAATTAGAGCTACTATGATCTAATTAGACCTATAAGGACATCATATGAGCAATAGGACCCCTTAAACATAATTAGACTTAGATTATGACCTAATTAAACCTATTAGGACCTAATTAAGATATATTAGCACCCCATTAGACCTATTAGGACCCAATTAGACCTATTAAAACCTAATTAGACCCAATTAGACATGTTAGGACCAATTAGTTACATGTTTTTGCCTAATTAGACCCGATTTGACCTATTTGGACTTGATTATGACCTAGCTAGACCTAATTAGACCTATTAGGGCCTAATTAGACCTAATTAGACCTAATTAGATAGATTAGACATTTTATGAACAATATGATCCCTTAAGAATAATTAGACCTAGACTATGACCTAATTAGACCTAATTAGAGGTCTAATAGTATGTACTTCTACTCATTAGACCTATTAGGACCAATTAATTACACTTTGATGGCTAATTAGACCCAATTAGACTTATTAGGACCAATTTGATACAACTTGATGCCTAATTAGACCCAATTAGACCTATTAGGACCAATTAGTTACACTTTGATGCCTAATTAGACCCAATTGGACCTATTAGGACATCATATGAGCAATAGGACCCCTTAAGCATAATTTGACATACATTATGACCTAATTAGACCTAATTAGGCCTATTAGTACCTAATTAGACTCAATTAGACCTAGTTAGACCTAACTAGACCCAATTAGACTTATTAGGACATCAAATGAGAAATAGAACCCCTTAAGAATAATTAGACCTAGATTATGAATGTGATCAGTGAAAACCTAACCTATTCGGAACAAGCGTTGACATTCAAAAATTAGCCTAAGAAAAGTTAAATTATTTTCATAGAGCATAACTTTTTTCCTAAAATAGATATCAATGTGCTTCTTTCGAATTTAGTTTTGTAACATCCATACGAAGGGCATGCAATTGGTTTGAAGATATTATCATGATTACTACATATTTTATTAATGTTTGAAGTTGACTTAATTGTAATTTTTACATACCTTGACTTCATAGCTTATAACTTGTGTATTTATCTAATTTCAAATTTATTTTATTTTTTATAGAAAGTGGACTCAAAGATGGAGGGAATTGTTATTTAAAAATTAAATTTATTTTCTACTATTTTTCATTGAATGCCAACTTAGAGGTTTATATTTGATAAAAAGCCTACATTTGATTAACATCAAAAAAATATACATAATAAACTCAAAAAATGTCAAATATATAACCGTTAGAAAGATTGTTCTGAGTACTTGTCCTATGCAAAATGATGTCTCCTTATTGTTCCATTTGACCCCTACGATTGAGCCCTGAAGCCATGAAATGTTCATAATTTCATCAAACTTTACAAATTGCCCTTACTCTGGGACCTCTGATAGAAAGTGCTATCAGTCAAAACTATCTAGTTACAATCAAAAGTACTTGAATGGTTTAAGGTCAGTTTAGCCCTTTACCAAGTTACTTTCGATAGAAACTAATGACTTTCGATAGAAACCTATGTCACCCAATTTGGTGTTGTTTCAGGATAATAACAATTACATATAAACAAATATATGTTTTTCCAATCTTATTAATTTCAAAGATGCAAAATAATTCGCATTTCAAAGAAGGATGCCTTTTGAAATTGATTTTTTTTTAATTTTATCAAAATTTGGTGGAACAATTTCGCAAAGTGATGGGAAATAAAAAGAAAAGGATAAACAAGAGTACACGACATTATTCAGAAGAGACTAAACAAAGACTACCAAAAGAAGCATGAGAAATATATTATCGTAGGAAAAAAGGTATCTTTCTCTCTCTAGATATTTTAAGTTGATGGTTAGGGCTTGTCTTAATGAAACATGTAAGAATGATATTGCAATACCTAATTAGACTTAATAATACTTATTAGACCTAATAAGACCTAGACAAGACTAATTATACTTAATAAGACTAAGAAGACATAATTATATGCCTTATTAGACCTAATGTGAGTATTATGACCCCTTAAGGACTAATGTTCAACCTATTAGGACCTAATATGAACTTAATATTTGATAATTTAGGATCTAATATGAGTAATAAGACTCAAATTAGGACCTAATATCATTAATCAGATGGACCTTAGATGTAATTAGACCTATTCAGACCTAATAATACTAATTTACACCTAATAAGACACATAACTAGTCCTAAGTATACATAATATGAGTAATAGGACCCCTTAAGACCTAATTAGACATAATAGCTAACCTATTATGACCTAATTTGTTAAATTTAGTAATAAGATGTAAGAGTACCCCTTAAGAGCTAATACTTGACAAATTAACATAAGTCATGTAAAAGACCTAATTAGACCTTTAATAAGATTGATTAATAGGTCTAATATGAGTAATAGGACTTACTTGTAGCAATCTGACCCCTTAGACATAATAAAACTTATTGTGAGGTCCAATATGGATAATATAACCACTAAGGCCTAATTAGACTAATTAACCCCTAATATATATATATATATATATATATATATATATATATATATATATATATATATATATATATATATATATATATATATATATATATATATATATATATATATATATATATATATATTTTTTTTTTTTTTTCTCTTGTCGACCTTCACTCCATATATACCATTCTTTCAAGGGAGGAGAGAGCTATTAGGTGAAGATATTTAAAGAAACCACCTCATATAGCACTAAATGATACCCACGTAGCACTAAATAATATCTACGTAGCACTTCTACACCTTCGAATTTCTGAATTTTTTATCTTGGATTGTAGTACAACATTGATTATTTTAGCAGATAAGATAAAGCTAAATAGGATAGATTGAAAGAGAGAAAAGTTTTACAAGTAGTGGTTGTTGTTGCACCAAAAGATCAACCTTTTAATGCTCGATACAACCACTAGACTTATAGAAGACATAGAGTTTGTTAAACCATGTCACAAATCCTGAGGGGAGCACTAACCATTTTTCCAACAATCTCCTCCTTAGTGTTACCTACAGAGATTTGAACCTGTGACCAAGCTTTGATACCACTTGTTACAAGCAGTGGTTGTCGTTGCACCAAAAGATCAACCTGTTAATGCCCGATACAACCACTAGACTTATAGAAGACACATGAGGTTGTTAAACCATGTCACGAATCCTGAGCGGGGAACTGACCATTTTTCTAACAAAAAGGTTGTATGATTTTGCCAATATAGAATCCACAGAGTGCTGGGATTAACCAGCACACTTGAAGCGCTAGCTGTGTTGTGGTGGCTGGTGTGGCCCCCATTAACTACCCTGGTATATAGGTATTTCAAGTATTTATAAAATATAGTAATAATTTTATTTGTTGTTTTTTTTTAATCAATCAATGTGGTAACAAAAGTGTGCACTTTGTGTTTTATTGGGATTTTAATTTAAACAATCAAACCATCAACAATATTGGTAAGTTAGAATTATGGGTGTGACACAAAGAGTGAAAGTCTTTCTTGATTTTTAAAGGTTGTTCTCTTAATGTTTATTGATAATTTTAAATAAACTCTAACCTTTCATAGAGCCACCATAAAGACAACCTTTCCCAATATCTATTCTTTTTAGGAAACTTAAGAAGTTTCTAAGCTTTCCAATTTTTTAAAAAGCACATACAAAGCATTATCCTTCATCACATTTTACTAAAACATAATTAGAAAAATATTTAGTAGTGTGGAATAGATACATTCTAAAATATAATTAAAAAAATATTCAATGGTGTGGTATAAGTTGAAAGAGAATAAAAGACAGTCACAAGAATCATGATTATTTTGAGCTTGAAAGGAAGATATCAAGAAATGGAAAATAATGTATCAAAAAGAATGTTAAAAAATTATAAGAAACTAAGGGAAAAGTGAAGTAAATTATAAAAGAAGGTATGATACAATAAGAATTGAAGAAGAATGAAAGCACTTCCACTTTTAAATAAGAATTAAATAACAATAAAACTTTAAAAAAATTCCATACGATAATAAAGCTTTAACTTTTATTTAAACAAATACTGAAATGTGAATAAGAATGTACTAATATAATGAGAAAAAAAAATAGTGTACTTAAAGTCTAATAGTATAGTAAGAAATCGTAGAGATACAATAAGACACATACGACAATATTAATGAATTATGAGAGAACATTTACTCGTCTTCTATTATTATCTTCATATAAATATTTTAGGAATTAAAAAATGGCTATTAGGATTTAAATAAGTGGTATTTTTTATATTGTATTTCATTACTATTTTCTTAATGTAAATATTATATAATTTTTACATATTACTATTTTAACAAAGTATAAACATTTTTTTTTTTCATTTTAAAAAAAATTTATAAATTTTAGGTTTTGGTGTTCTTTATAGTTTATAAATTAAATTTTTATATTTTCACTAATTCTTTTACATATCTATATACATTATTATTTGTTTTCATGTAAAGTTTATATACTTATTCTATATAAATGATACTTGTGTAATTTAATAGCAAACTTATTTTAAATGATAGTTTTTTATTATGTAAAATAGGTTTTACAGGGTTCCTGAAACCCACATCAAGATTAAAATGTAGCGATAAAGAGTTCAAAACATAACATAAGAAAAGAAACTGAAGAAATAGGCCACAGGCAGGCTGAGAGACTAGCTACCACAAAGAAGGAGCAATCAAAACATAGAAAAAAATGGGACAAGAAAAAAGGCACCAGGGAACAAGATCAGGCGAGGTTCCTAAGCATTACTGCAGTGTTGCTTTCGAGAAGCTCCTTCTTTGCTACCTCTTTAATCTTCTGAATGTCATGGGGTCCATCATCAGCCAAGTTTTTCATTGATCTGGCTCTGGTTCTCTTACCCAGACCTTAATTGGGCTTCTCCTTATTATCCTTAGTGGTTCTATGCTCATCCTTGCTATCCATCTTCTCTTCTATTTTGTCTATAAGAAGCTTGATATGCTCATTGGAGGCTTTGAGAATGTTGAATTTTTTCTCTGCTATGCCTTTAAGGGTATCTTCTAGGTTTTTCATTTTTCCTTCCATATGATCGATCCTAGAATCCAGGCTATGTTTATACTTTGTTTCTTTGTGATCCTTTTCTACCATGCTCTAGATTTTATCCTTGAGATCTTCAATTTCATGGAAGAGCCATTTGAAGGACCTGAACTACTCTAGCATTCTATTCTTAGCATTTTTTAGGAGGTTCATCTCCATTTCTTTGGCCTTATCACTGAGGACAACCAGTGCGGGATCAATCAAATCCTCCTTCTAAATTCTGCCATCAATGTCCTTAAGGACTTTGGGGTTCACAGCTTCCCTGATGATCCCCATTTGCACTATGTTCATATTGAAGTTCCTCCACACTTTTTTCCCTTTCCCAGAGTCTTGACTTTGATACTCCCCAGACTAGTTCTTATCTTCATAGATCTTTTGCGAATTGGGGGAATGGGTAGAAGGGTTACCCTGGCCTTCATTGGGCTCTTCATTGTTTGGGTCCTAAGCATTATCTTTGGCTCCTGAAGTGGGAGGGGGAGTGTTGTCTTCACTGATGGTGAGGTCAACAAAGAGACGGACTGAGCTTTCCCCCTTGGTATTGATTTTTTCCCCTTTGACCTAATCAATCTTCTTACTAGCCTCTCCTTTAGAGTTACTCTCCTCTTTATTTGTATTCATATCTTTGTCATTTTCATTAAAATCCTCATCAGAGGGTATCTCTTTTTGGAGGGTTTTTCTTTTTTGTCCGAGCTCAAAAGTGTCTTTTTGAGGACCCTTGTTTCGGTTTCTTCATCTCTTCCTCGTTTTCCTATTTTAAATTATAGTTATGAGTGTCAAACTTTGTGAATATATAATATTTTTACATATTTTGTTATTTTTAAAATATGTTTAATTTAACAAAGGATATTTACTTAAATTGATTGAAGCCATTTGTGAGAATGATGAAATGTTCTTTGATTTCACAATCCATGCATTTAAAGTTTCTCACACAATAGATACTCCTCTTCTCAACTCTAAATTAAAAAAAAGGAAGAAGTTAAATGTGTGCTCTTGTTACCAATGAATTACAAAAACAATCTAAATTTAATATGAAGCCCTCCAAAAATAAAACGTAAATCTGAATTTTTAAATATTTACTCTCAAACAAACATCTAAAATAATTAAATTCAAATTTAAAATTTTAAAAAAACTACCATAGCATACATATAATAAAAAGAGTAATTCCTTACTATAATGAAAAAAAAACTTCCTATCATAACATGACATAAAATTTACATGCCTATTACAAAATCCTCACCAACAAAATTATAATGAAAATTAGTAGTAGTCTCTAAGGGTTTCTTGGCTCCGCATTAGCATAACACTTAAAAGAAAATAAAAATAACTTATTTTAGATTATTAGCATTCCTTCAATAAAAAATACTTATTACCATTCCTTCAATGATAAATGATTATTAATATTATGCATAGTTTGACTAATTATTTATTATTTTATACATAAATAACATACTTTTGATTTGGTATAATATAATAAATAATATTTGTACTATTTTTATTTCATTCATTATATCAAACTTATAAAAGAAAAATTTTATTCTCCTTGAATTCTCATATATAAGAGATTTAGACATGTCTATAATAGAGTACTACACAAACATTTTCACCTAAATTACCATCCATTTGAATTCTTCAACATCCTCCATGACCACCACCACCTCCTCCTTGGCCACCTCCTCCAACACCACCTCCACGACCACCTCCTTGGCCACCTCCACCTCCTTGACCACCTCCACCTCCTTGGCCACCTCCTTGACCACCTCCACCACCTTGTTGACCACCACCTCCTCCTTGGCCACCTCTATCACCTCCTCCCTGGTCACCTCCAGCACCACCTCCTTGTTCACTACCTCTGCCAACACCACCACCAATACCAGCTCCTCCTCCTCCTATTCCTCCACCACCAGGCCCATGACCAGCCATCTTTAGTGCAATTCTCTTTGAACTATTACTCTTCTTCTTCTTTCTTTGGTATAGCTGTGAAAACTCTATTTTAACAAGAATGTCTGCAATACTCATAAATCTATGATACATATTTATATCTTTCTCTCTTGTTGACATTCACTCCATATCTATCATTTTTTGAAGGTAGGAGAGAGTTTTTAGGTGAAGATATTTAAAGAAAATACCTCATATAGCACTAAATGATACCCACGTAGCACTTCTAGCAAGCACCCATAAATATCTAAACCTTTTTAGGAGATAAGATAAAGATGAATACAATAGATTGAAAGAGACAATAATTGCGAAAAGGTTTTCCGAGAAGTCTAAGATTACTATGTGACAACTACAAGATAACAATGGTAAATTGACGCAGATCAGGGTACGGAGAATCCAATTAAGGACATTCTAACCTTGTAGCTTTAGAACAACACAATGGAATAACACAACACAACAATTTTTTCAACTTAAATTTTCATTAACATGCCCGATTGTAAGGGCTTCTGGGTTAGGTCCAATTACAATCAAGAAGTAATTTTGCAAGATCAACAAGATCCAGGACAACTCCAGCTAGTCCAGTTTGGAAAACAATCAGCAACTGATGGAAACCCTAAGGTAGATCTGAACATGAGCTGGCAAGCCTCCAAGCAATCTCCTTGTCTCCAAATCTCAACCACTAGCTCTGCTAATACAAACTATCAGATAGAAATCTAATCTACAAGATCTTGGAGGATCTTTTCCACAACTTCACTTCTATCTATCTCTCTAGACTTCTCTGTTTCCTAAACAACTACCCAAACACCCCTTAAATACTAATCATTAGCCACAAGTCAGCTGGATGAAATAATTAACTCTTACAAACAAATATTAAATGCAATACAATTCAGCTCTCAAATAGCCTTACAAACATTTAACTCAACATGTCATCCTGTAACAACAACTAACAACAATAAATGCACCAAGTTGGCCAACCAAATCACCAAGAACTCCAGTCGGTAAAGTGGAACAACCGAGCACCAGTGAAATAACTGAGCATTCCAAGCATCGCAGAGCACTAGTGTCGACCGAGCACTGTAGGCATCACCGAGTAACACTTTCACTGAGAACCAGAGGTTACCGAGTTCCTTCAGTGACCAAGCTTCCTTCAATGACTGAGACCATCGATCAAGGCTGCAACTAAGTAACACCGGCCAAATAACACACCTCCATGCTGATTCATCAAGTACCCTAGAATGCCCTTGCATTAGACACCCCAAGTTCAAAAAGATGTTCACATGTGAGAAGAACATCTTCCAGGATTCAACACATAAACCCCGAACTGGTTCTTCACATACAAGTCCTCCAAATTTTCAAGTTGCATACTTTTCCACTTCAGCTTCCTCTATCTTTTCAAGTCTTTCCTTGACAACACACATGTTTTTTCTTCACACTGATCATCCACACCTTCAAGATCCACCAACTCAACTCAACTACCAATACTCAGACTTCTCCTACCGAGTGTTGTATCTAGAAAAGGCATCAGGGAAAACTTCCTGTCATCCTTCTCAACAGTAAAAAAATTCTTCACACAATCATACATAGCTCTACAATCATATTTCCAAGGTCTACCAAGCAATATATGACAACTATTCATCCCCACAATATCACATAACACAAGATCCTTGTACTGGCCAATTTGAACATCAACAAAGCACTATTTTCTTACTTCTAGAGCATGAACATCTTGCAACCAGCCAATCCTATAAGGACAAGGATGCTTCATTCTTTCCAAACCAAATTTCTAAACCATGTCCTCAGCAACAAGGTTATCATTACTACCACTATCAACAATAACATCATAGAGTTTACCTCAAGACCTGTACCGAGTCCTGAACAAGTTACTCCTCTGACAAGGTTCCTCCCTTATACCAAGCAATGTCCACCGAACTAGCAAGTTCTCATATTCAGGTTCATTCTCAACATTTTCATTCACCACAACAGCTTGTCAGTCACCAAGATTCTTCTATGTAGACTCAAAATAACGGTGTTCTTCCTCACCACAATTATAGCAAGTACCCTTAAAGATAACTCTACATGTCTTCTTCTTTGGTTCTACAGGTTTCTGCTCATCTTTTGCATTAGTCAGTTTATCCTTTACCAAGTGATCAATCTTTTCCTTTCTTTAGGAATTACTATGTTGTCTCCTCTTCAACTTATCTTCTACCTTTAGAGCATACTAATAAGCATCTTCAATAGAATTAATCTTTAGCATACCAAGCACATCCTGAATATTAAATCTCAAACTATTCACATACCGAGCTACCATTTCCTTACCAAGCTCTCGGTGTCTAGATCGAATAGTAAGTTTGTAGAACTCCTCGATATAATTTTCAACAGAAAAATACTTCTGCTTTAGATTCTACAGCTTCTTAAACAAGTCAAGCTCATAGTCAGTAGGTATGAACTTAGCTTTCAATTTAGTCACCATCAATCTCCACTAATTGATCTTCATTTCACCTTCATCTTCTCTATCTCTTTACAATTCTTTCCACCAAAGAGCATCATGTCCTTTCAACTTAGTCTATGCTAGTCTCACCCGAAGAGGATCTTCAATTTCTTCCAACTCAAATAAATCTTCAAGTTCACCAATCCAATCAATAAAGTTCTTGGGTTTCAAGGTACCAGAGAAAGTAGAAACTTTCATTTGGTAACTATTACTTAACCGAGCTCCAGATCTATGTAACCGAGTAGATTTGTCTTCACCAGATCTATCTCTTTGGTCATCACCACTAGATCCAATAGCTTCAAAGTCTTCATCAACTTCCTCATAACCATCCTCAGTACCAACATTCTGAGGTATGCCAATAACAGCTCTCATGATCTCAATGACCATATCATTCTTCATCAATTCCATCTCAGATCTGAAATCAGATTTCACATTCTCTGTAATCCTAGATTCCACAGTATCATAGAGATCAAAAATTTCCCTAGGGACCAATATTCTCGGAGGCATCCTTAAAGATAAGAGAAACCCTCTATGAAAAATCCCTACACCAAACACCTTTTGGCAATCTCCAAGTTGTATGCAAGTCAGATCTCAACCTACCACCTCGCACAAACAACTAGGGAAAGATTCACAAGTTCAGTGCCATGGATCTGCAACTCAGGTTATACGACCTCTTCACCAACAAGATAAAATTCACAAGATGAGCCTAGCTAGGTCAACCTTCATCCAAAAATAAGATTGACTCAGCTCTGATACCACCTGACGTAGATCAGGGGTATGGAGAATCCAATTAAGGACAATCCAACCTTACAGCTTCAGAAAAACACAACGGAATAACACAATACAACAATTGTTTCAACTCAAATTTTCATTAACATGCCTGAATATAAGGCCTTCCAGGTTAGGGCTAATTACAATCAAGAAGTAATTCTACAAGATCAACAAGATCCAAGACAACTACAACCAGTCTAGTTTTGAAAACAATCAGCAACTGATGGAAACCCTAAGGCAGATCTAAACTTGAGCTTGCAATCCTCTAAGAAATCTTCTTGTCTCCAAGCCTCAACCACCAACTTTGCTAATACAAACTATCAGATAGTAATCTGATCTACAAGATCTCATGGGATCTTTTCCACAACTTCACTTCTATCTATCTCTCTAGACTTCTTTGTCTCCTAAACAACTACCCAAATACCCCTTAAATACTAATCATCAACCACAATTCAGTTGGATGAAACAATTAACTCTTAAAAACAAATATTAAATGCAATACAAGTCATCTCTCAAATATCTTTACAAACATTTAATTCAACATGTTGGCCTATAACAACAGCTACCAATAATAAATGCACCAAGTCAGCCATTCAAATCACCAAGAACTCCAGTCGATAAACCAGAACAACCGAGCACCATAGGCATCGCCGAGTAACACTTTCACCAACCACCAGAGGTTACTATTATGAGGTTTTCACTCCATCGCCCCAAATCTTGGGGACCCCCACTTTCGATTTACGCTTGGCATTTTATTCTCCTTGATCCTGATGCTTGGTGCCTTAGTAAAATTTTAGACCTGGATGAATGGCATTGTTGGGTTGATGGATTTGAAGTGCAATGTTTGATGCTTTCGATTTGGATTTGGTCTTATTGGGAATTTTGCAAGGTTTGATGTTAATGATGAATTGAATAAATGGAGAAATTTCATTGCAAGTTAAAATTTGTAGTTGCAAGAGACAATTCAATTTATTTAAGGAGTCCTTGGTGGTTAATTTCCAAATTTTGGACCACTTGAAATCAAAATGTAAGCATTGCAAGAAAATTTTAACTTCCTTTTGATTTTCGAATTTGCATTAAAATTGAAATTTGGCCTTTGAAAATAAATCTTTATGTTTGTATTTTCAAAATTCCAAGGAGATCATGATGTAATTTTTTTAAATTTTGAAAGTCTAGATCTAAATGAAATAAATTTTTGGGCAATAAACATTAAAATCTAAGAGCTGGCCCCTTTTGAATTTCAAAAATCTAAGCCTATGTAGTTGAATTTTGCCTTGAGTTTATAACCCTTGGCTAGAAAATCGAATTGGGCAATTAATGATATAATTTTGGGGCTTTGATTTCAATTTGGGAAAACAAAATGCAAGTTTTCTTTAAAAATTTAATTAAATTCAAATGAGGCTTACCATTTTCAAAAATCTATGTGGAATTAATTATTTTATTCAAGCATTTATTATTTATATGGCAAGTCGACCCTATTATCTTTGCCAATATTTAATTTGTTTTGCCTCTTAACAATACAAGTCAGCTCTAGAAAGGAGTTCCCTAGGTGGGTATATAGAAGGAGCCGCTGCCCCTCCATTCTCACCTCACACTCAGCACAAAGGCAGATATGAAATCCTCATAGAGGCAACCAAAAATATAACAGTGCAGTTCGAAAGTAGCAGAGAGAAAGGTGCAGATCCGAAAAGCAGTCTAGGATTTGTGATTTTTGTCTAGGCATCCAAATCCAAGGTTGGGAAGATCTTGTTTGTCTGCTAGGGCATCTAAAATTGAGCATTAGGAGGCTATCAAATTCAAGGAGGGCAGATTTGAAATAGCAGAGATTTGAAAATACAGGGGTGCAATCTGAAATCCTAATCTAGAGAGCAGTCCCAAATTGTGAGAAGCAGCAGGGAGTCAGGTTGATGATGGAGCTCGAATACAAGTGATGTAGATCTAAAATTGTTAAAGTAAGAGGACCAAATCAGGTAATCAAAGGGGACTTATGATTTTTTTATTTGGAGGGCAGGTCCGAATTTGTTGACCAGATCTGATGTTTAGGGGCTCGGATCTGATCTTTAGGGACTGTCACTTGATTGGAGAGAGCCACAGATTTTTTCACAGAGGATTCCTAGCTATGAAATTTGATAGAGGGAAGGCACATCAATTTGACAAAGGGGGAGGATTCAAATTTTTCTCCAGCCATGCCATAGGAATGAAGAAAATTTGCAAATTGGTATGTGGTTTATTTTAACTTATTCTCTTTAATTGTTATCTTTTCTTTGGTGTCGTTTGTTTGGGTGTTGGAGATAAGTTTCAGGAATGAGAGAAGGTTGGCTCATTAAGTGGATTTCTTGATTGTCTTGATTGGATTCTTTCCCTTCTTTCTTGCATCATCCATTCCATCACCTCATCATCTCATTAGGGCTGGAAGTTGGGAGATATAAGTGTAGTTTCCATTTAGGAATTGGCGAGGCAGAAATATGTTTGATCACCCCTAGGAAGGAGAAGGGAGATATAATTGTAGTCCATCTCATAGGTAATGAAGAGGCAGAAATAAGTTGTAGTCCATCTCACTGGGTGAAGAGGCAGAGATAAGTGTAGTGTGATAGGAATTGGTGAGGCAGAAATATGTTTGATCACCCCTAGGAAGGGTTTTGGAGAGATAAGTGTAGTCCCACCTCACTTTAGAAAGAAGGGGCAAAAATAAGTGTCTAGGATCATAGATGCTAGTGCAAGCAAGAATCCAATTAATAAAAAAATAGGAGAGAAGTAAGATATGATGCCCAAGACCACCTTCTTCTCCAAATTGAAGCTAGTCCGAGACACTAACATCGGTACCATTGACATGATATAATTGTGAGATAGGTTGAAAGAAGGCCAATCCTCTATCGCAGAGAAGATCAATAACTGTGGAATTGTATAAGGAAGTGTTTAGTATACCCCAGCAGTGGACATGGTATGATAGAATTGGTTACACGAAGGTAGAATTGGTTACACCAAGTCATCAAGGCTCACTAGGTTAGATTTCAAATCAAAATGTAGTGACATCATTGCACTTCTTAGCCAGGTCATGGGCTTTGCTCCAAGTACATAGTTTGATCCTTGGTTGTACTATTTTATTGAAGGAATTCATAATGAAAAATAAAGTTTGATTAGGCTAGGATCATAAGCATGAATTTAGAGTTGCAACTTAGGATAGTGCAGAATCAGAGGCAATTCTACATGGGGTCCTACCTCTTCTATTCGGTTACAAGATTGTTGGTGATGGTTTGCTAGTTGAACCAAATCCAATTTTGGGGAGATGCACTGCACCACTATGGTTGAGGCAAATGCTTATGCCAAAGGGTGAGGTTGTTGTAGTTTGAATAGTTGAAGGCATTCAAGGGTTAACCAAAGAGGGAAGCATTAACTAGGAAGCAATTGATGAACTTAATGATTATTTCAAATAAAGTAATGGGTGGATTGTGGAACAATCAAGGAGATATGGCTGGGAAGGTACCCCCAAAACCCAAGAGTATTGAATCAGAGGGGGGGTGCATGCAAACCAAATTTGAGTGGGAAGGTTAGGGAAGACCAAGAAGGAAGGCAAGAATAATGAAAAAGGAAAGCGAGATGAAAGATTGAAAGAGGTCAGGTTCAATTTCAATGCAGTGGCCAAGAGAAAGGATCTCAAATTCCAAAGAGGTTCACATCTAGGCAAGCCACCGAGGCCAAGGCAAGATTACCCCAAGTGCATGGAGACCTCAACCTTTCAAGGTCAGGACACCAAGTACAAGAAAGTTCAAGTGGTGATGAGAAAGTTTCTAAGGACGAGCTCAAGCATCCAAGGCTTCACCTCATCTCAAGGATTAAATAAATTTATAAGATAAGGTTGATGAGGTGGCAATTTCATGTGCATGCAATCAAATCATGCCAAGTGTCCTATGTTCTCATTGGTTGACAAATTATTGTAATTTTCTCATTGGCCCACAAGGCTAGTGCCCTCATGTAATTGGTTGAAAGATGGTAACCCTAATTAGGGTTTGTAAGGTTTAACCTTGGCCCTTGATTTTGCCCCTTAATCTTGGCCACTCATTGTAATTTTGAGCCTCTATATAAGGCCATTTTGCTCTCATTTGTAAGGGAGTTATGTTGGAGAATTGTTGCCAAAATACTATCAAAATTGTTCTGTATTCATTGTTGTTGTTTGCATGGTGGATATACATGATCATTTTGGTGTATTGCATGTTTCTTCTCACCTCTCAAATTAAAGCAGGATTTCATTTCATGTTGTAAGAATAGAAGTAGATGGCTAGTTGTATGGTGATATTGGTAAATGTTTGATAGGGATCTATATACTAGGCCACTAGCATCTTAGCAGCTTGTTAAGGAGCCTTGTGTGGTAATCTAGTCTTATTTTCCTTGAATCATTGCACCTATGGAGGTAGCACCACTGGCAAGCTTTCATTAGGTTGATCCCCATCCATTCGCCAATCTTTCCATTCTATAGGAGTAGCAGTAAAGAAAGAAGTAGTTTAGTAGCTAGAAGTTTGAGAAGTAAAGTTGAAAGTGGTAAATTGGAGAAAGTCATTGACTATACATTGCAAAAAAAAATCATCATCATGGTGAGAATTTGACATCCTTGAAGTGAAAAATGTAAGCCCGTAGAAGTGATTACCAGAAAATCACATTAATATAATTGAGTTAGTATTCACAGGTGTAAGGAACCTTAGAGTATTCTCATATTCTTTATGAGTATATACTTTTCAAGAGAGGGTTGAGTGTTTGGTATGCTTTATCAAGTATTCAATTACTATATGTTATGTAGTGGTACAAAAATGACATGAACATTATTTGGTGCTAGAAGGAGGGCCAAATTGAAATTCATTTTGAAAAGGTTGGAAAATTTGAGCATTGGTGACACGTGAACCCTCCATCATCACGCCAACATTATTTGGTGCTAGAACGAGGGCTGGACAATGTTCATTCATGGACTATCAAAGAGAAACAATGAGCTTTCATGTTATATTTGAGATGTGAGATCTCCTGAAAAGTTCAAAAAATCCCAAAAATTCAAAAAATCAAAAAATCAAAAAAGAAAGGGTTCTCAATGGACAGACAGGTGGACGTTCTTCCCATTTGGTTTGATTTGAACAAGAGGTTGCCTCCATGGGATTTGTCTCAACTTGTAGCATCAGGGAAGTGTAGGATACATGGTACTACAGATCGTGAGGAGATGAATTGTTTAGTGTTTCTCTTGAGAGTGGACTTGGCATTAAGAGAAAGATTTTTTTTTTCACAAATACATGAGCCTATGGTCCTTGTCAATTCAAAGGAAGATTTTCTTGATTTCAAAGAAGATATCAATAGGGAACCAAAAAACATATATGGAATAAGTTCTTGGTGCAGTGTACATAGTCTCTCACATTCGGAATCTACTTGCCCATCTTGTCAAGACACCATTGACTTGATCAAGTTTCAATTGGGTTGGTATGAGGAAATATCGGTGGGAGGTGGTAAGGATTTCTTTCATCTTTTAAGTTGGACACCAAAAAATGAAGAGGGTGAGATGCATCAGGATGATATGGTTGATTCCGATGTTCAAGATAACCAAGTGAAGGAAATCTTTGGTAAGCCTTCACACTTTACTCCTCAAGAGGAAGGTGTTAAGAAAGAAATTAAGGAAACAATTGAATTCATCCAAAGAAGAGGAAGCATATCAGAAAAAGATCCACACCTTGAGGAGCTAGAAGAATACCATAACAAGTTTAATGAGGTGATCCTTGGTGGACTTTCCCTTATGTTACAAGGTCAAATTCTTGATGATGAGTTGGAAGAAATATCTAGAACCCTTCATGGAAGAAGTAATCAAGTGGGTGAGTTGCACAAGGAATTACAAGATATCACAAGAGAGTTCAAATATGAGGAAAAGTTTGATAAAGCATTCTAGGACATCATTACCACCATATTCTTTGGGGGGATGCTTAAGGATCTTAGGGAAGAAATAAAAAAGGAGTCATTGCCCAAAGCCTTTCAAGGTGATCAAGTTGTTGCAAGTGGCATGATCCACCATCAACTTCAACCTCCAGAAATTTTGCCACTTGAAATGGAAGTTGATGGGAAACTCACAAAGATGTATGATGGTTCTCCTATTAGTCTTGAAGGTGCTATGGGTGGTGAGAGTCTATATAAAGAATTGCAAGATGTTCCTAAAGAGATTTCAAATGGAAGTTACATGCTAGATGATGAAGCTCCTATTAGTGAGGATATGCAAGGATTGTTAAGTTGTGATCAAGTTGCTCCCATGGAAAAGGAAAAAAAAGAATAGTTTGGGTTGATGCTACAGTTGGATATTGTGTTCGAGCAGCTTGGAGAGGTGTTTGATGGGGAGAATATCAAGGAATCCTTTATTTTTGAGGATACACTTGAGGAGATTCACAAAGATGCACGGTTCATGTTTCACAAGGACAAGCCCCCAAAGACTATATTTCATGAGTTGGATTTCAAGATGGATCCTACCTCCCATGAGTTCAATGTAGATATTAGAGGGAAGATTCATCACCAGTTGCAACCTCCTGAAGCTATGGAGAATTTATAGGTTCCACTTAATTGTGAAGCACACCAGGTTGTTTCTTTCCCTACTCTTAAGGTTCAAAGTTATGAAAGTTTTAATTTTGATTATGGAAATTTTGGAAAAAAAACTTGTATTTGGATTGATCATGGACCCTATGAGTTGCCTCAATCATTGATTTGTCATGATAATTTTCTTGAGTTTGAGTTTAAGGTGACAATTTTTTTTTCAAAGTATAAGGATGAGTTTGCGAGATTGAGAACTATCACCCAAACCTTCTTACTTTTGAACATCCTGAGAAACCATGTTAGATCTAGTGTATATATTAGATCAGTTAGTGTTGTCCCTTTAGAGTCTTGTACATAGTTAGGGTAGGCTTGTCTTGGACCATTTGGTTTAGGAGATTAGTTTATTTTTCTTTCATGTTTGGCCCAAGGGTTAGAGTAGTTTCCTTTTAGTTGGTTAGAGTAGGTTTGCTTTCAGTTGTTTAGTTTAGGTGTTGTGAGGGAGCTCAGTGGTTAATTTTTCATCAAGTCACTTGACTTGGGATCTTTTAGCTTCCCTCAGTTAGAGAGCAGTTTTGGTTTTGGAGCTTTGTGGTGCAAAGGGGGGTCCATGTTATCACTCCTTGGTGAGATGTGTAGATTTCACATTTTTTGGTGTTAGAACCTAGAGTCCATCTTGTTCATTTCTTGAATATATTTGATAAGGTTCGTGGATTTTAGGGTGTGCTTAGTCATTGGTCTATGGTAGGACTTGTACTAAATTTGGGTCAGGCTCGATAGAGGTTCTTGAGTTACCTTTGACATGGTTATGACATTATACTCACACTTAATTGCTCTGAGTTCTTGGTGTTTCAGAGTGAAGTTGGACTTAGTCAAAATCCTACACCTACTTCAGTGCCACTATGCTCTTCAAAACCCTCCGTAGGCTTCATTGCTTGCAAGCCAAACAAAAGATTGAAAAAGAGAAAAGAAAGAAAGATTATGAGAAAAAGAGAAAAAATAAAAAAATGAAAGATGAAAAGCAATATCAAAGTGAAAATAAAGATGAAAATTGGCTTTAAAGGGCATGCAATCATCTCTACCAGTGCTACTAAGTAGTCACTAAAGGTAGAACCATGATTGTGGTGCCACAACGATTACTCCATCGGGGCTATGGATGCCTGACTGGCAGTGGGGCTCTATCTAGGATGCTTTTGAAGTAAGGATATTATAATAGCTAAGTCTAAAGGATCTGAGAGATTATCAAGTTCTTGTCGAGCGTGAAATAAATCACTTGCACACACGTGAGTAACTTATGGTCAAAGTGCTTAGGTTCAACTTGAGAGTTCTTTCCCAGATTGAGTGCTTGTCCTTAAGTAGATTTTCTGATAGGTCATCCTGAGATTTTGGTTCTAAGTTACTTTATTCTTGAAATGTTCAGGAACATTTCTTTGGGTTGATGCTAGATTTTGTGAGGTTTTCACTCCATCACCCCAAATCTTAGGGACCCCCACTTTCAATTTAGGCTTGGCATTTTCTTCTCCTTGATCTTGATGCTCGGTGCCTTAGTAAAATTTTAGACCTGGATGAATGGCATTGTTGGGATGACAGATTTGAAGTGCAATGCTTGATGCTTTCGATTTGGATTTGGTCTTATTGGGAATTTTGCAAGGTTTGATGTTAATGATGAATTGAATAAATGGAGAAATTTCATTGCAAGTTAAAATTTGTAGTTGCAAGAGACGATTCAATTTATTTAAGGAGTCCTTGGTGGTTAATTTCCAAATTTTGGACCACTTGAAATCAAAATGTAAGCATTGCAAGCAAATTTTAACTTCCTTTTAACTTTCGAATTTGCATTAAAATTGAAATTTGGCCTTTGAAAATAAATCTTTATGTTTGTATTTTCGAAATTGCAAGGAAATCATGATGTAATTTTTTTAAATTTCAAAAGTCTAGATCTAAATGAAATAAATTTTTGGGCAATAAACATTAAACTTTAAGAGCTGGCCCCTTTTGAATTTTGAAAATTCGAGCCTATGTAGTTGAATTTTGCCTTGAGTTTATAACCCTTGGCTAGAAAATTGAATTGGGAAATTAATGATATAATTTTGGGGCTTTGATTTCAATTTGGGAAAACAAAATGCCAGTTTGCTTTAAAAATTTAATTAAATTCAAATGAGGCTTACCATTTTCAAAAATATATGAGGAATTAATGATTTTATTTAAGCATTTATTATTTAAATGGCAAGTCGGCCCTATTATCTTTGCCAATATTTAATTTTTTTTGCCCCTTAACAATACAAGTCGGCCCTAGAAAGGAGTGCCCTAGGCGGGTATATAGAAGGAGTCACTACCCCTCCATTCTCACCTCACACTCAGCACAAAGCCAGATCTAAAATCCTCATAGAGGCCACCAAAAATATAACAGTGCAGTTTGAAAGTAGCAGAGAGAAAGGTGTAGATCCAAAAAGCAGTCTAGGATTTGCAATTTTTGCCTAGGCATCCAAATCCAAGGTTGGGCAGATCTCGTTTGTCTACTAGGGCATCCGAAATTGAGCATTAGGAGGCTATCAAATTCAAGGAGGGAAGATTTGAAATAGTAGAGATCCAAAAATATAGGGGTGTAGTCTGAAATCCTAATCTAGAGAGCAATCCCAAATTGTGAGAAGGAGCAGTGAGCCAGGTTGATGATGGGGCTTGAATACAACTGATGTAGATCCAAAATTGTTAAAGTAAGAGAACCAAATCAGGCAATTAAAGGGGACTTGTGATATTTTTATTTGGAGGGCAGGTCTGAATTTGTTGACCAGATCTAATGTTTACGGGCCCGGATCTGATCTTTAGGGACTGTCACTTGATTGGAGAGAGCCACAGATTTTTTCACAGAGGATTCCTAGCTACAAAATTTGATAGAGGGAAAGCACATCAATTTGACAAAGGGGGAGGATTCATATTTTGCTCCAGCCATGCCATAGGAATGAAGAAAATTTGCAAATTGGTATGTGGTTTATTTTAACTTATTCTCTTTAATTGTTATCTTTTCTTTGGTGTCATTTGTTTGGGTGTTGGAGATAAGTTTCAGGATTGAGAGAAGGCATGCTCATTAACCAGATTTCTTGATTGGATTCTTTCCCTTCTTTCTTGCATCATCCATTCCATCACCTCATCATATCATTAGGGTTGGAAGTTGGGAGATATAAGTGTAGTTTCTGTTTAGGAATTGGCGAGGTAGAAATATGTTTGATCACCCCTAGGAAGGAGAAGGGAGATATAAGTGTAGTTCATCTCATAGGTAACCAAGAGGTAGAAATAAGTGGTAGTCCATCTCACTAGGTGAAGAGGCAGAGATAAGTGTAGTGTGATAGGAATTGGTGAGGCAAAAATATGTTCGATCACCCCTAGGAAGGGTTTTGGAGAGATAAGTGTAGTCCCACCTCACTGTAGAAAGAAGGGGTAGAAATAAGTGTTTAGGGTCGTGGATGCTAGTGCAAGCAAGAACCAAATTAATACCAAAATAGGAGACAAGGTGTAATACCCCAAAAATGGGCTATAAGTTCATTAACCTCCTATATCATCAAATCATATGAAATCAACATCAAAGTCCTAATCTAAGGCACATCTAAACATCATCAAATCTAATTGATTATCTTAAATTTTGCATCGGAGAATATTCCTAGTAATATTCCTAATTATCTTAATTATCTTTAATTTTATAATTATTTGGCAATAAATCACATTTATCCTAAAGTTTGATTAATTGAATATTTTCATATTTAATTAATTAGATTTAATATTTGCCACTTAATTGTGTAATTAAATTTAATTATATCTATTATTAATTATATTATTTAATTTTGACAATAAATCTAATATCATATGAATAATTGATTAAATTCTTATTTAATTAATTAAAGCAAGTTGTCATTATTTAATAATATAGTTTTTAATAAAATTTTGATTAAATAATTGATTAACCCATAAATCAATTGTTTTATTTTTAAAAGCAGTTAAGTTGGAAATAAATCACTTTATTATTAAATTAATTCATAAATAAAACATGCACAATCATAAAAGCAAACAACTATCAATTATCAATTAAAGCTAAACTCTATTTTGAGTTAAAACTTAGCTTTTGCATGTTTTTGTGAGTTAATTATCTTTTATTTAAAAATAACTCAAAAATCAAGTTGAGTTATTTGAGTGATTTATGGCTTTTTCCCATGCACCTCCAAAGCCCTGGATTTCTATAAATTAAAGGCTCAACTCTTCACAAATCATCTCATATTTTGCATAATCACGCTGGAGAATTGGAGACTGAGGAATCAACTTGCGAATTCAAAGCTTTGTGAGATCAATCTTATTTTTTTTGCATTCATATTACATATCATTGTTAGATTCATAGCATATCAATTTTCAATAGCATTCATAGCATATCAATTTCATTTAGCATAGATTTCATATCAGTTTTTACAATTATTATTGCATAGAAAAATCCAAAAAATAGCTTAATTGCATTTATTCCATATCCATCTTTTGCATTCAAATCCTTCATTTAGGTGTCGTCTAGGTCACTGATCTTGATTACAATCTGAGAACATTCATCTCGCACCTATTAGAAGGCAGTAAATCGCTTGGTTAGATAGCTTTCAATTTTGCATGATTTTGATTATAGCTAACCTCTAATGTTTTACTGAGTGTTGTGTCTACAGATCAGGTATAATTTTCACACACACATTTCTGGCGCCCACCGTGGGGCAACCCACCTTTGCATGCTGGTTTTGATTTTTTTGGGAGCTAAAACCCCAAAGTTTCAAAGATTTAATTTTATCTCCCAAACGGCTTGGAATTTTGATCTGAAATTTTTTTTACAAGTTGGTGACATGTCATGAAAGCTACAGTAAAAAATTTAGAATTTTCTGAAATGTTTTGAATTTTTAATAATTTTTTCTTGAAATTCCGGAAAAAATTAATATCTGACGCAAATCAGCATATTTTTCAAAAATTTTTATATTTTCGGAAAGCTCTTTAAATTCTATAGGGGGTCCATTCTTTGTGTTTTAAATTTGGACATGATATCATAGCTCAAATAGTCAATTTACAAAAACTGGTCTGTTTTGATAAAATGGGTCTCTAGGGCACAAATGAAGAGGTTTTTCTAAAATTTTTGCATTTTTGGAAAGCTCTCTGTTTTTTAGCAGGGGTCTCTATTCTGAATTTCTATTTTTGTGGCCAAAATCATATCAAAAAAATTAGATCTTGTTGACTAGGTCAAATGCAAAAAAAAAAATAATAAAGTTTTGTGATGGGTATGCACTTATTTTTTTTACATGGTTCAATGAATGATATGAGTTGTCATTTGGGTTGATTGCTGGTTATTATTACTGATAATAATTGATTTTTAGAGCTAACCCTATGGTTTTCATAAGTTGAATATATTTTGCATATCTTGTTTGCTTGTTTGCTTGTTGGAGAGTTCGTCACTTGCTTGCATGGAAAAGCTCAACAAAAATTGCTAAAAATCAAGCAAAATCTACTAAGTGCGTTGCAAGGATCCCAGGTATTCTCCTTCATCTAATAATATTTTGATTTGGGACTTAAAATAAATCTCTTATGTGTCAAGCTTGTGTGCATCTTTTCATGCTTTTGATCTATTTCTACACACTTGCATAATTGATACTAGGTTGTGAACCCTTAAGGATTCATTAAGTAGTCTTAGAATACTTGTGATTGATCTTGATTGCTATCTTGGGTTATTGGACTCGCTAATCCGCCGGCCCCTCATTTCCGCCCCGTGGTTGCAATCTCAGCGCCATAAAGGGGAGGGGTCAACAGGACAGAAGCGTTAAATGTTCCACTTGGCAACCCTTTTGTGCTTTTAGGAACTCACTTGTTTTCTAAGTTGGGGACTCATTTTTAGCTTGTGTGAGGTGTTAAGTGTTCCACCTTGTGGACTCATCTCATATTTGCTTTAAGCGTTAAGTGTTCCTCTTTCTACTTTTTGAATGCTTTTGGTAGATTTACTTTCAGAACATATATCTGTGCTCACATAGTAATTAGGCCCTATGAACACTATTCGTGATTCTTGAAAGATTGGATTCCCAGCGAAATCCTTCTTGATGACAGAATCCTTGTAGGTAGGGAGGATACTTAGTGCGTTTCACATTCAACTTGGTTAGTGCATCTTCTCTTAGTGATCGACACATTCTCTCTCCGGAGAGGTTGATAGATCACGTAGGGTTGATATCACAAGCTTTGGTGAATCAAAATTGGTTAGTGCATCTTCTCTTATTGATTGATACATTCTCTCCCCGGAGAGGTTGATAGATCACGTGGAGTTGATATCACAGACCTTGGTGGAACAAAACTTTGTCTTAGCGTGTCAGATTAATCTGCTTGCTTTGTTTGGGTTAAAAGTGAAGAGGTGTCAAAACCTTGAATCTGGAGCCAAGTCCCCTTGTGGTATAACTCTGTGAGTCATCTTTAGAGAGGGTTAACCGTAGCGGACAATCCCTTCACAGGGCAAACTGCGTTGACGGAACCTCAAGCGGTCATAGCCATTTTCGCCGTGGTAGTGACAGCCGCTATATAAATGTCCTTGTGGAAGAAATCTCCACGGGTATGGTTCATTGTTGGGTTGTCAGATCTCCCTAGCAGCTCTTGAAGATTAAGTTCTCAGACTGTGTCAAAACCCTGGTGCGCCGGGATTGGAGTTCACCCCTTTGAATCATAAAAGTTGCAGAGTCAAACCATTACTAAAAACCTTAGAGAGGCCAATTTTTCATTCTCAGGTATATGTGTGTTATTGCAAAACTTTTCAGAACATACACAATTAGTACTCTCAGGGATTAGCACAATTTGGTCACTTGATTGTTCATGCGCAAGGTTGCTTTTGCCCTTGATCATTGTTTTCAGACGTGCTTGGAATCACTTGCTTGCTGTTCTGTGTGCTTATTTATCTACTTGGCTATTAAAAATGATCAAATCTGGTATAACCTTCAAAATCTGGACAGTACAATTTGCAAACAATCCAAAACTGAAAATCTTAAATTTTGCAAAAATTGACGTAAAGTTCTTTCTGGAGTCAAAAGTCATTTCAAGAATTCAAAAGTCGTACGAGTTTTGTCAAGTGTCATTTCAGCATTACCCAACTGTCGTATGAGTTTAGCAACTGTCATTTCATAGACTACCCAGTGTCGTACGAGTCTGTAGAGTGTTGTTTGGAAAAATTTGAGAAAGTTGTCAGAAATTGTCAAATTGCAAGATATCCAATGTTTCCAGCCTAGTTCCAGAATCTGTCAAAAATATCATTGTGTCAGGAACAGAGCAGTAGCTATTGAGCATTCTACCATTTTCTGAGTTTGATCTTTTGAATCCGATCTAGTCTTCTGTTTGATCAATTTGAGTCCTTTTTATCTCGTGTCAAAACCTTGTCATAACTATCAATCTTCAATCAATCAATCTTCAAAAACAAACTAAGTGTTGAGAACTCGTGTCCGCTATCTTTTGGGCGATCTATCCCATACATCCAGGGCACAGTTTCCTTCACCCACATCTCATCAGATCTTCAAAACTATCATAATCTTGACAAGGTTGCGCCATCCGATTTTCTCGAATCAAATTGTTCTTCAGTTGTCTTCATCCTTATCTTCTGTTTCATTCAAAGTTAATGGTGGAGACCAGAGCTTCTTCACACAAGAAATCAGAAGAAACATCTCAGAACTTACTTTTGACCAATACCCCGGGTCCAACTCTTGAACAACTCATCAAGTCAGGTATCTACGAAGACGACGGTCTCGGTAACTTTCGATTAAAAACTGGTTACATACCTCTTCTATCAACTCACAGAGGTAATCAACAAACTCCTCCTCAATCTATTCCAGGGAGCCCAAAAACTCCTATCATGTCTCAAGCAGGGACAAACCATGGTTCTCTAGGAGGAGGATCCCAGGGACACCATTCTCAACATAATGCCGACCAAGACCCTACACCCTCTGAAATCCATCGGTGTCAGAATGATGATGAATTCAAAAGAATGATGAGGCATTTCTTGAAAATGGATAGAGAGGCATACTTTTTGCAATTAGCCCAAGAAGGAGCTAAACTTCCTCCTCACTTCAATGTCGAAGATATCATCACGCATGAGGAAGAAACTCCGATGACGGCCATAATGAACCAGCTGCACGCTATGCAGGTCAAAATGAATAAAATTGAGAAAGAGAAGGAACCCAAGGAATTCTCCATGGAGGCCCTTTGTCCTTTCCCTTTTGACAAAGACTTGTATATGCCTCCATTCCCAAAAAGAGTGGAGATACCAAAGTATGACAAATATGACGGACACTCTGATCCTCAAGATCATGTCAGAGAGTTCTGTACACAATCCATGGAATTCATGCATGAACCGACTTATCTAATGCGTCTTTTTCCTAGATCCTTGGGAGGAGCATCCATTCAGTGGTTTTCAAGATTACCTTCTACAATCAAAACTTTTGAGGAATTGATTAAATTGTTTTATCAACAATATTCCTACAATATTCAACATCCGATTACCATGATCGATATCTGTAACCTCAAGCAATATCCAGGGGAATCATTCCTAACTTTTCTCAAGAGGTGGCGAAAGAAATTTTCTTTATATGCTAGACCAATTCCTGAAATGGAGAAACTTGAAATCTTTATCAATAACCTTGTTCCAGAGCTCAACTATCCATTGCAAATGCAAGATCATGTATCTTTTGATAAAATGGTGGATAATGCAATCAAGATTGAGAAAGTACTTGTCAAGAAAGGAGAAATCACACTTCAAAAGGACAAGTCTGAATCGGGATCTAGCTCAAAAGATAAAAACAAGACTTGGAATAGAAACAAAGGTATCGTCTCTGACGGTATTGTTGACACTATCCACACCCCATCAAAGGCACCGGCCTACAATCTCACCCTTGCCACCAAAGCCATTGAAGCTTCAGAGCAAAAATCTGCTGAACCATCTCCAAAGAAGCCATTCAAACGATGGGATAATAAACGAAAGTTTACTCCCCTAGGAGAATCTTTGGAATCTGCTCTGAGGACCCTGATAGCTGATAACATGATCTCTTTACCACCAATCCGAAAACCTGATCCGGATCCAAAACCATGTTGGTGGAAAGATAATGAATTTTGTGCTTTCCATCGAACTAAAGGCCACAGAACTAATGGATGCTTCCATTTGAAGCATACCATTCAAGACTTGATAGATCAAGGGGACATCACAATCGATAATCCTACCAGCAATAATGATCACACAGCATTTACAGAACCTTTTCCACAACATGGCAAGGGAGTTTCCACTTCTCAGCCTAACATGGGGGCAAAAGTCAACTATGCCTACCCTGGAAACGATGCTGTCATCAATATGGTGGAACAATGCCTCTCTGAGAGCTGTAATGTCATCACGATTGTACGAAGAGATAGAAATCATTCCTCAGCTAATGCAGTTACCAGATCACAAGCTCAGACGCATCTGAAAGGACAAACACCAAATTCATTTGATGTCCCTAAGATACCTTTCAATCTCACATCTGCTTCTAAACAGAAGGTTGCCTCGAAAACTCCCAATCCAAAGGATACCAGACCTACATCTTACAGCATCGTACAACAACTCCAGCATACCAATGCCAAAATCTCTATGTTTGAGTTACTTCGAATCTCTCCAGCTCACCGAGATATCCTAGACAAAGCTTTGCTCAGCTCTAATGTTCCTAATGATCTAGATCTAGACAGGTTCCAAACTATGGTTGGTCATCTAACATCTCCGCAATATATCTCCTTTTCAGAAGAGGATGACAACTCCCTAAGTCACCCACATAATCAGCCCTTGCACATAGAAGTCTTGATCCAGAACCGTCGAGTCAAACGTGTGTTGATAGATGGGGGCGCAGGCCTCAACATTTGTTCTTACAACTTAATCACACAGTTGGGATTCTCAGAGATGGCTATTGATCCTCGAAAGAAGATCACCATAAAAGCCTATGATGAACAAGAAAGAGCTTCTAAAGGCACCATTGTCTTGCCCATCCGGGTGGGTCCAGTCATCAAAGATACCACATGTCAGGTGCTCGATCTACCATTAGCTTACAATATCCTTCTAGGGAGACCCTGGATACATGAAATGCAGGCTATTCCTTCAACATACCATCAATGCTTGAAATTTCCCTATGAAGGAGTGGAGGTTACTATCCCAGCTGATCTGAGTACAACTTGCAATACATTGAAGGAAAGTGCCGATAAACTTGTTCCCAATAATAGAGAATCTTCCATCAAGCAACAAAATGTGGCTTCCACATCTAAGATGGATGACATTGCTAAAGAGATCAATATCAAAGAAAATGGGATGGGAGAATACACTATAGAGCCAGTCTTGTCTCTGACATCTCTCCCAATCTCACCTAAGTCATATGGCCAATCCTTGAAGCAGTCTAAATCAGAACCTAAGGAACCTATGGAAGCATACAAAAGACATTTTGTGGTGGAGCAAGTATCTAAACAAGAATTTGAAGAGGATGAAGCTGTGCTGGCATGGCTATATAAAGAGGATTCTGAATCTAAAATTGTTCAACCTAGTGAATCTATAGCACCTACAGTCCCTTCTAATTCATATGGTCCAGGAAACAAATTGATAGCCAAGATGGGATATTCTGGTCAAGGACCTCTAGGAATTAGGGGAAAGGGTCTTGTGACCCCCATTTCACATATTGGTCGAGCCAAAAAAGATACTGGTGGCATAGGGTTTAAAAAGAAACCCTATCATCTCAGAGGTGGTTGTTCTCATGTCATAGAACAAATTGCACCAGGAGAACCCCTTCTTAAGAAAGAAGAAACAGAACCCTCTGATGATGATTCAGATAGCTCTGAGCTTATCCCCTATGAAAAATTGCCTAAAGAGATCAAAGATCTTCTTGATGATACAGATGATCCTATCAGAAGAATTAATGTAGTAGAAACACAAGAACCTACTATAGCGCAAGAGATGGTTGTACCACAAGAACCAGCCAATCTCGAAGGCAATCAAACTGATCAAGAAGTAGGGGGTAGTTATTCTGACACTGATTCCCATGAATATGAATTCAAGTCAGAGACTGAGGGTAATCCTTCTTGGGGTATTCATCCTAATTTCACGCACTTTCTAAGATTTCCTAGAGATTCTGAATCAGAAGATGAGTCAAATGATTATGAATGGGGTGCCATTCCAGAAGAAGATGAGCTTATAACAGAGAAATCTATTGATGTTATTCACCAATATGTCTCTCAACCCAACGTAGGTCTAGAGCGAAACAATGAACTTAACGTGTCTGATCCACCTATGGCTGAAGAGGACTCCTATGATGATGTTGAGCCTATTCACGAATTGAACATTCTGAGTTGTAATATCACCTTTGAACTTGAGCGTCAGGTTAGGACCAATGATGACATATCCACATCCGTGAACACCATATCCCAAGCCTTTCCCGCTTTGACTATCCAACGCCCTGATCTTATCGACCAAACTTCCACCAACCCAAACCATGGTATGTATACCTTCCCAAATGACTATGCCCTTGCCTGCTACCTCAATGCAGTTGAGCCTATGAGTACTTCCATCAGTGAACCGAGTGTCAGCATGACCGAGTCGGACATCAAATATCTTAGTCAGAAAAACAAGAGTAAAAAGAAAAAGAAAAAGAGTTCTGAGGGTGAAAACCACTTTGTGGCAGTCTCAGAACCGACAAAAGTAAAAAGAAAAGACGTATCTGAAGGTGAAAACCTCTCTGAGGCACCTAAGGATGAGATATTTGATGTCCTTCCAAGTCATTTACAGGATAGATCTCCAGTTTTGATTGAGCCAACTCAATCCATCAATTTGGGTACAACAGAGGAACCACAATTGGTACATGTAGCACAATCTCTATCAGACGAAGAGAAACAAAACTTCACTATCTTCTTATCAAAGAAAAAGATCAACTTTGCATGGAAATATTCAGATATGCCAGGATTGGATCCCAATCTCATTATGCACCATCTATCCATTGCTCCCGGAGTAAAACCAATGAAACAAAAATTGAGAAAGATGCATCCTCATGTTGCACTCTTAGTCAAAGCAGAACTAGAAAAACTCCTAAAAGCTGGATTCATCCGTGTCATAGACTATGCTGAGTGGATTTCCAACATTGTACCTGTTTCCAAACCAGATGGTTCAATCAGAGTGTGCACGGACTTTAGAGATGTGAACAGAGCATGCCCTAAGGATGACTTCCCACTACCTAACATTGATATGATAGTGGACATGACTGCGGGCTATGAAATGTATTCCTTAATGGATGGCTTTTCGGGATACAACCAAATCAAAATTGCTCCAGAAGATCAAGAGAAAACAGCTTTCACATGTGCGTGGGGAACTTTCTGTTGGAATGTTATGCCATTCGGACTCAAAAATGCTGGAGCTACATATCAAAGAGCAATGACATCTATTTTTCATGATATGATGCATAGAACAATGGAGGATTACGTAGATGATACCTTGGCAAAATCCATGATTAGAACTGAACATCTAACAGACTTGAGCATGATCCTCGACAGAATGGAAAAATTTAGTCTTCGACTAAATCCTAAAAAGTGTGCTTTTGGAGTCACTTCTGGAAAGCTCCTAGGATACATCGTCTCCAAGAAAGGCATTGAAGTTGATCCAGCTAAGGTCAAGGCTATAATAGAGATGCAACCTCCCACAAATATCAGTCAAATGAGGACGTTGCAAGGCAGAGTTCAATCTATCAGAAGATTCATATCACAGCTAGCAGACATCTCACAACCTTTTACAAAAACATTACATAAAGGTGTGACCTTTGCATGGAATGAAGAATGCGAGAACAACTTTAAACATATCAAGAAGTATCTATCAAATCCACCTATATTGATGCCTCCTATTCATGGGAAGCCATTAATATTATATGTCTCCGCAACAGATACATCACTGGGGGCATTGCTAGCACAGCATGATGAGAACAAGAAAGAAAGAGCCATCTACTATATCAGCCGAACTTTAGTGGCCTATGAGAAGAACTACTCAATGATAGAGAAGGCATGTCTCGCTGTGATCTTTGCATCACAGAAATTGAGACACTATATGTTAGCTCATACTACTCATTTGGTAGCTAAAATTGATCCACTGAAATATCTCCTAAGCAAAGCTGCCCTCACAGGTAGACTAGCTAAATGGGTCATGCTCTTGAGCGAATTTGACATTGAATATGTTGAAAGAAAAGCTATCAAAGGACAGGTCATTGCTGATCAGTTAGCTGAAGCACCACTGTTTGATGATACACCCATGCAAATGGAATTTCCCGATTCCTCTATCATGCACCTCTCTTCTAGAGCATGGCGATTATTCTTTGATGGCTCCTACACACAGAATGGATCCGGCGCAGGCATATTGTTCATTACTCCTCAAGGATACTCGATACCCAAAGCATTCAGATTAAAGTTTCCTTGCACAAACAATATTGCTGAATATGAGGCACTTCTCAATGGTATGAAAATGGCAATACAGTGGAGAGTTACAGAGATGCACATTCATGGAGACTCACAACTAGTCATCCACCAGGTCAATGATGTGTACCAAACCAAAGATGAAAAGCTCATTCCTTACAAGAGAATGGTCGATGATCTAAAGAAATACTTCATCTCTATCACATTTGAGCAAATACCCAGAATGGAGAATAAGGCTGCTGATGCAATGGCAACATTATCTACTCTTTTACAACAGCCTGAACATGAACTACGCTACGAGTTCCTGGTGGAAGCCCTATCCTATCCTGCATATGACTCCCCTGAAACCCGCATGATCTGCACTGTTGTAAGTTATGACTCATCTCGCTACAAAAATTTGTTCTCCTATCTCCACGACCAAATCATCCCTGAGTCCTTTAACCGTTTTGAGAAACGAAACCTTATCCGATCCGCATCCCGATATGTCATCATTGGTAATGATCTGTACAAACGAGGTCTAGATGGTACACTGCTTAGATGTTTAGAATGAGAAGAGTCTCAACGTGCATTAGAGGAAGTCCATGAGGGTATATGTGGGTCACACTCGAACGGGTTAACGTTAGCTCGAAAACTTATTAGGGCTGGGTATTATTGGCCTGAAATGGAAAAAGAAGCTATTAAATTTGCTAAAAACTGTCAACAGTGTCAAGTACATGGCAACTTGATTCATGCTCCAGGGAGAGATCTGATTCCTTTTACTACACAATGGCCTTTTCAACAATGGGCATTTGATCTCATAGGTGCTATCCATCCGCACTCTTCTAATGGACATACCCATATAATCACAGCTACAGATTATTTTACAAAATGGGTAGAAGCAGTTCCTCTAACACAAGCAACGGGGAAACAGATCTCTATGTTCATCCTGAATTACATCATTTGCAGATATGGGATCCCTCACTCTATAATCACAGATAACGGGGGACAATTCAAAAACAAGGACCTAGATGACTTATGTGCCAAGTTCAAAATTACTCAACATTGGTCATCTATCTACTATCCTCAAGGGAACGGACAAGCTGAGGCTTCAAACAAAAATCTCCTGAAGATCTTGCACAGAACAGTGAATAAAACAGGAAGAGACTGGCATCTGATGATCAATCCAGCTCTCTGGGCATACAGAACTAGTATCAGAACGCCTACAGGGGCTACACCTTTCGCTTTAGTTTATGGGTCTGAAGCGGTACTGCCTATTGAGGTTGAAATCCCATCACTCAGGATTAGAATGCATGGACTTGTCACTGATGAAGACTACAGAGTGTCGAGGTTACAAGAACTTGAACTACTAGATGAGCGCAGACAAGCAGCGTATGATCATCTCAGAGTATATCAAAAGAGAATGTCTAGAGGCTACAACAAGAAAGTCAGACACAGAGAATTTCAGGTTGGTGATCTAGTGTTGAGAGAAAATCCTAAAAATCAATCACATCGAGAACGCAAGGGGAAGTTCGAACCCAACTGGCTGGGTCCCTTTGTAATCACTGCTACTTTTGGCTCTGGTGCCTATCAACTCTCAACGACTGAAGGAGAACAGCTCCGAGAACCAATCAACGTTCTCCATCTGAAGAAATTCTACGCCTAAGGCATTCAGTGCTTGGTAAATGTCCTGAAAAAATCTTAAAAATCGGAAAAAGTCCTGAAAAAATGAACATCTTGGTGAAAACCTAGCAATAGGCGCCTTGATGATTCACAAAAAAAAATAAAAAATATCAAAAGTACAAAAAAAATTGAAAAAATGAAAAATACAAAAAAATGAAAAAAGAAAAAAAAGTGCCTTGGTGAAAACCTGGAAACAGGCACCTCGGTAGCAAAAATAGAATCTCTACCAAGATGGTGAAAACTCGGCAAACGGGCACCACTTGTTCCAAAATGCTCCATCTATCAGCACAATCTTGGTCTTTCCCAGCTTTCAGTCTTGCTTTAGTTTGTACATATCTCCCGGTTTGTTCCTGCATTTCCAATTTTCAATAAGTCGGCCTGTACACCAACCAGCTCAAGCGTTTGCATCCTATCAATGTTCACCCTTGGGGGCAATCAATGTCATATCCTATGGTCTCCCATGTATCTTAGATGTGTCATATCCACTCAGAGTCCTTTGAAGCTTCAAGTTGAGTCAGTCAGTCTGTCTCGTCTCCAGAAAGGATTTTGCATCAACAACAATCAAACATCAAAACTCAACTGAAAACAATCTGTGCTTTTCATGCTTTTATCTCCTTGTATGCTTACTGATTCGCATTGAGATTTTTGCATATTGTGTCCCTTCGAGCTCTTCGATGATGTCTTTTATAGGATTTAGAGAGTGATGACTGGGGGCATAATCTTTTCTTCGTCTTCTGCTTGTATGTGAAAATCTAACAACTTTGGAAATTTTGGATTGAAATGGTGTCCGACTGTAAGAGCCTCTATCTCGAATTGGATGGCCATGCGTACCTCGACCATTGATACCAAAAAAAATTCAAGGAAGTTTGATCTAACTATTGTCTTTTTGAGTGAGTTCTTCCTCCTACTGTGGAACGCAATCTTGCCTAAGGATGTGAACGATAAAGGGTCACTACGGGTAATTCACATTGGATTTAGAATGATCTCTTGACTGTTTGATGTGTTTGTAACGCAAGGCGTACTCAGGTCATCACGACGTGTATGTTTTGATGCTTGTACAAATTGCTATATCAAAATGGACATGATATTCAGGTCATCCTGGCGTTTGTGCCTTGATGCTTATATCTAATCCGACATTCAACAACTAAAATCAATATTCATATGTCCATGGTTGTTTGACCAGTGGGTGTTGTATTGATTCTTGCACATACCAATCAATATTCATATGTCTATGGTTTCATGGCTAGTGGGCATTGTATTGATTTATCCGGTTACCTAAAAGTTCAATGATGATAACAAATCGACACATGATCAGTGACTAGGTCCTAGGTCTTAGGTTGCATTTCATTTTGCATGTCTCATTGCATTTTGCATGTTTACATGATCTCACAATGATTAAACGAACTTCAATGCTTAAATGATTTTTCAAATCGCATCTTCAAGTCTAACAAGAGCTGAATCTCACACGAAGGTTCCTCCAATGAAATAGCAAGTAGAATCCTTTTTCGGGATCAAAATTCAAATCTGAGATCATTCATATTATTAATTGCTTGCATATTCGATCTTCTATCATCACAGAAATCTAAAATTCAACTTAACTGATTATCTTACATCAAACTATCAAAATTTCAACTTGGTCAACCATGGTCAACTCATGGTCAAATCTAGTCAAATTCGGTCTCCAAGACCTCCAAACGATGCAGAATGCGTTCTTGAACGTGTATAACCACTTCTCAAATCAATTAACATGCTTCTAAACCATTTAACGCTGACTTCTCTTGTCAGATTTCAATTTTAATCCCGAAGGGGGCATGGTATTGCACATCAATTCAAAGTTTGTAAATCAAAATTCTATCGATCAAGTCTATCAATATCTTTCATCAGTGATCAAGACAAACAATCACGTCTAGTCGCTGATTCATCAAAAGACCTCATCGCTCGGGGCAAATCTATCATCACTTGGGGCATATCAGATTCATCGATCCATATCAATCTGGTATTCTCCTAATCTTGTAAACTGTATCAATTTTTGCAACCATCAGATCATAGTGTTATTTCCTTGGTTCTTCGGCAACTAAAGGATTCGGATGTGATACCTGCTAGTTCTGCTAAGACAATCGAGTCTAGAACGGGTCACTCACTTCTTATCAATCCTAAGGTTCAGAATCAGGCATTTTGACACTTTTTCGCAATAATAGGTTCATTTGCTTCTACAGTGAACATTATCTTTGGTCATTCAAGACCTATTATCTTCATATCAATTCAATATCAATCAACTCCTATCTCAATATCTTTCAATCGGTTTCTATCTTGAGATCGGTTTATCTTTTGAATCAGTTTCATATCTCTATCAAACACAGACTATCTTTGAACCACTGCGCTTCACACAGTAATTCAAAGAGGGGCAAAATGTAATACCCCAAAAATGGGCTATAAGTTCATTAACCTCCTATATCATCAAATCATATGAAATCAACATCAAAGTCCTAATCTAAGGCACATCTAAACATCATCAAATCTAATTGATTATCTTAAATTTTGCATCGGAGAATATTCCTAGTAATATTCCTAATTATCTTAATTATCTTTAATTTTATAATTATTTGGCAATAAATCACATTTATCCTAAAGTTTGATTAATTGAATATTTTCATATTTAATTAATTAGATTTAATATTTGCCACTTAATTGTGTAATTAAATTTAATTATATCTATTATTAATTATATTATTTAATTTTGACAATAAATCTAATATCATATGAATAATTGATTAAATTCTTATTTAATTAATTAAAGCAAGTTGTCATTATTTAATAATATAGTTTTTAATAAAATTTTGATTAAATAATTGATTAACCCATAAATCAATTGTTTTATTTTTAAAAGCAGTTAAGTTGGAAATAAATCACTTTATTATTAAATTAATTCATAAATAAAACATGCACAATCATAAAAGCAAACAACTATCAATTATCAATTAAAGCTAAACTCTATTTTGAGTTAAAACTTAGCTTTTGCATGTTTTTGTGAGTTAATTATCTTTTATTTAAAAATAACTCAAAAATCAAGTTGAGTTATTTGAGTGATTTATGGCTTTTTCCCATGCACCTCCAAAGCCCTGGATTTCTATAAATTAAAGGCTCAACTCTTCACAAATCATCTCATATTTTGCATAATCACGCTGGAGAATTGGAGACTGAGGAATCAACTTGCGAATTCAAAGCTTTGTGAGATCAATCTTATTTTTTTTGCATTCATATTACATATCATTGTTAGATTCATAGCATATCAATTTTCAATAGCATTCATAGCATATCAATTTCATTTAGCATAGATTTCATATCAGTTTTTACAATTATTATTGCATAGAAAAATCCAAAAAATAGCTTAATTGCATTTATTCCATATCCATCTTTTGCATTCAAATCCTTCATTTAGGTGTCGTCTAGGTCACTGATCTTGATTACAATCTGAGAACATTCATCTCGCACCTATTAGAAGGCAGTAAATCGCTTGGTTAGATAGCTTTCAATTTTGCATGATTTTGATTATAGCTAACCTCTAATGTTTTACTGAGTGTTGTGTCTACAGATCAGGTATAATTTTCACACACACACAAGGAAGATATAATTCCCAAGACCACCTTCTTCTCAAAATTGAAGCAAGTCTGAGACACAAACATCGGTACCATTGACATGATACAATTGAGAGATAGGTTGAAAGAAGGCCAATTCTCTATGGTAGAGAAGATCAGTAAGTGTGGAATTGTATAAGGAAGTGTTCAGTATACCCTAGCAATGGACATGGTATGACAAAATTGGTTACACGAAGGTAGAATTGGTTACACCAAGTCATTGAGGCTCACCAGGTTAGATTTCAAATTAGAATGCAGCGACATCATTGTGCTTCTCAACCAGGTCATGGGCTTTGCTCCAGGTACATAGTTTGATCCTTGGTTGTACTATTTTATTGAAGGAATTCATAATGAAAAAGAAAGTTTGATTGGCCTAGGATCATAAGAATGAATTTAGAGTTGCAACTTAGGATAGAGCAAAATCAGAGGCAATTCTACATGGGGTCCTACCTCTTCTATTCGGTTGCAAGATTATTGGTGATGCTTTGCTAGTCAAACCAAATCCAATTTTGGGGAGATGCACTGCACCACTATGGTTGAGGCAAATGCTTATGCCAAAGGGTGAGGTTGTTGTAGTTCAAACAGTTGAAGGCATTCAAGGGTTAACCAAAGAGGGAAGCATTAACTAGGAAGCAATTGATGAACTTAATGATTATTTCAAATAAATTAATGGGTGGATTGTGGAACAATCAAGGAGATATGGCTGGGAAGGTGCCCCCAAAACCCAAGAGTATTGAATCAGAGGGGGGTGCATGAAAACCAAATTTGAGTGGGAAGGTTAGGGAAGACCAAGAAGGAAGGCAAGAATAATGAAAAAGGAAAGCGAGATGAAAGATTGAAAGAGGTTAGGTTCAATTTCAATGCAGTGGCCAAGAGCAAGGCTCTCAAATTGCAAAGAGGTTCACATCCAGGCAAGCCACCGAGGCCAAGGCAAGATTACCCCAAGTGCATGGAGACCTCACCCTTTCAAGGTCAGGACATCAAGTACAAGAAAGTTCAAGTGGTGATGAGAAAGTTTCTAAGGATGAGCTCAAGCATCCAAGGCTTCACCTCATCTCAAAGATTAAATAAATTTATAAGATAAGGTTGAATAAATCATGCCAAGTGTCCTATGTTGTCATTGGTTGACAAATTATTGTAATTTTCTCATTGGCCCACAAGCTTGGTGCCCTCATGTAATTGGTTGAAAGATGGTAACCCTAATTAGGGTTTGTAAGGTTTAATCTTGGCCCTTGATTTTGTCCCTTAATCTTGGCCACTCATTGTAATTTTGAGCCTCTATATAAGGCCATTTTGCTCTCATTTGTAAGGGAGTTATGTTGGAGAATTGTTGCCAAAATACTATCACAGTTGTTCTCTATGCATTATTGTGGTTTGCATGGTGGATATACATGATCATTTTGGTGTATTGCATGTTTCTTCTCATCTCTCAAATTAAAGTAGGATTTCATTTCATGTTGTAAGAATAGAAGTAGATGGCTAGTTGTATGGTGATATTGGTAAATGTTTGATAGGGATCTATATACTAGGCCACTAGCATCTTAGCATCTTGTTAAGGAGCCTTGTGTGGTAATCTAGTCTCATTTCCCTGGAATCATTGCACCTATGGAGGTAGTGCCACTGGAAAGCTTTCATTAGGTTGATCCCCATCCATTCGCCAATCTTTCCATTCTATAGGAGTAGCAGTAAAGCAAGATGTAGGTTAGTAGTGAGAAGTTTGAGAAGTAAAGTTGAAAGTGGTAAATTGGAGAAAGTCATTGACTATACATTGAAAAACTAAATCATCATCATGGCGAGAATTTGACATCCCTGAAGTGAACAATGTAAGCCTGCCGAAGTGATTACAAGAAAATCACATTAATATAAGTTAGTATCCACAGGTGTAAGGAACCTTGGAGTATTCTCATATTCATTGTGAGTATATACTTTTCAAAAGAGGGTTGAGTGTTTGGTATCCTTTATCAAGTATTCAATTGCTATATGTTATGTAGTGGTACAAAACTGACATCAATAGTTACCGAGTTCCTTTAGTGACTGAGCTTCCTTCAATGACCAAGACCGTCGGTGAAGGCTGCAATTGAGTAACACCGGCCAAATAACACACCTCCATGCAGATTCACCGAGTACCCTAGAATACCCGTGCATCATAAATTCAAAGGAATCAAATAGAATTACATAAACATGTGATATTGTAAGAAATAAAACACCTCTACATATAACATATATAGGTTAATCTATTAGATAGAGCAATTCATATCATTTAAATATATAAGTTTGAGTTTAGATGTTGTATTTAGACATCTATTCAAATAAATGTTAAGCAGATAAAAAGAAGTTATTGTGTTATAGATTATATTCCTTTTTTTAATAATTAGCAATAAAATATAAATGTATTAAATTTGAACAAATTATTTTAGAACTTTAATATGTTTCATAATTTATGCGAATTAGATTTTTTTGTGATAAAGATATGTATATTAATTCAGACAACATATATTTGGATATTATGCTAACGATGTGAAAAAATGATATGAACTTGTTTATGACAAATTATATTTAATTCAACTATAATTAATCTCAATCAATTTGTATTATATTATACGCAAATTATTTTGACTATGCTTTTTATGATTGATTTATTAATGATTCTATTTATATGATGATTCATTATTAATTTTTTATTAGAGTAAACAAGTTTTGAAGGGGCCTTGAAATTTTTTATAGAAAGATTTTGATAGGGATCTAAAACCCAAAGAATGAAAATTTACAAAAGATAGAACACTACAAAATAATGTCAACTCTCAAACAACTAATAATCATTAGCATAAAAATAAATAGGCAGACAAATCAGAAGCTCTAACGACTAGAGGTCAAAGCCTCACAATTTAATACACAGTTTTTATAGACTCCCTTAACCTCAAACATGATCCAAGGGTTTTCCCAGACTTTCTTAATCTAAACAATGGATTTTAACAAGCCTCCCATAACTCTAATTTCCTCTAGTAAAAATATTTTAAAAAGTAACACTCACTAGGAAGAAAAAAACCTCCTAAATAAAGTAGAAGACCATAGGATTTTGAGAGTCTCCCTAAAACATCATATTGGTTTTTGAAATGACTCCTAAACCTAATTTGCAATCTTTAGCTAAGGTATCCCACCAACTAATCCAATCCTCTGCTATGAAACTCCTCTCCACTTTGATAGGATAGGATTTGACCTTGACAGAAGATATAGAGGAGTCAACATGATGACCAAAACCCAACTCAACCTTGGATGCCTGAGTAGCTACAACTAAGAGAAGAACACATAGAGAAAAAATTAACCACTTTCCAAAATGAAATTACCACCTCAATATATTATAATAAAGAGCAAGGAGAAATATAATCCACAACCACATTATAGCCACAAGAAGAAACCCTGTCTATATAGGGGCAAACTCTACCTCAATAGGAGTATTGTATTATTTGTTGAATTGGGATTGAAAGAGACTATTTTGTTCAATAGAGAGAAGCTATCATGAGAGACAATGATGTCATGACTAAGAAACCTTGGGGAAAAAAAATAAGCTAGTCAATATTTGTGTATGCCAAGTAGTATATTGTTTATACTTTACCATCCTTAATCACTAAACCAATAATACACTATTCATTTACTTGGTTAAAATAAATAAGTGATCATGTTGATGTAGTTGGGAATATTGATATGTAAGGTTGGAATTGTTTATTATTATTTTTTATTAGCATTAACTCACATACATGACATTAATCATAATACTTGTTATGTGAATATGTTTAAAGTGGAAAAATATGTTTAGCCTATATGCTAATCTACTTGTTATGGTTGTATTGTTTTCATATGATATTAATGTAACCTAATTTTTAGTTAGATTAAGATAATAAAATGAATAGTTAGCTAATCTCATAGGAGGTTTCTTATGCATGATATTTGTAAGGCTATAATAGCCAATGCCTCGAATATGTATCTCAAATATTTATTCAGAATTTTATCTTGGTTAAGTTTTAGTTTCTACTCTTCTTGCTCTTATTTGGTATAAGGGAATCCCTTCTCTCCTGCACACTTGTGAGTAATCTGCACATGTGAATGGGAAGTGTAGCAATAAATTCCAAAGTGTAGTTAGAGTGTAGAAGAATGGGATTCCTACATGAAGTTTTGATCTAATTGAACTATCATTTTATTATTGTCAAAGTAATCAAAAAGAGGTGTGGTTGTTTAATCATAAAACTCTCCAAATTGATCATTTTCATATGTTGCTGAAAATTTTGGGCTTCTGATCAATCATTTATCTAGCCAATTTGGTG
>BSBK01003872.1:545000-549898 GCA_027943335.1 Chamaecyparis obtusa
CTCTTGCATGGTATTACTCACCTTGTGCATTCAAATGTTAAACCTTTAGCGCAAGAAGCTCAAGATTTAGGGTTGATTCCTCCTATCACTAGTGTTGAACCTCCTTCTAATCCTTTACCTAATATTCCTACCTATACTCCTTCTTTGGTGACTATGACAGTTCCCTCTATTCCTATCAGTGTTCCTCATGTGTCTCTTCCTACATCACAACCTTCATATCATAATGTTCCTTTTACTTATTCCAATCTGCTTCCAAGTGTAGTTCCTAGTGTTCCTCCAGTTGTGTCTTCTATTCCTGTAGCTTCTTACACTTTACCTAGTGTGCCTAATGTTTCTACTCAACCTATTTCCTCTAATGATTCAACAATCATTAGTTTGGCTAAAACTGTATCATCCTTACAACAACAACTTGCTTCCTTAAATCAAACAAGTTTAGTATTCCTACATGTGACATGGGAAGTCCCTTGTCCTAAGACATTATTCGTACTCCTGTTCCTCAGCAAGGTGAGATACCTTGTCTTGAGAATTATAATGGAAAAGGAGATCTTGTTCATCATGTTAAAACATTCCAAATCCTTTGTAGTGATTATGTTGATGACCATAGGATTTTAGCCAAAATATTTGCTAGAACCTTCCATGATAAGGCCTTACAATGGTATTGTTCCTTGCCTCCTTATTCCATTGATTCCTTTCCACAACTTGCTAATGCCTTATTCAACAATTTCAAAACAACATTGGTACGTAAGTGTCTTTGACTGACTTGATGCATTGTAAACAAAGTGGTAAAGAAAAATTAACTAAATTTATTGGTATATTTAAGCATTTGTATGCTTATATTTCCTCTCTTGTTCTTGATATTGATATTCAATGTATGTTTATTTCAAATTTGCAAAAGGATATTAGAGATAAGATTTTGCTTACTGAATTTACCTCTTTTCAACAACTTTTTGCAGTGCTTCATCATTATCAATTACAAGTGAGTCAATTTGAGAGCAACACTCCAATGGATCCTATTCCAGTTGATAAGAGTGGTGCTGCTCCTAATCCAAACAAATTTCAAAAATTGAACAACTATGTCAAGATAAACAAACAAGTGAATGCAGTTGTTGATCAAGTTGCTATTGCATCTCACAATGCCACTTCTGCATCCACTGCTTTTCAATTAAATCATATGTTTACTCCTTTTTCTGAATCTTTACATGCTATTATGAATAGGTTGTTAGCAGCTAATATGATTACTTTACCTCCTATTCGACCTCTTTTACCTGCTACGATTGCATCTAAATCTTTTGATCAAAATAATTTTTGTCAATATCATCGTCAGAATGGTCATGATACTGAAAAATGTTATTCTTTAAAACATAAGGTTCAAGACTTAATTGATTCTAAGGCTTTATTTGTTGATAATCTTTATGGTAGTGGAAACAAATATATCTCTCCTCCTAATCAAAACTTTCAAATCTTTACGAATCCTTTACCTACACATGATACTAATACAATTTCTCAACCATCTGATATGGAAATTGTGTATGATTCAAAGATGAATGATCTCAATCATGTTGTTAATCAAGTGGAGCATGTTGGTCAATCTGTATCTCCACCTCAACCTCAACCTCAACCTTAGATTCAACCTCAAGTTCAATCTCAATCTCAACCAAAGCCTAAACCTAAGCTAAAAAATCAACCTAATCCTAAACTGAAAACTCAACCTAAAACTTGACAACAACCTAAAAATAAAAGACCTCGGGAACTTTTGAATACCTTTGATGACTCTGAGACTATTAAGGCTCCTGACGGTCCACTTTACATTGCTGGTAGGATTTCTCAAATACCTACTTGTGGTTGTCTTGTTGATCCTACTTCCTTAGTCAATGTTATTATTGAAGAAAATCTTTTTATGAAAATCTTACAATGTGACTTTTATGATACATCGGATGTGTGGATTCAAACTTGTAATGGTTTTCTTTATCCATCATTTGGTTCTATTACTTTACTGGTTGAACTTTATGGAAAAATTTTGAGCACTACCTTTGTTGTTGTTCCTACTTCTGATCAATTTCAAGTTAAGATAGGTTTGCCTTGGTTGACTGCTATGTATGTTGTTGCTTCACCTATCCATAAGTGTCTTAAGTTCATTCATGATGAAGAAGTGAAGATGATTAATCATATTTTATATCAACCTTCTCGGCCTAAAGATTGTGTTACTCTTGATTTCTTTTGGCCTTTATTACCTAATTCATGTCCTCCTTGACCTAATAATCTTTTTCATTCATATCAAGCCTATAAACATCATAAGATTCTTGAATTAAGAATACCTCCTATGGATCTTAATTGTGGTCTTTTGCCTACACCTTCTATACCTCCTTTAAATATGGCTTCTAGTTTTGTTAATCAAGTTCCTTCTACCGAATCTATCAAAGATCATGTGATTGTTTCTCCTATTGTTAATAATCCTATTGATATTTATAAAGAACCTTTGAAGGATCCAGTGATTGTTCCTCCTAGTTCTCAACCTATTTCAAATAAATCAAAATGTAATTGATCTACTAATGAACATCATAAAAAGTGTCATGCTCATGCTAAAGCTCATAATTCTATTCTTCAAAGATCTCTATCTTCCTCGGATAAACCTATGCATGATGTGTTAGAAGAAGTTGTTACTAATAATGATGTTCATATGCATGATTATGATGATTATAATCATATCTTAGATCCTATTTTGATTAATTTGGATGAAGAAGATACTCTTGATGATACTGATGATGTTAATGATGAATATGAGACTATTGACATTGACATTGATTTACCTAATATGCTTTCATCACAATTAACTCTTACACCTAGTGTCAAACATTGTGATTCTCAAGAGGATCCTTGTTTGGAACTGACTATCATTCCTACTATGTTGGATATAGTCCCTCTTGCGAGTTACCCCACCTTCCCTAAATGATATACAATGAGATGGGAGAGTAGGTGGCACACTTGATCAACTTGTCCTTCATGGTAGCTTTGTTGTGTGTTTGTCTACTGTACTATGTTTCTCCCATAATGTGTTTGCTAAATGTTGTTAGATTCTTTTGTATGATCCTTGTTACTCAATTGGTGCAACGTGATGAAGGAATCAAAACTATTGTTCAAATTCTTCTATATGTATCTCTATTCTTCTATGCATTGTTCAATGTTATGTTATAATTGTGCTATTGTTCGTAAATGTTCCTTGTGTAATCTGCTTGGATTCAAGATATGGTAGCACTAATTCTTTTTGGTCTCCATGTCATGGTCCAAAAAATTCTCCTTCGTATATCTTATGGGGATCTTTCCTCCTTTGTGATTGTAGTTCTACTTTCTTTGGGGAATGATGTCAACAATCCAGTGCTAACTGTTTGTTTGTTCATTGATGAAAACATATGGCAAGTACCATGCATGGAAGACTTATGCAGTAAGGATTTAGTATATGTAGCATGGACATGTTATCAACATGATATCATGGATGTAGAGGTTAATTATTAGTACAGACAGTTATGTAGCCAGCTTGTGTCAGTAGTGTTCGTGACAGAGTTACAGGCAGTGTTCTGTGAGTGATTGTCCATACAGTTATCATGGAGCCTTGGGCATTTTGATATCTAATGGATACATATTAGTGATGTTATATTCATGGATGCAGATTTTGATGTGTAGTAGAAGTGAACTTATGCAGTCGCTATTCACCCATTGTAGTTTCCTATGTTTACTCAGAAGAGCTGACAAAGATTATATTGGTAAAGGAGTTGTGCCTATCATTATGGTATGTGTGCTTGGATTAGTGATTGGAGAAGAGTTAAGAATGTTTTTTTAAGAGTGCATGATGTAATTCAGATTGAGGAGAAAGTACCAGTTAATTTGGTAGAGCTGACAGTGTGTAGCATGCGTCTACACTTATTGATCTAGAGAGGTCCCAGTTTGTGTTGCATGCTTAGTATAGCTGACATATATATAATTGGAGAGTGTTATTGTTTCTCTAATATGATTTCAAGGTGGTTCTAACAAGCTGACTTGATTATATCATTTAGAGGAAAGATACTTATAGCTGGTCATTTATGATCGTTAGGAGTATGGCATGAAGATAAAAGATAAGAGCAGAGTAGAGAGTGTGAAATATTATGTCATTAAGAAGAGGTCTATGTGACAGAGAAGATAGAGTGTGCTATTCATTGGAATTGATCAAGACATCAGGTCTACCACATAGTTCACCAAGATCTAGATATAATGTATATCTATTATTCAAAAGGTTACAACCTTCACCCCCTTTGAGCAGTGAGCTCTTGGACAATGCGTCCTCACCCCTAGTAGGGTCAATCATAAAATACTCTTAATAGGATCCAACCTTTGACCAAGTCACTGTACTTATTGCATTTTAAAGATCAACTCCTAACAGGGTTGTAAGATCTTCTAACAAAGGATCATTATACACTAATGCAGTTGATTAGTGGGTGTCGATTCCCATCGGGGTTTTTACCTATTTGGGTTTCCTCGTAACCAAATATTGGTGTTGTGTTCAAGTGTTCTTACATTGTGTTTATGATTAAAGTTTAAGTATACTTAATTGGATAAAGAATTAAAACTAGCAAATAACTGATTCACCCACCCCTCTCAGTTATCTCATGGGACTATTCCTAACAATATATACGTATGTGTGTGTATATATATATATATATGTATGTATATGTATGTATGTATATGTGTGTGTGTGTGTGTCTATATAATATATATATATATATATATATATATATATATATATATATATATATATATATATATATATATATATATATATATATATATATATAATATATATATATATATATATACTATACATATATATATACATATACATACATATACATATATATATATGTATA
>BSBK01003873.1:0-97500 GCA_027943335.1 Chamaecyparis obtusa
TGTATATATATGTATATATATATATATGTATATATATATATATATATATGTATATATATATATATATGTATATATATATATATGTATATATATATGTATATATATATATGTATATACATATTATCTTTATATATATATATATATACATATATATATATGTGTGTGTGTGTGTGTGTGTGTGTATTTTTCATTTACTCCCACCATTTTTTCATACTCGGAAAAATTGGGTACCCGATTAGGCTTGTGCTTTGGTGTCAGGTTTGTCCAGGTGTACTGACACCCAGGCCTACTAAAAAGTCAACATACATTTTCATGCACTTTTGGATGGCTGAAAAGTGGATTTTTTTACATCACCACTTTTTGGCCCCTCATGATCTTGCACATACCCATTATTGAATTTTTTAAAGGTGAAATCTTTAAGTGCTTTAAATTTTTAGGCCAATTTGGATTAATTTTGAAAAACAGGAAAAAAACTTCCAGTTTTTGGCCAAAAAGTGGACTCAACTTCTTGCCGACACCCTTTTGCTAGAAAAGTCTGACTAATTATTAATATCATTTAGAGTGTCATCTAGAGCCTTAAAATCTACCTTCTTCATTAACTTATCCATTGCGATCATATTCATTATTTTTATACTTCTTCAACCTTTTATTTTATGCCTTGATGAATTTCCTATATTGGTTTATGGTATGGTTTTTCATATCAACCAAGTCTAAGATAACTAGTAAGATACATAAGTAGGTAGAATATGCATGTAAGTATTATTTATTAAGTATACTTACATCCTTATTCTACTTGTTTACTAGCCTTATGCATAAGCATATGTATCCACTTGTCTACTTCTTGATCTTTCTATTTCATTGTCTAAAAACTATCCACTTCACCTTTAGTTATAGAAATTGGTATATCTATAGAAGAGTTCAGTGTTCGTGTCACTAGAATTATTAATATTTTACAAAAATATTGAAGTTTCTACAATTATTCTTGGATTTCTTTTCTTTTGTGACTTGATTTGCTACCATCCATAGTTTTAGAGTCTCCAAAGTTGTGTCTAATGAAACCACTTCCTCTTCTCTACTCTATTTTCTCTACTTTATTTTTTTAATTTGAAAGTATTGGGCAGTCATATTTATAACATTCTTATTTATTATGGGTATTATAAATTATGCAATCCTTTCCCTATTTTTGTTCATTCTAATAGAAGAAAATAGTTTAGGTTTTTTTTATAGTGTTCTTTACTTATCTTCAATCATATCATTGCTAGATATAAAAATTGTACTCGTATAGTGCTCCTTTTTATTACAAAATCTAACTTCAGCCAAGTTGGGGTAGGAACCTTTTATAATATTGAGTTTGTAGTTCTCTATTGGTGTACTAGAGGAGGTTTCATAAAATTAGTGTTCTTAGGAAAATGAGGATGAGTAAGTACAAGAGATTTTTTATGGTGGAGGAGAAGAATGAAAGTAAGTACACAAGTTTTTTTATGGAGGAGGATAAGTAAGAGGAGAATGTGTCTACTAGTGGTGAAGAGAAGGAATGGGAGAAGGTACAAGAGAATGTATAAAGGTTTACTATTTAGGAGTAGAAGAAATATAAATTCATGTGTCTCTTCTTTCTTTCCTTTATTTTATTCATCTTCTTCATTCTCAACTGCAATGACCTCCTAGTGGGATCCAATTGTGTTAGGAGGGGATTTTGAAATCTATAAAATATCCATTCCCCCTCTCAATTGTTCTATTTATTTCTAAAAAATTGTTGTAGTCCCTCATTGATCTGTGTTATATCTTTTTGGCTAAGAATTATGGAAGTAGGATCTAGCATATTTGAAGGTAAACCTATGGAAGGAGGTGGAGGAGTTCTTTGCAGATATGTTGTAGTATAAAATTGATCTCTACTTGGATGGTCTATGTATAATTATGGTGTAGGAATGACCATACTGAGTTGAATTCAAATAGATTATCACATTGGTTCAAGCCCAAAGTCATCTATTACACCAATATTTGTAGATTTTTATAATTTTATTTACCTTTAAAGGCCTCATCTTTCTTCTCCAATATTTTATGTGTACATTTTACCTTGGGTCTCTTATATAGTAGAGTATTATTAGCCTTTCCTTTTCTCTTTTGACCCTGTTTTACCCTTTTTTTAAAAATTCTTCTAAAATTGAATCCATCATAAAGTATATCTTTCCACATTCTTACTAATGTCATATATAATGCTCTCCTATGTAGGAGCTTAGCTGAAAAGTGAGAAGGGCATGTTTCCAATATTTTATAAATGATACGTAGGATCCAAAGTATTCCCATCATCTATTATGCCCTCTTGAATATCGTCCATAATTCCTATGTCTTTTATTTTCTTGAGGGTAAGTGTGCAAAATGCCCTCTTCTTGACATCCAAGCTATTATGAAAATTGGCCCTAGAAACTTTCTCCATGGTAGCTTAGCATTTATAAAATTTTCAATAAATACTTTCTCCACTTTAAAATATGGTTAATATGGATCTATTTTGTTATATATCCTCAAGTTTAAGAAGGTGTTCTCCTCTAACATAGTCATGACAAGAGGATCCTCAATGAGGATAGTTTAACCATGCAATATGAGTCACACAATAGAAACAATAACTGAAACAACAAGAGATAGAGAGCATGAAATATCATATATTCACATTAACACAGATTTATGAATTTAGAGATAATTGGCCAGCAACATGTAGACTTACATTCTAGGAATACATGCCTAATTACATAGTGAAAATCCAAACTTATTAGTCCTTCAATCCTTCAGGAGTTAACTATCTAAGAGATCCTTTCCTAAAGATCAATTACATCAATATATAGAGCTTTTACAAGAAATATATCTTCCATGAAAGATCACACTTTCCTAGGTAAGGAAAACATAATACCAAATATAGGCTAGTACCTAAATCACAAGGAACTTAGCAAACATGCTAGTAAACCCAAAACACATCCATAATCTCAAAACATTGAGAAATGCACCACAAACATTCACAAATCATCAAATTTATTTACATGATCAGAAACCTCCAATGTAGCCATTAGAAATGAAGAACACATAGGTTCGAGCAAGAATCCAAGATATCTCCACGGTGAAGAAACATATCAAGGTGTGAAACAAGAAAAAGGTAAAACATGATGTCTGGAACATGCCATGAGATTCACAATAGAAGACGATCCAACTCGAAGGAATTCCACAACAAAACAAAAATTGAAAAAATATGAACAAATTGAAAATAAATATTTTTGGTTGATGCAAGATTGTCATAAACCTAAGATGCTCCCACATCATACACACGGGGTTATTGAAAAGTGAGCCTCTCACTTTGATGCTAAAGGAAAACCTAGATGGTCTACTTCATCTTGAGGAATCCAAGAAGAATTTTCAACTGTTTTGTTCTTCCATTTCATAAGATATTCAAAGTAATGTCCGCCTCTTATGCTTCTACCAAATTTGTGATCCAAAATCTCTTCAATATCATCCAATTGATTCATAGGAAATTGCTTCTCCAACTCTCCACTGTTACCACTGAATTATGTCTCATAATACTCATATAGATATACAATATTTAATATAGGTGATATGTCCTTAGTATCCGACAACTCAAGCTCATATGCATTCCCTGAATCAAATTTCCTCAAGATCTTACAAGGACCAAATTTTCTCATCTTCAACTTATTGTATGTTCCAACTAGAAATTTTCCCTTCCTAAAATATACCATCACTTCATCTCCCACTTGAAATTCCTTATGTCTCCTCTTCTCATATTTCTTCTCCTTATACTTCTAATTCATATCTTCCAAATTTTGTCTACCCTGATCATGCAATGACTTCATGTGATTTGCAAACTCTTCTACTTATACACTCCTTTTACCTTCATGCTTGATGTCTTTCAACTCAAATACACCTTTAGAATTCATGCATGTAATAATGTCAAATGGTGTCTTCCATGCACTCCTATTCACTAAATTTTTATATGCACACTCTAATTGAGAAATGACTAAATCCAAATTCCCAATCTTCTCTCCATCCAAACATCTTAGTAAATTACCCAAACTTTTGGTCACTGCCTCTGTTTGTCCATTGGTCCGTGGGTGAAATATAGAACCATACTTCAAACTAGTATTCATATTCTTCCAAAGTGTCCTCCAAAAATAACAAACAAACTTAGTATCTCTATTTGAAATAATGCTCTTAGGTAACCCATGAAAGCTCACAACTTCATTGAAAAATAGGCATGCTACATGTGTTGCATCTGATGTCTTCTTACAAGGTATGAAATGAGACATCTTTGAAAATTTATCCACAACCACAAATATAGAATCATTGCCTCTCTGTGTTTTAGGAAACCCAAGTATAAAGTCCATGCTTATGTATTCCCAAGGTCTATTTGGTACTATCAAAGGTGTATACAATCCCACATTCTGACTACTTCCTTTGGAAATATGACAAATTCTGCAAGTCTAGTTTTTTTTCCTTAGAACCTTATTAATTTGAGACCAAAAGTAATTCTCACTTACCAAATTCATTGTCTTGTCAATGCCAAAATGTCCTGTTAATCCTTTGCAATGCTTCTCTCTAATCAGATTGTCTCTCATTGAACTCCTAGGCACACACAACTGATTTCCTCTGAATAACATATCCTCTTGAATGAAATAATCCAACCACTTGGTGCGGTCTACTACAACAGGTTCTTTACAATATTTCTAAGGCTCAACAAAATTAGGGTATTCCTCATACAAGGTGTTCAATTCATCAAATCCTAACACCTCAACTCTCATCTTAGTAAAAAAATTCCATCTCTTACTCAAATAATCAACAAATCTATTTGAATTACCACTCCTATGATTTAGAAAAAATGTCTAACTCCACAAGAATTGAACCCATCTCATATGTCTCTAATTTAACTTACCTTAATTGTTCAAATATTGCAATGTTTGATGATCAATATACAACACAAACTCCTTAGGAAACAAATAATGTCTCCACTTCTTCAAAGCTTGAACTATGACATAAAATTCTTGATCATACACTGAATATATTCTCTCGGCATCATTCAAATTCTCACTGAAATAAGAAACAAGTCTTCCTTCTTGACTCAAAACTACTCCAATTGCATTCCCAATTGCATCACAATAAAATTGAAATACCTTACTGAAATCAAGTAATGATAACATAGGTTATTTAGTCACCTTTTATTTCAATAAATCGAAACTCCTATTTTCTCCATTTGTTCACTTAAAATCCTTTCTATCACCTTTTATCATCTTAGTCATAGGACTAGAAACTGAACTTAAAATTTCTAATGAGCTTTAGGTGGTGTTGGTTCCTGGATAGGATTTTACACTCCATGAGACACCAATATGCTTATGACTAATGTTAAGGAGTGGTTAATTCCAAATATGAGAAATCTATAAGCAACTGGACCAACTATAGGGACAAGACTGCCCTCTTCACTTCTAGCTCTACAAAACCAAGGTGGGTACACCTGATCCAATAGATTCAACTCTATTTCTTACTCAATACTAGATCTTACAACAGATGACAGTGAGAAAGTACTAAATAACAACCTATTATTCATTGACTCTCCATCACTGGGGTGAAATAACTGATACCCACAAACATAAAACTAAAAAGATTGAAAGGATAGAAAGGATTTTAACTTGATTTCTTACAAAGTGTAAACAACCATGCCAAACATGTAACAACACAGGGGATACTAGCTTATGATTAGTGCCTCATCCATTGCGCATCACACCTAAAGAAGACATGAAATACAAGAACAACTACTAGATTCATCCAAGAATCCAAGCCATAAACATAGTTAAACATCTCTTACACTACTTACAAATATCCTTCCCGATTGAACCAAATGAATCTATGCTTCACTCAGGGACTTTAACCCAATCCTAGATCAAGGCTGAGAGATAAAACATATACACCAGTAACCTAATGCAATGAGTTGGAAAACTCAAAATTCATCAAGAACAACTAAAGGAGAGATCCAAGAATGAAAAACTATATTAAGTATGTGGACTCAAATCCTTGTATTACAAATTGATTCAGTAATATCATAGACAATATGCAAAAGATACAGAAGGTTTCTCCCTAGTATTGATACAACTAGCAAGAAATGTTACAATTTGGACTGAGGATACACACTTAGCTTTTTAGCTTCCTGTGTCAAGAATTTCCAGCCAGCCCTTTCTAAATGATCACAAAAATCCTTTTATAAGAACAAGGATGCCATAAGAAAATATCATTTAGGGCATTTTTAGGGAAACATAGTCAACCCTAAGACTTACTAAAATATCTCAAAACAAATCTGATACAATTTCAATCTAGAAACATCTTTACAAAATATCTACATCTTTACCCAAATTTGAACCTGGAAAACACAGTCCATTACTACTCTTACCAAACTAGTCAAAACTAATTTTAAATGCCACCATTATGTTCCTCATCTTCTGGCGTTTTTGAAAACATATTATACTGATATATTCTGACAAAAATCAAGCCTCCTTGAAGCATTTCCGTGAGCAACATGTTACCATTTAAAAAATTCGAATTTACTATATAGTTGAAACTATATCATTTATTTTAATTTGTTTTCTACAGACTTTGAAATTTGAGGTGGGCCCACAAGCTACTTGGCATCACCTGATTCAATGATCCAGCCACCTCATCACCCTACTGGACTGGTCAGCACACCCCTGCCACATGTCACTCTCCAGTCGGTTGGCCTCGCTGATTGTGCATCTATTTGACAGTTCATCGAATGACATGTGTCGCACTGTCGTTCTTCCGTAATGGTTAAATAGTGAGCATCTTTCTTTTGCGCTTTAGCAATGATCATTGGATCGGCATGCATCCCAAGGCGGCTGACCAACTGCTTGAGTTTTGTTTTGTCACTGCCCTGTGCGAGGTGTTACATTTTGATTGGTCCCACGAATCCACCGGGTGTTTGATTGTACCATTTTGGCCATGTCAACAGGTGACACTTGTCACCCCATCACTATACCACCAAGGTATCTTCTTTGTAACTCCATCTTAGCGGATCAGTGACGATCGTCAATCTGGGCACGCATCTCAAGGAGCTCGGATCTGCATGCTATCAAAAATTTATTACCTTCCATCTGGGACCGCATGCCAAGTCACTTTCCTCATCACCTTCCAACCAAGCACCTTGATCCACATGTGTATGAGAAAGCGTTCCAATGGGGCGTCCTCACTTGGACACTAGTCTAGTGTGTGCTTTTCATTTTAAACAATCTATTTCTTATACCCATCGTGAATGTGGAACTAAGTCCTTTTTCAAATATAACAATTTCCTTTCAAAAATATGGCCTTGAGACACGCGCCCAATTGGCCCCACCAGAAGGCCTCCACTTGCCTTCCTCCTACTTCACTTCACTAAGCACATGAGTGTCCATGTATTTAAAATTTTCTTTGTTATATAGCTGTGTGAATGTGGGACATACAATTTTCATACATGTAGGCCCATTTAGTAGCTCATCTCGCCATTCTCTGCAAACATTTTATTTTGTTTATGGGTTGAGCAATAGTGCACACACGGAGAAGCCTACAAATCACCCTAGTACCAGACATGTACCCCTCCAAACCCCGCATACACAACACTGAAAGAAGAGTGCATAAGGAGAAGAAGCACTTCGCAAGGGAGGATACACATCAAGGGAGGGAACACAATACACTTGTGGGTGTGTGCAACATCACAAAAGCTTGGTACATGCTAGTGCGACAACGCCAACAAGTAGAGAAATACGCAGGCTTCTCTGCCACATGCGCACATGCTTGAGTGCGCCAGCAGTTATTTTTCTAAAATGTATGCAGTCCCTTCTTGGCCTCTGGAGGATTTTCAAATAACTCCTTCACACTAGGTAGGTGTTTGGCAGTCCCAGAATATCTGTAGCCTGGACCCCCAGCGCTCTTGACTATCATCCTTGCTTCGCTATTGATGGCCTCAATTCTCTACCATTCTTTTAGCGCCCTAGGCTGCATCTCCTCCTCATTCGAACCAGCACTTAGCAATCGTAGGTCCTCTTTGTTGCACAGGCTTACAAATATCCCTTACGTACAACCTTGTTTCTCTTCACATTAACATTTCGTAACCCACATAGCACCTTATATTTGGTGGGAATAACATACCAAAACAAGACATGCCTCCCAACCGCACAAACATTCAATATGGAGGCCCACATTTGCACAAAGGAAACTTACGCAATCCAGTATGAAAACTCACGCAAGGGACGAAAGCCTTATGCTGGAAAATGCACATTGGAAACACATGATATGCTCAGTCTATTTGTCAAGTGCATGTTAGGCTTGGAGAGTGCACAGCCCATAAGACATTGGGGGCACATTACATGAGTATCTGAGAGGAAAAATAGGTCTCAAAGGATTATTTGGGGGCTCATCTGTTTGCGCCTTATCTTCAATGAGAGCAATTTTTTATCTTGTATCTTCACCATATATATTGTTTCCTCCTCCTTCACATTGTGGCCTAAGAACGAATGCCCTTAGTCTTGCAATTGCATTATGTACAATTTTTGCACTGTAATCCAAGCTCCATAACCTATCAAAGCATTTTTGAAGTTTGAGAGAATCATCGGTATTATTGACAAATCTTTCAAAGACATTGGGTTTAGCCAATGCTTGTTAAATCCCTTCGAGCCAACTAGATGGTATGAAATTGATGGGAAATTGACGGTAAATGACATCCCCAACATCAACTTGGCCCTGAGGTAAACAATAGAAACAACTCATTGTCTTGTGCCAAGATAGAAGAAGAGACAACATTGATTTGTACATTTCCATTTTATTAAAAATCTCCTTCCGTATTAATCTCAGCTTAAAAAGTCTTTACCTGAAGTAATGTTTGCCAGAGCCTGATCTACCAGTAAAGCATGTTGACGATCTTCACAAATACTGACATCAAGTGGTTTGTCTCGCCTGGAAACAATCGCACTTCATTATACATTTCTCGTAATTTCTTCAAAAATATAATGCAATGAGGATGACAAAGCTCCCTTTTTAGAATAAGATGAGGCAGGCTGGACCCCAAGCGGGTCTGGCCTAGAAAATTTTTGAACTCAAACAACTAGCGCTGAAAATGATCTAGAACATCTGGCACCTGCGAACGGATCCGACCCAGATAACCGGGAACCCTTAAAAACTTCAAATTCTACCATTTCGCCAATCGCCAAAAATGAATAAATTGCTTTTAATCGTGCCATTAAATCACTGATGAAAACTTGTCGCTAGAAGCTGAAAGTTGGCAGATACAGACTTTGTACCACAGACAAACATCCTGCCAAATGGATTTGCCAAACAATAAACGAGGTAGAAGATTTTAAAAGTCAAAATACCCGTTCAGAAATGTCGGAAAACCATAAACTAAAAACATTGTCGACTGCCTCAGAAAGAGATGATCTAAAAATATCAAAAGACGAACTGAAGATGAGCCACTGAAACTGGTAGAAGAACCATCAACAAAGATTGCAACAAAATAATCCTCAACTGAAGGTGCTCATCTGCTCAAAAGCTACGAATTTTTGAAAATGGTTACTTTACAAAATTATTCCAGGCACACCTTTTATCAATCTTGAACACCTTTTTACTGGCCTTGCAATTACATCAATCAAAACCCTCACGGTCTGAAACCTTGGACGAAGATTCTCTCTCATACACAGAAAATAAGTCCATGATTAGATTCATCAAATGATCAACTGATTGTCAATTATTAACCTTCAAAGTCGGCCACTTAAAACATCCTGAACTGAAAACCATGAAACCGTAGAAATTGTATTTGGAATTGATCGAGCAAAGTGATCAAACAGATTCGTCAAAATTTGAAACTTATCATGGAGAATCACTTTTACATCTACATTATGGATCAACCTTCAATTATGCTTGACCTCGATCTAGGTGCAAATGGAAAGATCTCAAAGTGAGTCACTCAGAAGACTGAACTATGCATTGCTGAAGAAACTCAACAATTTGCATACTGAATGTCCCTGGCAAACACGTCAAACAGACACATGGGGAGCTAAAAATTGGCATGAACATTCTTTCTTATGCATAAAACATGATGCAATAACCCGCACATCTTGATCAATCACAGAGCACTTAATGTAGTTATCCGAACATGGCCTCCGACTAAACTGTGCAACTGATCTTCATTAAAATGTTAGAAACTGCAAACGGAATCCGATTGGCAAACTGGGCTAATGGATTCATCATGGCTTGAGAACTGAAACACAAGAATTATTTGACCACTGGAATATGATGCAAAAGGAATTTTCTCAATAGGGTCAACTGGGTCAGAGATATGACTGGTCAAACAGGCCCTTCCAGAAATTTGAACAATTACACAAGTGCATGATAATAACAAACTACCAACTTTGAGGGGTTCAAAACCTAATCAAACGGATTTGAAATGACTTGAAAATTCGAACATAGGTTCTTTGATATGCATACCAAACATCCTCAAAGTGGCGGGTCATGAAACATTTCTAGGCACAAGATATTCAAATGCAAACAGGGCCTGCTACATCGATTTGGCACTTAGACAAAAATGCAGATTTAGGTGAACACCTGAAAATGACTACTCCGTAAACATTTCATATTTTAAATTTAGGAGCTGGAACCCATTGCATATCTCAAAAGAAAAGTGTTGAACCTGCTCCCCAAGCTGTATCTAATGAAATTCATCAAGCCTATGTTTGTATGCACTTGAACTAAGGTCCTTTAAACCGTCCTTTGAAGGGCACAAACCCTGCCCTAGGAAGATCTTCTGATTATGGGATCATAACTTTACGGATTTTTCATAGCTCCAACAGGTGGAAACTAGCCAATCCATGCAATGATCTTACCTCCCCAACACTTTTAGGTGTAGGCCATTAAAATTTTTATTTTACTTTCTCAGGGTCCATCTTCAATTCATTAGCAGATATCATAAATCCCAAATATACTATCTCTTTCTTCATGAAACTACACTTCTTAATATTTATCAAAAACTTCTCTTCTTTCAACCTCTGTAATACTAGTCCCAAATGCATCAAATGATCCTCTTTTGGCTTACTGAAAGTTGGAATGTCATCCAAATGTACAATAAAAAACTTACCCAATAATTTCTTCAATACTTCATTCATCAATCTCATGAAAGTACTCAGTGCATTGGTCAGTCGAAAAGGCATCACCAACCATTTATACAATCCTTTGTTTATCTTGAATGTAGTCTTTCACTCATCACCTTCTCTAATTCTGATTTGATGATATCCACTCTTCAATTCTATCTTTGTGAAATATCTAGCTCCATTCAAACAATCCATTATGTCATCCATCCCAGGTAAGGGAAACGTATACTTAATTGTGATTTGGTTAATTTCTCTATAATTAGTACACATTCTCCACTCTCCATTCTTATTAGGTGCCAATACCAAAGGTACTACACAAGGACTTAGAATTTCTATGACCAAAGCCTTCTTCAACAAATCTTACACTTGTTTATTCATCTCCTCATTCTCTACATGTGTCATTCGATGTGCTGGTTTATTTGGAAAACTAGCTCCTGGAATCAGATCCATCCAATGATTGATACTCCTCACAAGTGACAATCTATCAAGTACATTATATGAGATTATGTCTTCGTACTCTATTAGTAATTCCTTAACTTCCTCTGGTTTTCCTTCTTCTTGTCCTAAATCAAATTTCGTAGAAATCAAATCATAACACATACTTTCACTCTTCAAACCATCCAAGAATCATCTTCCTTCAACCAAACAAATTCTAACACTAGTACAAATATCACTCTTAGGAGTCTCTTCCAAAGGCAACAATACTTGGTTCATTCCATTAGCAACAATAATATATATATTCTTCCTACCATCATGAAATGCTTGTCTATCCTACTACCATAGTCTACCCAACAAGATATGACACACATCCAATGGCATAATATCACATATAACTTTACTATGATAAGATCCAATCTTAAATTTTACCAAACATTGTTCATTTAACAGTACCTTATGATCATCTTAGATCCATTCGATTTGATAGGCTTTAGGATGCTTCAATCTTTGCAACTTCAATTTTTTTCATGAATTCCTATTAAGCTAGGTTATCTAAACTACCACTGTGAATGATCACTTTGTAACATTTTCCATTAATTTTGTATCTTGTCTTAAATAAACTCTTCATCTACAAGGTTTCTTGATCTATCTCATTCTAACATAGGGGGCTCTCCTTACCATCAATGCTTCTCCATCTTCAAGTTGATTCAAAGATCCACTAGGTTCATCTTCAACAAAATAATTTATGCCACTATTTTCAATCCTCTTGTTTGAATTCCCTTATGTACATTCAAAGGATCTATGACCTTCTCCACAACACTTGAAACAAGTTCCTCTAAACATTCTTCTATCATCTCTCCTATAGCTACTCTTTCCAGCATTCTTATGGAAGTTTCTATCATCCCTTCAATGCGAACTCTCCTCTTATCTAACAACCTTGTCCTTATTCTGATCTACATAAGATCTTCCTTCTTCAATGAATCTTCCTCTTTGAAATCTTCCACCTCTTCCTCTTTGTCTTTGTTCATGCCTTTTGTTCAACTTTTTCTCAGCCTTTAGGGAATATTGGTAAGCCTCTTCTATACTCTACAACTTGACCAAACTGATCTCCTCATGTATTGACACTCTTAATATATTAAGATACCTTGAAACCCTCTCAAAATCAACCTCATTATGACCATATCTGATGTCCAACTTGTGTAATTCCTTTGTATACTCCTTCACACTAGATTCCTTCTTCTTTAGGTTCTACAGCTTCCAAAAAAAATTCACTTGGTAATCATCAGGTAAGAACTTTACCTTCAACTTATTTACCATCCTATCCCATGATTTGATCTTTTCCTTAACTCTTCTTTTCCTATCAGTTTGCAGATGTTCCCACCACAATGATCCATGTCCTCTCAACTTTGTGCAAGCATATTTTACCTTCTTGTCTTCACTTGTACCTTCAAAATCAAAGTATTTCTCCATATTTGTGATCCAATCAAGTAATTCATCTAAATCCAACTTACCATCATAGTCTGGTGGATTGAAATGTGGTCTTGCATTTAACCTAGTTAGGACTCCTAGGAATCCATCATCTCTTTGATCAAGTTCAGTTTTCTCTTCTTCCTCTATTTCCTCTTCTTCTTCATCATTTACATCATCTACATGAAGACCTCTTCTCTAGGCCATTTCTACAACTTCTAATATGGTTGTAATTTGTCTCAACATATCCAAAAATGCTAGATTTGCATCTCTCCTTCCTCCACATCTAACATTTCCTATCTAAGCCATCTTGTGCAAGTCCTTTGCAATTACAGGTTAGATCCTCTCTCTTACACCCCACACAAAATATTTCTAGGGCTTCACAATCTCATTAAATGGAATTCAACTACCACAAGAATGAAACTTCGCTTTGGTACCACTTGACGTAGTCACGAAGAGAGGTTCCTCAATGAGGATAGTCTAACTGTGCAACACGAGTCACATAGCAAAAACAACAACCAAAATAATAATAAGAGATATAGAGCATGCAAGTTTGGATATTTGCATTAACACATATTTATAAATTCATATATAATTGGCCAGCAACATGCAAGCTTACATTCTAGGCATACAAGCCTTCTTACAGAATGAAAATCTAGACTTATTCATCTTTCAATCCTTCAATAGTTAACTATGTAAAAGATCCTTTCCTATATAACAATTACATCAATACCTAGAGTTTTCACAAGAAACATGTCGACCAAGAAAGATCACACTTTCTCATGTAAGGAAAATGTAATACCAAATATAGGCCATGACCTAAATCACAAGGAACTCAACCAACACCCTAAGAAATCCAAAACACACCCATAGGTAGGTTAGCCACAAGCTCAGGAACATTGTGCAATGTGCCATGAAGTTTCAGAAATCATGGAATTTCTTTGCATGATTAGAAACCTCCAACATAGATGTTAGACATGAAGAACACACAGGTCTGCATAAGAATCCAAGATATCTCTATGGTGAAGAAACAGATCAAGGTATAAACCTAGACAAAGATAAAACATGATGTCTCAAACATGCCATGAGGCTCACAACAACAAACGAGCCAACTCGAAGGAATGCCATGACAAACACAGAAACTGACAAAACATTCATCTAACAAATTGAAAATAAATATTTTTGGTTGATGCAAGATTGTCATGAACCCAAGATGCTCCTGCATACTCCTCCTTAGATGTTGTAGCATAGACTATTTTGGGGTGGGAGTAATAGCCCAAAGAAAAGGGAGATTGCACTCTAGGCTTATGATTTTCTACACATGTATTATGTATCTATAAAATTGCTATGTGAATTCTAATAATATCACATTGTCACTAAGAAATGTGGGGAGGAAAAATGAGGCCCTTAAAAATTTGACTATTATGATGGATGAGGACATTGGGAATTGAATAAACTAGTATTCCTATCCTGATATCAATTTATTGCTTCAAAAACAATTCTAATGGGTTCTTTCAACCCTATGTAATATGACTAATAAATCTAATAACAAGATTGCTAAGAGGTTTACAAAAAATATTGTTGTGATTCAAAGTATGAACTCTGAGGACTATTATATTTTAAAAGAGATGTTTTAAAACCTAAGAAAATAACCAAAGTTTTAGAGGAACTCTTTGGATGTATATATTTTCACCAAAAACAAATTCATATCTTACTCTATATGTCTACTTCAAGAGTCACCTTAGAATTAGAACTTGGAACCTTACTCATTATTGCTACTACTTTTAGGTCACGTGTCAAACTAAGAACTTGGAACAATGTCCCGAGTTCCAATTGAGCCTTGAGACCTAGTTGGAGGTGATAAATAGTTCCAAGAGTGATAAGATATGAAGAGATGTAGAAGTCAAGAGTCAAGTGGATCTTGGAACATAGAATTAAGTTCTTAGTTCTTGTCAAGCTTTGAGATATGATATGAAGTGTATGAGGAAATTTGTATGCAAAGAAGTCATATGAACTTTCTCTAATAGAAAAGAGTGAAGTGGGTGGAAGAAATTGGGTTAGAAGTCATGGGAGGAACATGGAACCAAGTTCCAACAAGACTTTGACACCTAGTTAGGTACCAAAAAAGGGAAGAATGAGAAAAAGGGAGAGTCGGGATGAAGGAGAAAGTTGGAACCTAGAGCCTCTCACAAAGAGATAAAAGTAAGTGATCAGAACTCACAACTCAATAGGAACCTAAAGAGTTTCAGAGACTTAGAAAGTTTTTGAACCTCTCAAAAAGAGATAAAGAAACAAAAACATTAAGGAAAAATCCAAAATAGGGACCCACCAAAACAAATCAAAGGGGAGAACAAAAGATGGAACCAAGGAGGTCCCCATAATTTGTAAGCAAAAAGAGATGGGTGTATATGCCAAACATAACAAACACAACTTCACGCATTTATCCTCTAGTCTTAAATAATCATCTAAAATCATTTCCATGACTTGAGATTATTGTTTTCAATCATTTTTCAATTTGTGGGAGTGGATATGAAGGAATATAACTTTCTATTATAAGTTAAAAGCTCTTAAAGTTTTCCAAATGCTACCAAATCTTTAAACATTTAAAGAAAATGTTAAAAAAAATCAAAAGTCATTAACAGATCACACAAGACAAATTCACAATAATAGGTTAGCCAAACTAATAAACTCATCACTACACAAAATCACCCAAATTTTCCAATCTAGAAACAATCATCAATCTATCATCTATAGTTATCAATTCCAAATCTCCATCACTATTTGTACATCTATCCATTATGAAATCTCAAACTCCATGATCAATCAACCTAAATTAATTGAATATACCACCAAAAACCTTCTAGGAGATGATGCCCACATTTATTTCGTGGAAATTTATGCCATGTATGTCCATATTCGATTGAATTACATTTTTGACCTTTTATTGTACGTCACAATCTCCTCATCAAGTGAGGTATTGATTACATACATATTGATTCCATTGGGGATTGGTCTCTAGTATAAATTTGACTTTGTTTCCCTCAAGAAAAACACGTAATCTTTTGGAGTGTAGGAATAAAATATGTATCTATTATTATTATTAAGACACGCGCGAAGAAAATGAGGAGAGGAGAAAGTGAGAGGCCGCGTATAATTGAACGAGTCAAAAACAGGGAAGGAAGCTTCATCGAATACATGGATTTCTTATAGAATAAAGTCGTGGGCCAAAACTAAGGAAAAAGGGCTGTCATATCCTTTTATGTAACTTAAACTATAGGCGAAGAGTCACTCTATTTTTTAAGTTTCCATGCCCTTCAATTTGAGAAAACTTTCTATTGGTTATAATGGAAGTCCTTATGGGTGTTCTTATGATAATATTGACTTTCAATATTGTATCTCTTTTTCTAAGTTTTGTTTTGTTTTTTCTGGTTGAATTTTAAGTCTCTTCTTTTTTTACATTTTAAAATTCTAAAGGTGACTTTTAGTATCACACTTTTTTCTAATGTAAGTATACATAAGGTGAATGAATTTTATAATGAAAATATAGCATAAAAGATTTACCACTTATAATAGAATCACGCTAATTAAGCTTTATTGTGGACACAATTCAATCTCAAGTTCTAGAATGATTAGGATCTATTTTTCTTTAATATTTGATTAGGAATTGAATGCTAGATTTTGATTCTTGGCTCTCTATGAAAACATATCAACAATTGAAATTGACATCACATAAAATTCAATGTAAGCCCCCATCCACCTCCATTATTTCAATTGTATTCATTGTAATCTTACTCAAATAAATTACTCTTAGTCAACCTCAACCTCAACCTCAACTTCAACCTCAACTTCATTGTGGACACAATTCAATCTCAAGTTCTAGAATGATTAGGATCCATTTTTCTTTAATATTTGATCAGGAATTGAATGCTAGATTTTGATTCTTGGCTCTCTATGAAAACATATCAACAATCGAAACTGACATCACATAAAATTCAATGTAAGCCCCCATCCACCTCCATTATTTCAATTGTATTCATTGTAATCTTACTCAAATAAATTACTCTTAGTCAACCTCAACCTCAACCTCAACTTCAACCTCAACTTCATTGTGGACACAATTCAATCTCAAGTTCTAGAATGATTAGGATCCATTTTTCTTTAATATTTGATCAAGAATTCAATTCTAGATTTTGATTCTTGGCTCTCTATGAAAACATATCAACAATCGAAACTGACATCACATAAAATTCAATGTAAGCCCCCATCCACCTCCATTATTTCAATTGTATTCATTGTAATCTTACTCAAATAAATTACTCTTAGTCAACCTCAACCTCAACCTCAACCTCAACTTCAACCTCAACTTCATTGTGGACACAATTCAATCTCAAGTTCTAGAATGATTAGGATCCATTTTTCTTTAATATTTGATCAAGAATTCAATTCTAGATTTTGATTCTTGGCTACTTATGAAAACATATCAATAGTCAAATCCGACATCACATAAAATTCAAAGTAAGTCCCCATTCGCCTCCATTATTTCAATTGTATTCATCGTATTCTTACTCAGATAAATTACTCTTAGTTAGTCAACCTCAACTTCAACTCGACAATTTTAATTGGGGGTTTGATAATTAGACCATGTCATCTAGATTAAATATAGGGCTTACATTACCTCCCTACATTTTAGTGAGCTTGTAACCTACATACCTATCTACTAGGACATAATTGTCAAACATGTTTTCTTAAATTTGTGCATCTCTACTTCAATGTATGAACATTATTATGAATCCTTTTTAGCATTTTCATTCATCATACACACACAAATTTGGATTCATGAAGATAGGCCCCTTCTTTGTATATCAGTCACCATGATAGCTTCATCTCTACCAATTCATACTTTAGAATGATTTGGTTGGTAACGAAGATGATTTTTTTCTTAATGATTTGATGCCCTCTTCTAGGATATATTCACTTTCTAAAATAATACTCAAACTTAATTATGCTTGATAGTGTTTGCATGTACACACTTTCTAATATATTTATCTTCATTTCATATACACTTAATTGTATAATGGTGTGATATATATTTTGATGCTATTTTTTTCTTATATCATTGTTTAAAGGACCTTGTGTACATGAAGTCATGAGTTGATCTAGATTTTCTATTTTGCATATTTTATATTTCCATCCTCTAGTACTACTTGTAATACCCCAAAATTGGCACCTATTTAATTTCATCAATTTTGGTGCATTATCTCGATTTTACATCACCAAAGTCCTAGTTCCCTAGGCAATTTTCTCTCTCCTGCTTGACTTTACTTGACTTGATGTCAGTTGCAAAGACCCTAAATTGCAATAATCAAACGCTAAAATAATTCCTAAGTCCTAGACTTTATTTGGCTAAATAATCTCTATGATAAGTTAATTTAATTATGAAGTCCTAAGTACTTTTAATTAAATTAAACTCCACCCCCTTTAGCTAAATACCCTTGAAAGGAATTAATAAATATTTAGTTAATTGAATGGACACCTCTTTATTTGAATTTAATAATTCAAATTACTCGAAAGGTCACTCCCCACATGTGGCAAATTCCATTCTTTTAATTAAATAATTCATTGTCTTTTTGTCTCAATTAGGAATGAAGAGTCCACCGTTTCAAATCAAGAAACTCTTCATTCCTCTTCTGGCTTGGTCTATTTAATGAACCTCTTTTTCTCATTCAAGAGAGCAATTTTTTAGAGCATCCTTACTATAGCACTTTTTAGTCTCATATCTCATTATTTTCAAAGCTCTTTTATTGCATTATCTAGTTTAATTTCTCATATTAGTGTAATTGCATTTCACATTTAGATTAAATTTGCTTACTTGTTCTTAGTCTAATATCATCTTTATTTCAAAATCAAATAAAAATCTGCATTTCATATTTCTTTCAAGTATCTTAGATTAATTGCATCTCATTTTAGTTTAATTTCAATTAGATTGCTCATTTTCATGCTTTTGAAAATCCTCCATTGTTGAATTGGTCTCCCGGCTGTTGGCTCTCATTCTGAGAGTATTCAAACACCCCATTCACATAGGAGGCAACAGGTCGCCTCACCATGGAATTTGGATTGAGTTCTCCATACTCTCTCCCAAATTCTATCAAGTGAATAATGACCATGTTGTGTTGTGCCTGATTTAGAGGTCACATTCAGTCACATACATTTTGGCGCCCACCGTGGGGCAAAAAAGATCAATTTCTGGCCTCATTCTTCATTGGTTTTTCAGCTTTAGTGTTGGTTTCATGCCTTGTACGGCCATTTACAGCTTGAAAAAATCTTAATATAGTAATGGATGGATAGAATGATGAATCCTCTTTCTCATGATTTTGGTTTGGTTTATTTTTATTGAGAAATGAATAAGTTATGATCATTTTGGTGAAATTGGGTATTTGCAGATTTGAGATTCTCTGAATACAGTTAGATTGAAATGTCTGGTGCGGAAAAAATATGAACAATCAAGATCTATAATAATATTCATTGGAAAGATAAGTGAATTAGCTTTCATTTCCTTTTGGTTTGAGTTATTTTTATGTATAATTGTGAAAGTTATGGGCATTTGAGTGAAAACTGGTTTTTAACAATCTGCATTGGAGTTGCAGGTAATGATTTATTCTTAGAAAATGATTTATAAATGGGAAAAATAAATGTCTTACATATTTGGAAACTAGATTCATTAATAGTTACTATGAAATTGGTTTGGTTTCATTTGGATTCATTTTTATAAAGATATGTGATTTCCTAGGCAGAGTTTGGTGTTTTAAATCTGATTTATGACAGAAAAATGGCAGTCTGAAAAGGTTATTGTTTGGGGAACCAAATTGAATCATAAGACCTTGTAATCTTGGGAAATAGTAGTTCTTGATGTTGGCTAAAAACTTCATTCTTTACATAAATTTTAATATTGTGATTTTATGGGTCAAATAAATCAATCTTTAAAGACTGTCTTGAAGACAACAATATTACATATCTTACGGTTTGCCATTGATTTGTCTTGATTATATACTTTTGAATGTGTGCTAAATGCTGGATTGCAGATCTTTGGACCTAAGGTGAGTTCTTAAAATCTCTATAACATTTAGACTTTGAGATTAAAATTGAACCTCTCATGTGTTTGGCTTGAGTGTTTACATGCTTTCATAGAACACATTTTAATTGATGCTCTTAATGGGAAATGAATGAAAATAGATTTGCTTTCATACAAGTTTATGTTTAAGTGAATGCTTGTGTTTAAACATTGAGTAATTCTTAGTTTCAAATATCAAAATATCTCATTGAGTAATCTAGGGCATGGATTCATTCTTAGTTTACATGAAGAGTTAAATGCACCACTTTGTGGACTCACTTCATGTTTACTTGGAAAGTTAAATATTCCATGATTCAAACCCTCTTGCACTTATGAGTAGTATTGATTAGCAGTCTTAGATTACTTGTGATTGATCTAGATTGCTATCTTGGGTTATTGGACTCGCTAATCTGCCGGCCCCTCATTTCTGCCCTGTGGTTGCAATCCCAGCGCCACATTAAAGGGGAGGGGTCTATAGGAAAGAAGCGTTAATTGTTCCACTTGGCAACCCTTTTGTGCTTTTTGGAACTCACTTATTTTCTAGGGTGTGGACTCACTTTGAGTTTGTGTGAGGAGTTAAATGCACCACTTTGTGGACTCACCTCACATTTACTTGAAGGGTTAAGTGTTCCACCTTTAGTGCTTTTCAATACTTTTTTATAGAGAATTACTTACTTTTCATTTTTTTTAGAAGGCCTGCTTGGGGATTTCATCACCTCAAGGGACGACCTTAACTCCCGTGTTCCGGCGGAGTATAAATATCGGGAGGTGAATCCAAAGACACCTCTCTTGGGAATGAGTTAGATTTCACTCTTGGCTAAGCCTCAAAGAACTTTATACCTTTGAGAAGTGAAGGAGGAGATTTGGGTTACCGTCTCCCCCCGGCTGTGTGATTTCTAATTCTTCTCATCTACGAATTTGTGCCTCACGTACCTTGCGTATATCGAGGACTCCCTTTAGAAAATCCATGTATATCCTTGTAGACAACTTGCTAGGATGTTGTTGTGTTTTAAGTGCCTGCTAAAACATTCTCAAGAACATACACAAGTAGAGTCCTTAGGGAGTAGAAATACTAAGTCACTATTCATGTTGGTGCGCAAGGTTGCTTTGTCCCTTGCCCATTGCTTGAAGACTGTTTGCTTGAACTCCTTGATTGCTGTCTTATGTGCTTGATCAATGACATAAATCTAATCTGCCTTCTGTCTGTGATCTATTTTTCTATTTTCCTGTCGTTCACCGTCAAAAACTAGTTGTCTTGAGTTAGGAATCGATCGATCTTTGCTTTGACTCGTATTGTCTCTCATTAGTCTACCTTATCTCATTGTGCTCTTGTACCTTACGTTGCGATTGTCTTATCTCGGCTATTCTAGCCATCTCTTTTTGACAATTCGTACCAGGTTCATCTTGCATCTTGGTTGTTCTAGCCATTTATCTCCTTTTCGTTATCTTAGAGACAGAGTCTAGCTTTATCCCGAATCTTTTCTCATTACATCTTCGTCTATGACTGTCACGACTCGAAGTGGCAAGACTTATCCCATTCAGAATGCTGATCAAGATCAAAGTAAACCTTGTAATCGAGACATAGGTCATTCTGAATCTATTGCAAAATCTAAACTTCGTGAGGAATCCTCACATTCTTCGTCATTCCAAGAGCATTACAATCCATTGTTTCAGATACAGTCTGACTTACTATTTCAAGAATATTATAACCCATTGTTTGAAGACCAGCAAGACTCTGAAGGGTCACTTTCTAAAATTAAACCTATTGATCCTTTTGAACCTATCAACTCTTTCATGATCTCTCATAATACTACCAACAAGATGGGAGATCCAAAACCTTCAAAGTTGGTTTTCAATCTCAGCTCTAACATGCCAAAACCTTCAAAGTTGGTTTTCAATCTCAGCTCTAACATGCCAAAACCCTCAAAGTCTATCTTTAATCTTAGCTCTAGCATGCAAACAGTCAATGCCACTAAGAAGGCTACAACAGAAGCTCAACCACCTTCTAGATTTGCTAGAAACAAACCTTGGATCCCTCATTGTGACATGATCATTGCTCCAGGGAGAAAGGATACTCCTAAACCCAAAAATCCCTTTTTCTTGCGAGGCCCTGCATCTCCCTCTTATAACTCCACACAGTCTCCAGCTTGTGTGAATGCTATCACTCGATCTCGTGCAAAGATTGTTCTCAAAGGTCCCGAACCTTCGACATCTAGACCAAAACTATCTATGGATAAAGCCCTCACTAAGGCAAACGTCCCCAAAGATCTCAATCTCGACCAGTTTCAATCTATGGTGGGTCATTTGACCTCACCTCATTATTTATCCTTCCCTGAAGAAGATGATCACTTGCTGAGCCACCCGTATAATGCTCTCCTGCATACTGAAGTTATGACAGGCCCCAAGAGTATCCCTCACGTCCTCATTGAAAATAGTGCTAGCCAAAATACTTGCTCTGCTAAGATGCTTACCCAAGCAACAGACAGCTTTGTTCCTGCCAATAGAGAGTCCATTGAGTTCTATGATGCTAAGCTAAAAGAAATAGAAAAGACCTTGAAGATCAAAGATATTGGCATGGGGGAATATCAAATTGAGTCCATGTTGACATTGACAACTCTCCCTCCATCTCCATGTTCCTATGAAGAACCCTCTGAAGATAGATTTGGTATTGGCTATCAGAGTGATGAGCTTGACCAACCTAGCTATAGCTTTCACTCATGCAAGGATTCAGATAATGAAGAAACACAGATTCAGCCTATGACACATGAAAGATCTTTGAATGTTCAAAATTCTAATTTAGACTACCAGAAAGAGTCTTATCTACCTTCTCAAGTGCTTCAGGAACATGATTTTGGTCCTCACCAGGAGGATTTTATACACTCTACTGAACAGATTTATACTACTACAGCTACTACTGAATATGTCACTGCCTCTAATGGCACACATACTGATTGGGAGCAACTATTGGATGCTTCCCTTATCTTTGGTATGCCTCAAGGTATGCCTATTCTAGATTGTTCTACCACTTCTACTGTTGAACAAAATCCTACTACTGCCGATTCCAATGATACACATATTGACTGGGAGCAACTGTTGGATGCTTCCCTTATCTTTGGTATGCCTCAAGGTATGCCTACTCTGGATTGTTCCACCACTTCTGCTATTGAACAGACTCCTACTATTTCCATCTCCAATGGCACACATACTGATTGGGAGCAACTGTTGGATGCTTCCCTCCTCTTGGGTATGCCTCAAGGTATGTCTATTCCAGATTACTCTGCTGCTTCTACTACTGAACAAGATCCTGCTGTTGAAGAAACATTTCCTTTGACAGATGATAGTGATGAAGAAAGTCTGCCTCTGACTATGTCTCTAGCTGAATGGGACTCCATTTCAGATGCTACTACGAAAATACCAGTTGATGCTATGCACTTATATGCTAGTCTTAACAACTCAGAAAGAGGAGAAAGTTATGATCCTCCAGATCAAGCTATTGATGATGATCCTTTCCACCCTCCTGTGGAGATCATTCCTATGCCTCCTAGGCCATCTGTTCCAAGTTATACTCCTACTACTCCTACAAATCATGGGTATGTAAGACCCCATTCTATTACAGCTTCATGGAATATTGGTAGATCCAAAATTGAAATGGTTCCTATTCGTGCACTCTTACCAGCTGAAAGGGGACCTAACTTTTGGAATAGACCATCTTGGTTAGGCTCACATAATATTCCTCCAAACTTATCTGACTCTTCTAAGATGACTCACAATCGACAATGCTCTATGGAAGATTACTTTCTTGATCTACCTGATGCATTCATGAATGATGAGGATGATACTGATATATTTACACTTGAGCCCATCCCATTGATTTCTCTTCCCCCTTCATCTCCCAGAAAAGTGTCTCATCCACTTCTATTTCCACCTCTCCACCTAAACCAGTCATATAAGCCTTTTTCATCCACAATTCCTGAGTCTTTTGGAAGTAACTTGGATGTGCAACATAAAAACAAAAATAATGAGAATCCACTTATATCTCAAGGTCACCATGTCCCATCTAATCGACATGTGACTATGAAGAAAGGAAAGAAACAAAGGTGTTCAAAAGACCGCAAAGGTCCTCAAAAAGAAGAAGACAATCAAAAGCCAGAAAATAAAATAAAAAATGGATCTCGAAATCCATTCTATAGGCATTGTCATCAAAAGCACCTCAAAGTAAAGAAGAAAAAGTTCAAAAGCTATGTGGATTCCAAAGAAAGAAAAAAACAAAGTTGTCATTCGAGCTTCCAAAATTCTCATACTTCCCTCCATTCCATCGCCCTTGCCTCTCATACTTTACCCTCTTCACTCCATCTTGCCTTTTCCCAAAGTGCATATCAGTATCTCCTTATTGCTAATGACATGACTAAGAGAAATCTAGAATGTACTCTCCCTAAGCATTTAGAGCGTGGGAAATCTGACAAAGAGTTAAGGTGTGTCCATGAGGATGTTTGTGGGTCTCACTTAAGTGATCTTTCCTTGACTATGGATCTCTTGATAGTTGGACACTACTGGTTGGATCTTTTGTTACTGCTACAACATTTGGTTCTGATTCTGCAACTTCTTAGCTGGCTACTACTACAAAATACTGTGTTCTCAGAGATTCCTACTGAAGGAGAGAAATTCAAAGAGCCCATCAACGCTCTTCATCTAAGAAGTTCTACAGCTGACATTCTCAGTATGCTCATGTACATATTTATTGATCCTGAAAAAATCCTAAAAATTGATATATTGCAAAAAATCCTAAAAATTACAAAATGTCCTAAAAAAATGATCATCTTAGTGAAAACCTGGCAAACAGGCGCTTTGATGTATCTATTATCCTGGTGAAAACCTGGTAAACAGGCACCTTGATAATACAAAAAAAAAAGAAAAATTTCAAAAATACAAAAAAAAATGAAAAGATCAAAAGTACAAAAAAATGAGATATTCAAAAAATACAAAAAAATAAAAAAAAGAGAAAAGTACAAAAAAATTGAAAAAAAGAAAAATGTGCCATTGATGAAAACCTGGTAAACAGGCGTCATGGTAGCAAAAATAGAATCTCTGCCAAGATGGTGAAAACCTGGTAAACAGGCACCTCTTGTTTTCCTGAAGTAACATCTCATCTCAGCGTTGCTTGGCTCTTAGTTTCCTGCTTTAGTTTCCTTCCTTTCCTGCTTTAGTTTGTTTTCCCCCTTTCCTGCTTTAGTTTGTTTCCTGCTTTGGTTTGCTAGCTCATGCCTTGCTTTCAGCGTCTTCGAGATTTTGCTCGACTCTTCATGGATTGGAACTGGTTCACACTTGGGGGCACCTGCCTGGTCTAGGGGGCATTGTCCTATCACTTTCAGAAAATCTTTTGAGCATTGGTCGCCAGTGGTTTCCCCTATGCCTACCTACTGATACCTAGCTTTCGTTCGACCTCTCACTTTCGGGACCTCTCCCTTTCTATCAATCATCGGTGATTCTCATTACGTCTACCTGCTATCGTTATCTCATTGAGACTTCAAACGTTATCTTTCTGAATCGACTTCAATCCACTTGAACATGAACTTAAACTTGATTTGTGTTCCTCTGAGGCTTGCTGAGCTTTGTTTTCTTTGAGTGCTTGTTTGTTTTCTTTGATCTTTTCTTTGTTTTCTGCTTGCTGGTTTAGTTCCAATGATCCAAGAAATCTACATAAGAGAGGTGTCCATCTGTAAGAGCCTCTATCTCATATTGGATGGCCATACGTACCTCGACTCCTTTATATGGATGCTTTGGTGAGGTTGGTTCTTCTCCTTGTCTTTTGAGTGACTTCTTTCTGCTACTGATGAAATTGTAAACGCTCGTCCTGTTAAGTGAACGTAAGGGTCATTGCGAGCAATCTTTGGCAAAAGAAGGAACTCCTGCGTGCTTGGTGTGTTTGTTCACAAGAGACATTCAGGTCATTCTAGCAAATGTGCTTTGATGCTTATATTAACTTGCTAGATTAAAAGGAATAGGTGTTCAGGTCATTCTGGCTTCTTGTGTCTTAATGCTTACACCTTATTCTGACAAATTTAAGACTCATGTCATATTCATATTCTCATGATAGTGATATTAGTAAGGATTGTATGACATCTTGCGATTGTTTGAATTTGAAAGAACTCAATGATGATAAATACGATGAGTCCAACAGCCAAGTTCAGAGGATTGCATTTGTTCATCCTAGGCCTGCATTTAGACTTGCATCTTTCATTCTAGGCTTGTATTTGGAGTGCTTTCTTGTTGCTCTCTTGATTGCTTTCTTCTGGATCTGCTCATCAAAGGTTCTCATCTTTTGTCCCAGTCTCATCTTGGCTGCATCCTTTTTCGGGATCGAAATCGAAATCTGACATCTCTAAGTGGCTCGAAATCACATTTTAAATATTGGACTCCTTCTGGATTGGATGATTGTGCACTCAGCCTTTTGGTGTCATCTTCCTGCCAGCTCCTCATCTTTGCATCATGTTCTCAAATCTTTGCTTCTTTTCATCAAGTCAACCCTAGTCAAAATTTGGTCAACTATGGTCAAACTTGGTCAGCAGGACCTCTGCTTTGCTCCGTTTCACTTCTATAGCTTCGCGAATCTAGTCTAATTGCTTTTGCTCTGCAATCTCTTGTTGTTTATCATCCTTCTGACATGTCATCTTTCAATTTCGCTCCCGAGGGGGCAGGATGATTACATCATTTGAATCTTGTCGAATCAATTCTTGAATTAGTCTGATTTGAATCATCAGTTCTCATCGCTAGGGGCATCTTGGCACCTCGCATCTTGTTATCTGGAAATCTATCTCTTAGGTATCTGAGCAATCTAACTCAGATCCTCGAGGATCTTGAAATCTTTTGGGTATTGGGGCAATCTAACCCTAATTCCTGGGAGTCAAGCTTTGTTCTGGAGATGACTCTCGAAATCTCTTTTAGACCGTTATCTGGGCAATCTAACCTGGGTCTCGGAGGACTAAGCTTCGTATTGGGGCAATCTAACCCTGATTCGGAGATAGTCCTAAATTTTCATCTTCATCAATTGGTATTGGGGCAATCTAACCCCGATTTCGGTTCTCTTTTAAAGATCGTTGTCTTCGCAATCTAACTTAGACTTCAAAAAATTCATGCTTTGATCTGCTTTCATCTGTCACTTCAGACTATTCTTTGAATCAACGCGCTGTTCGCACATCAATTCAAAGAGGGGCAAATGTAATACCCCAAAATTGGCACCTATTTAATTTCATCAATTTTGGTGCATTATCTCGATTTTACATCACCAAAGTCCTAGTTCCCTAGGCAATTTTCTCTCTCCTGCTTGACTTTACTTGACTTGATGTCAGTTGCAAAGACCCTAAATTGCAATAATCAAACGCTAAAATAATTCCTAAGTCCTAGACTTTATTTGGCTAAATAATCTCTATGATAAGTTAATTTAATTATGAAGTCCTAAGTACTTTTAATTAAATTAAACTCCACCCCCTTTAGCTAAATACCCTTGAAAGGAATTAATAAATATTTAGTTAATTGAATGGACACCTCTTTATTTGAATTTAATAATTCAAATTACTCGAAAGGTCACTCCCCACATGTGGCAAATTCCATTCTTTTAATTAAATAATTCATTGTCTTTTTGTCTCAATTAGGAATGAAGAGTCCACCGTTTCAAATCAAGAAACTCTTCATTCCTCTTCTGGCTTGGTCTATTTAATGAACCTCTTTTTCTCATTCAAGAGAGCAATTTTTTAGAGCATCCTTACTATAGCACTTTTTAGTCTCATATCTCATTATTTTCAAAGCTCTTTTATTGCATTATCTAGTTTAATTTCTCATATTAGTGTAATTGCATTTCACATTTAGATTAAATTTGCTTACTTGTTCTTAGTCTAATATCATCTTTATTTCAAAATCAAATAAAAATCTGCATTTCATATTTCTTTCAAGTATCTTAGATTAATTGCATCTCATTTTAGTTTAATTTCAATTAGATTGCTCATTTTCATGCTTTTGAAAATCCTCCATTGTTGAATTGGTCTCCTGGCTATTGGCTCTCGTTCTGAGAGTATTCAAACACCCCATTCACATAGGAGGCAACAGGTCACCTCACCATGGAATTTGGATTGAGTTCTCCATACTCTCTCCCAAATTCTATCAAGTGAATAATGACCATGTTGTGTTGTGCCTGATTTAGAGGTCACATTCAGTCACATACACTACTCCCTACAACCCACAATGGATACTCACAAAATTGTTTATGATACATGTCTCCTAAATATGCTCATTCTTATTATTCTCTTACATTATTTAGTTTTGTTATACCTGTGTGTGAGAAAATGTGCCTAAGGTTATACCCACTTCAATGAATCTTTGTTTGATCTTAATCAAGTAAATAAAAATAGATTAAACTACTCTAAAGAAGATCAAGGCGACTCATTGCCTTCTAATAGACTTGTGTTTGGATCGCTCTCAGGTCATTGCAAATAAAGGATTTAAATATGCATGTTTGCATGAAATGCAGATTCATTTGATTATATCTAAAGTTCATCCAATTAATATCAAAAATCAAATGTTCCTATGTGATATTGATGCAATGATGATAAAGAGACTAAACTATTATGTTGCTAACAATGATCAAACTACCATTAATCCATATTAAACATGAAATGAAAGGTTCCTATTGAATGTATGCAATTATCTAAAGATTATCAACTCAATGCAAAATAGCTTCAAATATTAAAAAACAAATTAGCAGCATTACTTTAGCTTAAAAATTAAGATCCTTTGTGAAGGAAATGAAGCCTTCTTATATAGAACTCATTTGGAAATAAACGACTGAGATTGATTGAGGATGAATGGTGGGGATTGATTCCAAGATTCGGTCTTAATAGAAACTTTCCAAATCAACTGGTGAGTTCACTGAATTGTTTGTGGAGACTTCCAAAAGACTGATGAGTCAACTGGACTGATTTTCTAGTTAACTGATTTGTTTCCAAAGTGAGATTGAGTTAACTAAAAGGTTTCCAAAACTAACATTCAATTGATGACATCAATGCATTTTTAAGATTTTAATAATAGATTTAATGCATTTTTATCAAAAGTGATGAAATAATTAATTTAAATTCCTTTTATGACTAATTGACAATTATTTTATTTATTTAATCAACATTTAGAATATTAATTAAATAAATGAGAAAGATTGGGTTTAATTGCCAATAATGTTTATTGTTTAGGAATTAACTAATTAATGTTGATCAAGTGCAGAGATCAAAATAGGGTATTAATCAAATCAATTTGATGAATTAGATTGCCTTAGGTTAGGACTTAGGAAAAATTGATCGAACTTAGGATTTTATGAAGAATCAATTGAGATTAGGGGTTCATAATTTAGGTTACCATTTTTAAGTGATTACATTTGCCCCTCTTTGAATTGATGTGCAATCAACATGTTGATTCAAAGAACAGTTAGCGTTGAGACTGAGAATAGTTTATTGTAGGGTGATAACACTACCCCTGATTTGGTTGATTCAGAAGATGTTGGTTCTTGATCTAGATTTGAACAATAACTAATAGAAAACTAGGATGTTTAGTTTGATGTGATGCAATGAAACTAAACACATGTCTGATTTGATGATGGCAACCAACCAACATGATGTAAATCAATGAAGTCGGTTGATGCTGAAAAGATTCTTAAACCATTGGTTTGGTTTGAATGAGTAATCAGTTTGATGTGAACTAATGAAACTGATTTTCATTAAGAGATTGATAACACTATTGACTTGATTTGATGTGTTGAATCCAAATGGATTGATGAGGACAATACCAGTTTGATGTGAAGTGGTGAAACTGATGTGCCCCTAGAGATTTGATGACGAGGAATATCAACTTGATTTGATGCGATGAAGCTGAGATGTCCCTAGCATTTTGACAACTTGGTTCATTTATGTTTTGATTGCTTTGATTAGGAATTCTCAGTGTTTGATGATGTGATCATTGAATTGTTGATGTTATGATCATTGCCCCTCAAGAGAAAAATTGAAATATGGTGAGGTGCCCCAATGATCGAAAGTAATTTCGATTGATAATATGATGCAATAAAAAAGGTAGATCTGATATAATGAGGTTTAGGTCACATTCTACATTGAACAAAAGGTTAGTTGACCAAGTTTGACCAAAATTTTCATAAGGGTTGACCAAGATTCTGAATTATTGATGACTCAGAGAAAATGAAATAGTGTTGATTGGAAGAAGAGAGGATAAGCGGTTAACGACAAATAGAGTCCAAAAAAAAAGTCAAACAATGATTTTGACTAATTAAATGATGTCAAATTTTGATTTTGATCCCAAAAATGGGATCAGGATGGTCCAATTAGGTAGGGGTGTGAATTTCACATCAATCGAAGCAAGTTGAAAATAGGTCAAAAACCTATATAAAGGCCAAAAGTGTCATTTTGACTTCTTTGAGTTTTGAAATTCACAAACACTCTCTGACTAGAATGGTGATTCTAGTGGCAACTCATCATTTTGAGCATCAACGAGTACACAACAGATTGAGAAATTATGGTCCAATGGTGAGTCATCAAAAAACTGACTGTATTTGACTATGATTTTATCATTTTTAGGCATGTTTTGCATTGTCAAGTGTCATGGCCATGATTACTCATACGAGTTTGTGAGAAGGATCGTACGAGTAAACTCAAAAAGAGTTTGGCTCATATTAGTTGCTCACATTACTCATATGGGCCAATGAGAATGCTTGTACGAGAAAACCCCATTGTTCCTGTTTGCTTGTACGAATAATAGTGAGCATTTTTTAGAGTGTAGGAGCCAAAATTTAAAGTTTCTATTTGTTGATATTTGGTCTATGGTATTTTCTTTAGCTCTTGAATACATTTGATTGGCATGGTATTGATAATTGTTTAGTTTATTCTTGCAAGAGGTGCTTCCAAACATCTAGTTTAGGATCACATATCCATTGACGTCGAGATTATTACCACACCTTTAAGAGGATAAGCTTAGTATATTGGTTGACTATGGGTTTGGTTGGCTAGGAGGGATTCCTGATATCTGTGTTAATCATAGACTGTTGACTGCTTTGGTGGAGAGATTCCATAAAGAGCGCAACACATTTCATTTACCCACAGGTGAGATCACTATGACACCAGAGGACATTTATCATATCCTTTGTGTTCCTTTTGGTGGTCCTTTAATAGAGTATGAGGCATCACAGATGCCTAGGGTATTAGTTGTTCGCAAGATTTTCCAGGATGATGAGATCCTATATAGATGGATAGGGTGGGATACTATGATGTCTAGGTATAGCCAGGTGTCTCCCTTAGCATGTGTGATGGTTGGGTATATAGGGTGCTTTCTCATGCCAGATAAAGGACAATAGGGATTCTAGAGTGGTTGGGGTCCCTTATTAGAGAGCTTACTATGTAGCCCAGTAAAGCTAGGATGGGGGTCGTGTATATTGGCACACATGTACCATGAGCTCCATGAGATTGTTTATAGGGGAGCGAGGACCTTAGCTGTAGGGGTCCTAATACTTCAGATTTGGGCTTCGGATCATCTACCCATATGTCAGTCTATGTGCGATGTTGCGAGGATTGCAAGATAGCATTTTATATATAGGTACACAGGTTAGGTCATACAACCCCACTTGGGGAAGAATGCCTATTAGAGGTGACAGATTAATGATATGATAGTTGTCACATGGTGACTATATCTAAGGACAGAGCCATGGGGATATTGGCAAGCACAATAGAGGGAGATGTTCATGACTTGACCATTGATAGGTCATACTTATGTAGTTTTGGTGTGGTTTGTGGTATCTCAAGTGCTGTGTCAGTATGGTCACCAGTAGGTGATATCAGAGGAGTTTACTGCCTATGCTTAGTATTCTGATGAGCTCAAATAAGGATGGGGGCTGAGATTGGTACTGGTTACCACATTACAAGATTTGGCATTGGTTAGGCGGGCCCAATGGGATTACTTAGAGGTAGTAGTAGATGCTGGTATGGTGCCAAACTATAGGGAGCATTTTTTCGGGCATCCCTTTCCTTGATTTATAGATCCAAGAGATCCTCCCCCATGTATTGATGATGAGGGAGATGTACCACCACCTCCTCCACCACCGCAGGTCAGAGAGATACAAGGTAGAGACTAACAGGAGGGGATGTGGGAGTGAGTTATAGAAAAGGGGTACCACAATAGTGCATGAGGGATGGTGAGGGTGTGGGGAATATCAGGAGGGAAGAGGTAAAGGGAGGCCAGGAAAAAAGGGATTCACTCGGAGGAGGAGGAGAGAGGTAGGTTAGACATAGAGCTACTAAGGATATGGGTGGTGAGGAGGATATCTCAAGGCACAGGACTCCATAGGATGTGATTCATTCTCTTTGGGAGCATGTGCTACCCTTATAGCTTGAGGTTGTTGTATCATAGACCAGGTTGTCAGAGTGAGATAGATAGATAGAGGAGCTCATAACTGAGCGAGATTAGAGGATAACCACACTTACGGTAGAGTGGGATCACCATCAATGGATAGTGACATATTAGATGAGCCGAGATTCATATTATGTAGTAGCTTATACTCTAGTTATTCTAGCTACTCAATAGGTTATGCCATTTTCTCAGTTTATGGCCAGATCTAAGGGTGCATAGATGCTATGTGCGGATGAGGCTATACCTCCCCCACCACCACCTCCACTGGCTCTAGATGTTGATGATATGGAAGAGAGATAGCCTTGGATTTGATATTCTATTTTTGTACCATTATTGTATATGATGACTTTCTCCAATGACCTGTGATATATATTTTGTAGCACATTGATATGGTGATGAGATATAGTGATATATGATTTGATGTCATTTTACCCATGTATCATTGGTTATTATGAAATGTGTTTATTTCCTTTTTGATGTTGTTATGAATGCATTTCTTATTGATGTACATATGATGGTTATATATATGGATGCAAATGGTTATTTGATTCTACTATCATGGATGCATTATATGAGTATGTAGTGAATATGTAATTGATTGTAATGTGAAAATGAACTTATTATGTATGCAATGATTGAGATAAATGAATGCATGATGTAATTGTGATTGATGGTTATATGAATATGAAAATGGATACATGTTTATATGTGTAAAGATTGTTTTGACATCTCTTAGCAGTGAATTGTCCTTTTTATACATAGATACTCGATCATATCTCTAATGATACATTTGACTGCTTGAGAAGAAAATGATAAGCTCAGTAGAAGGCTTCACATTCCACGGAGGAAATAATGTTAGCAAAAAATTAATGCTTCTTAAAAAAAATGAAATGCAAAACTACCATGAAATGCATCCTAGGACTTTGTCACTGGGTCTGCTTTGAAGGTTTTCATCATTGAGAATTTTATGGGACATTGTAGTAGATACAATTCCCACTAGTGCCACTGCAACCATGAGAATATGAATATGGTGTATATTAGAGAGATGTGGGAAAATGACACAAGCACTAGGGCATAGAAGCCAAGATGACCTGAGCATCATTTCCAGTTAATATTGCAAGTAACCATAAGCATCAAGGAACAAGAGTCCAGGATGACCTGAATGGTTCTTGTGTAAACAAATAGAATAACAAACAAGGAGATAGTCTCAACCTCACCTTAGTATCCATATAACAAGGGTCGAGGTATGCATCACTTTCCATTCAAGATGGAGGCACTTATCACAGACACCCAATTTATTAGATAATTTAGGATCATTGAAACCACACTGACAAGTAGAAGACAAAAAAATGATTATGCCCATATCTATGTTTATCTAGTCATTATTTTAGACATCATTGAGTTACATATAAAGGAATAATCAATAAATCAAATAATAACAAATATCATACCAAGAAAATTCACAACTATCATTGCTCTTTTAGTTGGGTATACATCGTCAAGTTACAATAGAGATGTGATCATGCATAATTTAGAGAGATATGTATTTGTTTGTTTGTGTTTTGGTTTGTGTCTTAACTTGCGGGAGTGTGTGTAGTTAAGAAGATTAGATTTCCACAATCCATTAAGATGCATAGTAGTTTCTGGATTCAATTGTGTGAGTGTGTGTAGTGTTTAGAAACATTGTCAATCATCTAAGCATGTCATTCATTTGGGTCGTGGATGGAGCGTATCCAATTAGTGTTAAGAAACACTATATAGTGATGTCACCATTATGTGGGGTGTTGAAAAATACCATTTTGTGTGTGTCAGTGATTAACCTATCAGTGGTTGTTGGAAAACTAACTCTGATTTGTTTGAGAGAATCCTTTGACTAAATGTGAGGAAAAGATATTGGCCCCTAGCCATACTTAAATGTCCTAGGACCTAGATTCAGACCGATTCCAATCCATGGTAGTATAGCATAGAACAACTAATGTGTCACGAAAGTGACTGAATGCTATGTGCAAACTGAAGCTAGTAAAGGATGGCAAGATGCGTGTTGATAGATGAAGTGTCTAATTATGAGAGGTGCCTATTTACCCGATTTTCACCATCTTGGTAGATATTCTTTTTTTTTTGCTACCAAGGCGCTTGTTTACCAAGTTTTCACCAAGGCACTTTTTTTTTTGTATTTTATCATTTTTTTATATATATATATTTTGGATTTTTGATGCATCAAAGCACCTATTTGCTAGGTTTTCACTAAGATGATCATTTTTTTAGGACCTTTTTTTTCTTTTTAGATTTTCTTTAGGACTTTTTCTCTATGTACATGCTGTTGGATGCAGAGAATGTTTAGGAGTAGAAATTTTTTGGATGGATCATGTTGATAGGTTCCCTGAGATGTTCTCCTTCTGGTGTAGAGAGCCGGTATGCACCAGAACCAAATGTTGCAGTGATAATGTAAGGGCCAACTAGTTATGCTTAAACTTCCCCTTTTGTTCCCTATGTGACTAGTTGCGGGGATTTTATCTCAACACAAGGTTTCCCACCTAAAGTTCTCTTGGTTTAACCCTTTTGTTACATCCTCTCGACATTCTCTTTTGATAAGCTCTAAGATAATCAAACGCCACTTGCCGATGTTCATCCAACATTTCTAATTATTGCAATCTAGATATTCTATAATCTTTATCAGGTTATATGAGTCGGTGCAAGGAAACTTTTAGAGATGGAAGTTCCACTTCTATGGGTAAAATTGTTTCTATTCCATAGACTACAGAAAAGGGTGTAGCCCCATTAGGTGTTTTTATACTAGTATGATAAGCCCATAATGTTGGATTGAGCTGTAGGTGCCAATCCCTTCCTGACTTGCTGACAGTATGATGCAAGATTTTAATCAAATTTTTATTGGAGGCTTAGGCTTGGCCGTTTCCCTATGGATAATAAATTGAAGAACAATGTTGTGTAATCCTAAATTTTGTGTAGAATTCTGATATATTATTTTTCTTGAACTATCCTCCATTGTCATTAATGATGGGGGATGGAAAACCATATCGACAGATAATATAATTCAAGATAAACAGGGCCACTTGTTTGCTTGTTGTTGTAGTGAGTGGGACTGCTTCAACCCACTTGGTGAAATATTTTGTGGTTGTTATAATAATTTTTTTTTATTTTTAGGAGGATGTGTAGATCTATTTGATGAGATCAAATGCCCATTGTTGAAAGGGCCAGTGTGTAATAAAAGGAATGAGCTCCTTTATGGGGGTGTGGATAATATTTTCATGTATTTGACATTTTTTACAGGTTCTTGCATACCTTGGGTCCTCTTTTTCCATATCTGGCCAATAGAATCCAGCTCTCAAGAGTTTATGAGCCAAGGTTAGACCATTATAATGAGATCCACATATGCCAGCATGGACTTTAGCTAACACATGTTTTGAATCCTCTTTTTATAAACAACTAAGAAAAGTTATGTCTAAACCTCTTCTATACAAGTCGTTCACAATGATGACATACCATGAGGAATTTCGGATAAGGTGTCTACATTAATTTTTGGTTAAGTTATCTAAGATAACTTGGTCTCAGAGATAGGAGCATATATGGTTGTAATAGGAAGAGGCTAGGCTAATGATGTTGCAGATCGTTTGGGATTATGGGGAGTCATAGGCGGGGTGGTGAAGTTCTTCCACCAGGAACTCATAGAGAGAATCATCTTCTTGTTGAGGTAAGGAGCCCAATGTAGCAATAGCATCAAAAAATTTATTCTTTATCCTTGGAACCTGTTGGAACGTGATGAAAGTGAAACATTTCTTGAAGTCACCAACCATGCGCTTATAGGGTATGAGTTTTTCATCCCGTGTTTGGTAAACATCATTAATCTGATTAATCACAAGCTGGGATTCACCATGTATATGTAACTTAGAGATATTCCATTCTAGAGCCAACTTCATCCCATTTACCAAGGCCTCATATTCAACACTATTGTTCGTATAGGGGAAACAAAGCCTAGTATGCCTTAGGAATAGAATGACTTTGTGGAGTAATGAATAATACCCCTGCGCTTGAGCCTTCTTGAGTAAATGAGTCATCGAAGAATATTCTCCAAGAACGGTGAGTAATATGCATGATAGATCCATCTATAAATTCCACATTAATAGGTTGTTCTTGCTGTAATGGTGCATCATCCAATTGATCCGCAATCACCTATCCCTTAATGGCTTTTCATTTCACATATTCTATGTCCAACTCACTCAGGATCATGACCCACTTAGCCAACCTTCCAATCAAGGCTGCTTTACTCAGTAAATATTTGAGTGGGTCAATTTTTGCTACTAGCTCTATAGGGTGTGCTAACATATAATGTCTGAGCCTTTGGGATGCAAATACTACTGTCAGGCAGGCTTTTTCGATCACATAATAATTTATTTCATAGGTGACCAAAGTTTGGTTGATATAATAGATGACTTGCTCCTTCTTATGTTCATCTTGTTGTGCAAGTAGTGCCCCCAGTGATGCATCAGTAGCATAAATATATAAGATAAGTGGCCTACCCTGAATTGGGGACATCAGAACTGGTGGGTTTGCCAAATATTTCTTAATTTTTTTAAAGTGTTGAGCACAACCTTCATCCCATTGGTATGGTACTCCTTTGCGGAGTGGCTTAGTAAATGGTTGTGCTTTGTCTACTAGCTGAGAGATGAATCACATAATTAATTGAATTCTTCCTTGTAGGGTCCTCATTTGGATAATATTCTTAGGTGGTGGCATTTCCATAATAGCTTGTACCTTATCCGGATCCACCTCAATTCCTTTATCTAAAAAAATATATCCCAGGATGGGATGAAGGTTGTGCTTTGTCTACTAGCTGAGAGATGAATCACATAATTAATTGAATTCTTCCTTGTAAGGTCCTCATTTGGATAATATTCTTAGGTGGTGGCATTTCTATAATAGCTTGCCATATGTTACGCCAAATGTGCACTTTTTAGGGTTCAATATAAGCTTGAATTGTTCCATCTTTTCTAGGATCTGTCCTAGATCATGTAGATGTGTAGAACTCTTTTTAGTTTTAACAATAGTGTCATCTACATAATCTTCCATGTTCTTGTGGATCATATCATGGAAGATGGTGGTCACTTCGCGCTGATAGGTTGCTCTGACATTTTTCAAACTGAATGGCATGACATTCTACCAAAATGTTCCTTAAGCATAGGTAAATAATGTCTTTTCTTGGTCTTCTGGAGAAATTTTGATCTGATTGTATCTATAAAATCCATTCGTTAAAGAGTACATCTTTTAATGTCTACAATCATGTCAATATTAGGAAAGGGAAAGTCATCCTTAGGATAGGCCCAGTTGAGATCTCCGAAGTCAGTGCACACCTTGATGGATTTGTTTGACTTATTTACTGGTACAATGTTTGAAATCCATTATGCATATGCTATTGCCCCGATGAGCTCTGCGTTGAGTAACTTTTCTAGCTCATCTTTGACTAAGAGGGCCACATGTGGATGCATCTTGCACAATTTTTGTTTAATAGGTTTGATCCTTGGTGTAATGAAAAGATGATGCATTATCAAGTTTGGGTCCAATCCTGGCGCATTTGAATAAGTCCATGCAAAGTTAATCTTTTTTTCTTTGAAGAATTGAGTAAATGTTGTGAGTTCTTCAGCTGATAAAGACTATGTTAGATGGATTATTTGTGTCTGTTCTCTAGTTCCAATGTTGATTTCCTATGTGGGTTCTATGAGAACTAATGGCCACTCCTAGAAGTGACTAGGAAAGATATCAAGAATCCCATCTTTCAATGCCTCGGAGAGGTTTTCACGATTATATGTGTCTTTTATTTTTACTATTTTGTGTTTAGAGACCGCCACAATGTGGTTTTCTCCCTCAGAACTTTTATTTCTTTTAATTTTATGACTGAGGTACTTGATATATACTTGATGAAGGGCCAATTAGAAAATTGCATTGCCTTTGTGGGCCAATAAGAAAATAAAAAGGTGTAACTACCTAGCTACAAATATTAAATGTAAGAACTTTCTACAAATTTCTAAAATGTCACCTACACACCTCAATAAATGAAATGATTTTATTTCTTTTATTTTATTTTTCTTTCCCACCTATGCACCTTGGTATATGTAATAATTTTTTTTTCTTCTTCTTTTTTTTTTCTCTTTTTCTTTTCTTTTTTTTTCTCTTTTTTTTTTTTCTTTTTTTTCTCTTTCTCTCTCTCTCTCTCTCTCTCTCTCTCTCTCTCTCTCATTCTCTGTCCTCCATTTTTTTAATTTATTTATCATGCCCCCTTTTATTTTGTGATGCAAGATGCTCCTACATCAGAGACCCAAGGTAGGAAAAATTTTGTGAATATGGATTCACAAAATGAAGTAGCCGCTGCTGATATATATATTTTTTCTTCTCTTCCAACATCTTGCTGGAACAAGTATCCGCTATCGATATATTTTCTTTTTCCTTCTTTTCCAACACTTAGTTGGAACAACTATCTGGTGTTGACAATACTCCTTTGCAATCAACTTCATCCATTTGTAACTCTCATTCTCCTCCAAACTTATAGGATCTAATACACTTGTAATAAACTCTGTAATACCATACAAATCTCCTATTGCATACCAAACATCACTTGCAAAGTCCTCATATAAAACATCATCCATCTCAAAGTTACCATCCCATGATTTATAAAAATTTACCTCTTTCATATATTCATCTTTATTTTCTTCTTTCGTGACTTCAACAAGGCATGTAACAACTTCTTTCCTTTGACCTCCAACCAAGATGTTCCACTCTTCCTCTACCGCTGCAATCTTCAATAATAAATCATCTTCATCAACTTCATGTTCATAAATATTTTCATTTTTATGCTCCTCCTTTTCTTTTGTACCACTTGCGTGATACTCCACTTTATCTTCTTTGTTTCCTTCATCCAAAGAATTGTCATCATCTTTTTAAATCACTCTTCTCTTTTTTTACCTCCGTTTCTAATTCAGCCACTTGCTTCTTCAAATCCAATATTGCAACTCTTGTCTCTTCTTGATATCTCTTTTTAATTTTTTCAAGTCTAGGAATTCTAAAAATTCATCCAATCACAAAAGTCATTTTCTTCTTTCTCTTCTCTATACTCACATCCTCTTAAGAAAATATTCACCCAACCCAAGGTCCTGGTGCAAACTATCTCACGCTCGGTGCTTTGTCTACACACTTAGGAACTCCCGCTCTGATACCACTGATGAAAGGGCCAATTAGAAAATTACATTGCCTTTGTGGGCCAATAAGAAAATAAAAAGGTGTAACTACCTAGCTACAAATATTAAATGCAAGAACTTTCTACAAATTTCTAAAATGCCACCTACACACCTCAATAAATCAAATGATTTTTTTTTTCTTTTCTTTTATTTTTTTAATTTTATTTTTCTTTCTCACCTATGCACCTTGGTAAATGTAATAATTTTTTTTTTCTTTTTTTCTCTTTTTTTTTTCTTTTTTTTTTCTTTTATTTTTCTTTATTTTTCTTTTTTTTTTCATTCTCTCTCCTCCATTTTTTTTTTGTTATCATGCCCCCTTTTATTTTGTGATGCAAGATGCTCCTACATCAATACTGTAGTCATGTTCACCCAAGATTCACTCATGGAAGAAGTCACAGGTTTGATAGCATTAAGATGGCAAACCAAGGAATAGTCATTTGACAAGGTGGGAAGGACAATTGGGTCACTCTATCATGTCCAATCAATGAGGTCAAGGTGTATGAGGGATAAGTCATTGACTGGTTTTAGGGCATTCAAGGTATTTTCATCATAGCTTACGACTGGAAAGTCAAGATCTAAAGCGTCATATTGAAATAGTGTGTTCAAAGAAAAAGGAGTTTCATCGTTGTTATTGAAATCGGCATTAGCTACAAGAGAACCTAATCCATTTGATCTAACCCTAAGATGTGGACCTCTATCACACCTTGTTCTAGTATCTATAACACCTTCTTGTTGAAGACATTTTCTAACTGGAACTAACTAAATCTTGGATCTCCATGAGAGGAATCTATTGATGTCATCATTGATGTAGTCTGAATTTTTGTCTGTGGAAGGTTCTGCCAGGATTTCTAGAGTATTCATATATGTCTCATACGGATCCCAAATTGTTAGGTTAGAGAATTATCAGGTCATTTGTGCTATAGGATCTAGATTTTGAATTATTAAGTCAGAAAACTCTTGGGTCATTTTTGCTATAGATTCAAGAACATTATCATCCTATGGGAAATTCTAAGTCACTGTAGTCCTGACATTTGAGCTTCCTTGTTGTGCAATAATCTCATTTATAGACCTTTCTGGATTCCATGTGGCCATCATAGGATGAGGTCTATGTTGGAGATTTTCCAGCAAGCTAGTGCTGACTGTATGTTTGTCATTGATGACAACAATTGGTAAGTAATGTGCGTGAAATCTTGATGGAGAGAGCCTTGAATATATGTTTCTTGGATATGTTATTAGTATGATATCACAGACACAGAGGTTGATTCTGAGTGAAGACATTAATACAGTAGTCTGTATTAGTAAGTGTGTTGGAAATATTCAAGACTAGCCAAGTTACTGAGAGGGGAGGGGTGAATCAATAACTTCAAAACTTTTATATCAATTTTAGATCTTAACCATATTCTAAATAACATTTAGCTCATTGATCTAATTGCATGCATGAGAAATTGAAAACATAAAAGCATTCATAACACTTGAACACAATGATTTGGTGACCTAGAAACCTTCCAAATGGAAAGTAAAACTGGGGTGGGGATGATAACCACAAAACTTCAATACTGCAGTATAAAGTTTGTTAGTTAAGGCTTACAATGATTACTTCTGATGATCTGCCCTGTTAGGAGCAATAAGGACTACTAGGTCCACCTTATTAAAGGATTTACAAACATACAATGAAGTATGCACTCGGGTTAAGAGATTTTACAAAAGACTGTTAAGTCTACCTTGTTAAAGGATTTGGGGGCTGAATCACCTGTTAGGATGAAACAGTAGATCTCTTACTTGCAACTATGCTTGCTGATTGAGATTCCTTGATGTACTGATCACCTTCTGTGATAGATATATCTCTGCTGCTCCTTATACTGTTGTAGCCCTTTGTAATTTACTTATTTTTGCCTTTCTTGCATCTTTGCATATGCACATATTCTTTTCATTACACACTTCTTTATTTTTTTTCACACACCTTGGATATGATACAAAACATTATTTATTTATCAATCCAAAACAATTACAAAATAATTACAAAGTCGGCTCATAAACAAGCTAACACAAATATTACTGAGTCGGCCCAAATATAGTTACTCAGTTATTGCAAACTAACTCGGTGACTTTCTGATACTCGGCATCCACTGTGTTACTCGGCATCGTCATGCTCTCAGTAGAAGTGGAGGCTTGATCCATACTAATCACTCAGTTGTAGTTTTGAACTTAGTATATACTGGAGACTCGGTAGATATAGTGTCACTCGGTAGAAACTAAATTCTCTATTTACCGTGCTGGCACTCGGTAAACACTGCTCATCTCATTACTCGGTAATGATAACTCGGTAAGCACTGCGAAGCTCCGTCTGCTTGGTAAGCACTGTTCTACTAGATGAGCTTGGTACAGAGTCTGAATAAGTGTTGTCACTAATGACAAACATACTTAATGCCAACAATCTCCCCCTTTGGCATTAGTGACAAAAAGACTTATTGCCCAAAACTTATATACAAAAATCATGCTAAATCAATTTTTAATTCTTCAAAATTTATCTTTGTCAATCTGTTGTATATACATTTCATGACTCCCCCATACAGTATACATATATACAAATATCTTATTTCACCTCATACTCATATTTCCTATTTCTCTCATATCTTTCCATATATCTCCCCCTATCTTATATACTTTCTCCCCCTTTTTGACAATAATGCCAAAGGTGTATATGCAAATATTTTACATAGAGATACCAAAATGTGAGAGAAAATTAGAATGTACCTTACTTATTAATGCTAGAGTTTTGTCCCAATTCTCTTGCAGAATCTTGCATGTATGGAGTGCAACTTGGACTTCTGTAGAGAGTTCAATCATATGATCTGCAATTGAAAACTAATTGTCATGGATCAATGTTTTTGAGTGTGCAATATGCTTTTGCATTGTATCCATGATGGGAAGGATCATGTTCTAAATATCTATTAATGTTGACTTGATCCTTGCATCTTCTCTCAATAACTCTGACTGCTTATCATATAGGAATCTGACTTTCATATGATGTGCAGAGCTTGAACTAGGTTCAACTTGCAACTTCTATGCATTGATCTTCAGATCCTCATCAATCTTATTCAATTTGTCCTTAACTTCCTTTGAGAACTTAGCAACATTACATACCTTGACAAAAAATGATATTACCTTGGAATAGGAGGACTCAATGTTAGTCAAAACTAAAGATAACCCTACCTGATTGATAGCTATTTGTTGAGCAATATGCTCAAGCACTTTATTATCAAACTTCTTCTTAGCCTTCTCAAGCAACTTATCTGATCCAGAAGAATCCTCATTGAACTTTTTTACTGCCTCTGCCAACTACAACAAAATGTGTTGAGAGGAATCAACCTCAACACCTATTGCTTCTGTCAAAATATTCTTGGCATCCTCAATGATCTTATATTCCCTATCTCTTTCTTCTTTTAGTTTCTTCTACTTTGCTTTCTTCTGGAGGATTTCACCAACTATTTGCATTTGGTCTGCTGAATGATTTGCAAAATCTAATTATGGAATCTCTATCTCCTCATCTAAATCTATATCCTCTTCTACACTCTTACTCAAGAATCTTGTACTCGGTTGAGCCTTAGGTTCAACTGTCATTGTACTTAATGCCTTTGTAGTAGAAATTATTGTAGACACAGTAGGAATTGTAGTAAAAAATGATAAACTTCCAACTAATGGAATGCTAACTAGAATACTTGATAAACCCAAAATTGAAGTATTTACAACTGTAGAATCTGAAGTACTTACTAAGGTATCCAAAACTGAAGTACTTGCTGCTGAAAAACTCAAAATTGAAGAAGGTACTAAAGATGATGCTGGAGACTGCAACTCGATGGAAGGAGGTTGAAGCTTGATGGATGAAGTGGTAGCCACTTATATCATTGATACATTGAGCTATGCTAGTGATGATTGGACATTTGATGCATCTGTAGGTGTTGTCACAATCACACTTGAAGCTATCTCTGGGCTAGATGTAGAAACTTTTGCTAGAGAGTGAGGAAGTGAGGCAATTACCTCTGCAGCTATCCAAACTGGATCATCTTCCTCATCATTCTACTTTCCTTCCTCGGTAGCTTCTTCCTCAACATTATCTATCTGAACTGCTTCTTCTTCTTCTTCATCACTGTCATCTTCAATATCTTTTATTGTCACAGTTTCAACACTCGGTTTTTGAAGATGATAGATGTATTTCCAAGTAGAATTTGCACTCTTCACAATCAACTCTATATCCTTGATCAAAATCAAACAACTATTGAATCTTAGTGTCATCTTGCACTCATTTTCTATCAATGCCTTATTTATTTCAGCATTTTTCAAACTAGGCATCAACTGTCTTAAGGTTTGAGCATATATGTCCTTGACAGTTTGCCTTGCATTGGACCATCTCATCTTAAATTTATCCAATAGAACACCTAGAATTTGAGAAGCCATATCATCAGGTGAGTACTTCCATTTTCCCATTTTCTCAATAACAACATCTTCAATTTCGTGTTTCTCTGCCTTTGATCTAATTTCATATTTGAGAGATTCAAAATTTGAAATTCCTGATCCTTCTCTCAAATTCTTAATCTTTTCTTCTAATGAGGGAGGAGGCTTTTTTGAGTACTATATCATCACTGACTTTACCTGCCTTGCCCCTTGATCTTTTCCTTGAGAATACTACAGTGGGTTGCTTGGGTGTCTTGGTGATAGTCACCTTTCCTTTCTTCTTTACAGGCACTTGTTCTTCTTTACTCTCATCCTTATCCTTTTCTTCTACAATATCCTCTCCTTTGCCCTCAATTAACATTAGAGGTGTGCTAGATTGCATCTTTGCCATCCTCTTTCTGCCTTTGTTAACCGCCTATGGGAGCTTTATACTTAGCTCAATTCTTACCTTAGCTTCATCATATGTTCCAAAGTATGGAGCCTTTGGATCAACAGGTTGATTTACTAGGGCTTCAATTATATCCTTTGTCTCATTAATGTTTACCTCATAAGGAAGAGGTTTCACCCATACAATCCTAGGCCTTACTGCCTGAATGTATACTCTATCACAATCAACCATGAAACAAATATCATCTTTATAATCTTCCACCAACTTTTGTGGAATTTGGAATCTGTTATTCATCTTTTCCTTAAAAGATTCAAAATAGTTTCCATTATGCTTACAAAATTATCACCCATTTCTGCAATGTACTCATTTATCTGATAAAGAACAGACACATCTTTTCTCCATTTTACCATGCCTTTTGATGGGAAAATATTTTGAGCATAGAAAAATAAACAAACCAACAGTGAGCCAAACTTACATGGATTGTTCTTTGAGGTTTGGATGCTCTCCATATTCTTGTTGAACTGCTTCAACAACAAATCTGCTAGGTCAAATGACAGATTGTTCTTCACAATTTTATAAGCTAGGTCAACTGCTTCACACGGAACACTATTCTGTCGACTTGAACTATATATCTTGTGAGCTATGACATATGTGCCAAATTTTAGTTCTACATTGGTGATACTATTTATTCTCATACCTCTACCATCCCATTCAGCTAGGGTTTTTGTAGATTTTTCCTTGGCAACATGGGAAGACCAGTGATTCGGTGAATCATCTTCTTGGTTATCTCTACTGGTTGCTCTAGCCAAATTTTACCTTCATGTACTCGGCTTAGGATATATTGGATCCATTTTATCTGGGAACTCCAAGGCAAGTGGGTGATGTGAACTAAACCCTTATCTTCCAAATGTTTATGTTCCAGTTTGAGAACACCATCAACACATAGTTCATCATGAACAACATCTATCTCTAGGGTTCCAAGCTCTTGAATTGTACACTTAAAATGACTGTGAATGTTGTTTACAAGAAGTACCTTTGGAGGAATCTGTGATTGAGCTCCACTCGGGTCTAGGGCTTCTGCAATCGCGGGCATGAATTTGAAATCCAGCACTTTCCATTCTCCTTGAACTAACATTTCTGAACCTTTCTTCACTTTAGTGCTAGATGATGCCATGGTAGCTCGGTAGAAAATTCTTCAAAAAATTTTTGCTGCAAATTTTGCTTCGAATCGCTTGATCGCACTAGGAAATTTCTCTGCTCAATATGCTGATATTTTCGGTGAAGAATGAACTTGATTTCATGCTTTTTGTTAAAATTTTGTCATTAATGCTCCGTAGGAATTAGGGCATTGAACTAGATAGATTGTCATCCACTATGCATTAATTTCTTGGTGAAGATTTCACAACTCGGTGAACATACGAATTCATACTGCTTCGACCTTACTCGGTAACTATGTGAAATTAGGTTACTCTCGACCTTGCTCGGTGGTAACTGATACCGACCTTCTTGTGATCCTACTGTATCTTGCATACTGATTTGGATCTTTCTTTCTTCTCAATTCAGGAACTATTTGGAATTTTTCTATGAAGATACAGTTCCAATGCTTCCTTGGAGACTTAGTTGGAATTGATAGAGCCACCCTCTTCATGAGTGACTTCATTGCTTGGACTGGTTTGCTTGTTAGATTTAGGAATCCACTATTGTCTTATCTACTTCCTGATGCTATCTTCTTTTGCTTTCTTTTCATCTTCAACTTTGCCTATATTCATGCAATTTTTAGCTATATGACCAAGTTTAGTGCATGTATAACATCTTATGGTAGTATACCTTTTTCTCAAGTGATGCCTTACACAATTTATGCCAATGTGTCCATATTCTCCATAGTAATGACACCTACACCAAGTGTTGTAATCCCAACCAAATATTGCTTTCACAATTTGTTCTACTGGATTGGATGTTTTAGATTTGCATTCTCATGCCTTGTGACATTGTTTGTTACATTTGTGACATTTGCCTTCAAATCTTGGTTTCTCCTTGCATTCATTTGCTTTATGACCATGCTAATTGCAATTGTAGCATTTTCCATTGAATTTTTCTTTTCCATTGCTCCAACATTTGTTTGAAGTATGACCAATTTTGCCATAGTGATTACAAGTGGGTTTCTGATTCTTTTGAGTACCTTCATTGGAGGATTCACCTTCTTCTTTGTATCCAAGTCCTGCTTTCCCTTTTTGCTTATGCAGCTGATTCATATCTTCTTGAGATTTCATCATTCTCTCATTGATTTTCCTTTCAGTGTTTAGGTCATTCACCAATCTTAGACTGATTTGCTTTTCAGATCTCAGCTCCTCTCTTATCCTTTCATTTTCTGATCTCAGAGTCAAGATTTCTTCATTTGCATTGGAGACTTGATCAATAAGGCTTTCTAGCTAAAGAGTTTGATTCTGGATTTCATTGTTCTTTCCATCTATTTCATCTTTCATCTTGTTTCTTTGTTCCAAGATTTCACAAAATCTTGTTGACTGAATGTCTTGTTCTCTTTTCAATTTTCTTACTTCTTCTTGCAGAGATCCATTCTTTTCTAGAAGTTCTTTGATTGCATTGTTTACTTCATTTGAGCTACTTGAAGGGAAAAAGTCTTCAACCTTTTCTTCAAGATACTAATGGTCATTCATCTGATTTGCAAGTTTCGTCCTTCTTTTTAGGGACTAGGAAAGATGCTCTTTTGCTTCCTTGAGTTGAGCTATGGCCATTTCCAGATCTAGCTTTTCATTTTCAATTACTTTGTTAAGTCTGAATATCTCCATTGTCCTGGATCTTTTCTCAAGCTATCAAACTTTATCCTGAGAACCACAAAGCTTTGATACCAATTGTTGGAAATATTCAAGACTAGCCAAGTTACTGAGAGGCGGGGGGTGAATTAGTAACTTCAAAACTTTTATATCAATTTTAGATCTTAACCATATTCTAAATAACATTTAGCTCATTGATCTAATTGCATGCATGAGAAACTGAAAACATAAAAGCATTCATAACACTTGAACACAATGATTTGGTGACCCAAAAACCTTCCAAATAGAAAGTAAAACTAGGGTGGGGATGATACCCACAAAACTTCAATACTACAGTATAAAGTTTGCCGGTTAAGGCTTACAATGATCACTTCTGATGATCTACCCTTTTAGGAGCAATAAGGACTACTAGGTCCACCTTGTTAGAGGATTTACAAACATATAATGAAGTATGCACTCGGTTAAGAGATTTTACAAAAGACTGTTAAGTCTACCCTGTTAAAGGATTTGGGGGCTAAATCACTTGTTAGGATGAAACAGTATATCTCTTACTTGCAACTATGCTTGCTGATTGAGATTCCTTGATGTACTGATCACCTTCTATGATAGATATATCTCTGCTACTCCTTATACTACTGTAGCCCTTTGTAATTCACTTATTTCTGCCTTTCTTTCATCTTCGCATATGCACATATTCTTTTCATTACACACTTCTTTATTTTTTTTCACACACCTTGGATATGATACATAACATTGTTTATATATCAATCCAAAACAATTACAAAATAATTACAAAGTCGGCTCATAAACAAGCTAACACAAATATTACTAAGTCGACCCAAATATAGTTACTCGGTTATTGAAAACTAACTCGGTGACTTTCTGATACTTGACATCCACTGCGTTACTCAGCATCATCATGCTCTCGGTAGAAGTGGAGACTCGGTCCATACTAACCACTCGGTTGTAGTTTCAAACTTGGTATATACTGGAGACTCAGTAGATATAGTGTCACTCGGTAGAAACTGAATTCTCTGTTTACCGTGCTGGCACTCGGTATACACTGCTCATCTCATTACTCGGTAATGATAACTCGGTAAGCACTGCGAAGCTTGGTCTGCTCAGTAAGCACTATTCTACTAGATGAACTCAGTACAGAGTCTAAATAAGTGTTGTCACTAATGACAAACATACTTAATGCCAACAGAGTGTTCCTGACAGGTCCCAGGAAGAGTTCTATATGTGATTTACAATATGGTTGTAATGAAGCCTTGTGCATTTATATTTATGTTGTAGACATGCGTATGATGCTATGTTCATGGATGTAGAGTTAGATATGTAGTACAGGTTGAGTTATGAAGTATCTAGTTGACAATCACAGTTTCTTGAGTTTATCTGGTAGAGCCAATAGTGTGAAGCGACGCGTCTACTCATATGGAGTTGCGCGGTCCTAAGTTGTATTGCATGCTTAGTATAGTTGACTAAGATATTATTGGAGATTTTTATTGTTTCTCTAATATGATTTCAAGATGGTTCTAATAGGCTAACTTGATTATATCATTTAGAGGAAAGATATTTATAGGCAGTCATTTGTGATTGCTAAGTATGGCAGAGAGTTGAAAGACAAGAGTAGAGCAGAAGGTGTGAAATGTTGAGCCATTAGTAGAAGGTCTATGTGACAAAGAAGAGAGTGTATGCTACTCATTAGAACTAATCAACATAGTAGGTCTACTTGTAGTTCACCAAGATCCAAATATAGTGTGTATCTGTTAAACAGAAGGTTGCAACATTCACCCCTTTGAATAGTGTACTCTTGAACAATGTGTCCTCACCCCTAATAAGGTTAATTGTAAAAGACTCCTAATAGGGTTCGACCCTTGACTAGGTCACTATAGTTAATAGGGTTCGACTCTAGTGTAGTTTATAGTGGGTGCTAATTCCCATCGGGGTTTTTACCTATTTGGGTTTTTTTGTAACTAAAATTATGGTGTTTTGTTAAGTGTTCTCATATTGTGTTTATGCTTAATGTTCTTATGTACTTAATTAGATAAAGAACTGAATCTTGTAGATAACTGATGCACCCCCTTGTCAATTATCTCTTGGGATTAGTACTAACAATTGGTATTAGAGCCAAGTTCCTCAGAGAGAAATTTTAACATCTTGAGGTTGATCAAATTGCATTCTTTAGAAAAGAAAGTCCTAAGTTTGATGGAGAGAACTACCTAGACTGGAAGAACAAAATGATGACACACTTGCAGTGCATTTCCTTTGAGATGTTAGGAATGAGAACACTGAGAGGGGGGGGGGGGGACTGAATCAGTGTTCACTGTATTTTAACTTTTCACTTTAATCTGAATACTGAATTATAAATGCTTAAGTACTGAATTAAACATTCACATAAATATGAAACATGAAATCAACACATGACACCAATATGGTTATGGGGAAACTCAAATAGGTAAAAACCCTGGTGGGACTTGATACCCACTAATATTCTGCACTAGTGTTTTGTGATCCTTGTTAGAAGATCCTTTACCCTGTTAGGAGTAGCTTTACAATGCTTTTAGTACAATAGACCTGGTTAAGGGTTGGACCCTATTATGAGTCTTTTACAATGATCCCTATTAGGGGAGTGGACTCACTATCCTAGAGCTCACTTCTCAAATGATGAAGGCTACAACCTTCTAAGATCAGATACACACTATATCTGCAGGTGAACCATTGTTGTGACACTGCTTGTCAGATTAGTTCCTTTGGTACGCTGATGCTTTGACCTCTTGCAAAGATCTAATACATCATATGCTCTCTTCACATACCTCTTCTTTGCTTCTCACAACTCTATTACAACTTGCTTGACTTCCATACCGAATACAATGGGTGCACCTTATATTTATGTTGGCCCTATAACTAATTACAAATAATGCTTCCAAATGAATTGGCTTAAGCATGCTTAAAATTATACATGTACATATGTCAGCAAACTAAATACAATGGGCACATAGCCTCTACAACATTAATTTACAATCAAAAACCAAAATAGTCACTGTTAGCTCTATGCTTTGTTCTCTACTGGCACACACTGGCTGTGCAACTTCAACTAATTGTAACTTTCACATCTTTGCATATCTACTTATGCGCTCTTAGAATAAGCATAAGTATAGTCTAACAACCTTAATTTCTAGGGCTCATACCATAATTCATCCGTACGCATGGGCACAGGTGCTTTGAGCCTCTGGTGCTCTGTATGTTGTCCAATCTTCAACACTTAATTGATTTCTGATCTTTACACTTAGTGTGCTGACTCCAAACTGCTATATGACTTTGTTTCCATAATGAAAACACTATATCTAGTCATATACTTTAGTATAGACAACTTGCCAACAATCTCCCCCTTTGTCATTGATGGCAGCAAAGGAATATGGCCAAGTTTCTAACTATCCCTTTACACAAGAAACTTTCTCTTCTATACATTTTATACAAACTCTTATATCTCCCTATACATATATGTACTCCATATTCTATACAACTCCCCCTTTGACATTAATGACAAAGGTGCATCAAAAAACTTTATTTGCATACACTCACTAAGGGAAAACATCTGGATATGCAATCTTGAGTTTCTGGATGTCCTTCTTCCAAAAGGTTATTAGAGAATTGACTATCTGTAGATGGGCGCATAATGCATATTGAAGCTTCTCCATCTTCTCCAATTCTATGCTCAGAACTTGATCATAGGTTATCATGGTCACATCAATCTCCTTTATGTTTTGACTGAGGATGTCTAGTGAGGGTGCACGAGCATTCCTCAACTGAGTCTGTCTCGACCTTATCTTCTCCATTTCTTTCTTTGCCTTCTCAATTATGTCTAACTGACCTTGATAGACATTTTTACACATATTTACATCAGTGGAAGTATCTAACACTGAAATCTTCACCTTCTTAATCATTTCCTCTGCGTCTTTGATCTTCTTCAAATGGGCATCAGTGAACTTATCCTGATCTATGGATTCTGCAATGACTTTCCTTCCTTGATCTGAAAACTCCTTCAATGATGCCTGACTAGACTTAAGAGAGTTCAATTCTAGTGAAAAATTACTCATTAGTTCATTGAGTCTTTTCTTTAAGTACTTATCCTCTGCTACTATGGCCACAAATTCTTCTAGGCTTGAGAAATTGACTTTGAACTGTGATATGACTATGCTCACATCATCCACGAAATGAACTTTTACTATCTTCTTATCCTCTAGAAGAAAACTATTTAGAATATTTACTGATTCCACTAGGAGAGGATTCCTCATTACTTGCTTCTCCTTCTCCTTCTCCATAGCTAGGATGTTGAACTTAATCAAGTCTTCTTCTTTCCAGGAGTCCAAACTACTAGTGTTAGGAGTGAAACTTGACAAAAATGCTGAGGAGGGAGTGATGGGAGTGCTATCCATCACCTCTTGCTTCACCTTGACCAAATCAAAAAAAGATTCATCTTTCTTTTCTACCTCTACTCCTTTCTTTTCTTCTTTCTCATTAGATATATTTTCTATGATTACTTCTTGCTGAGTGGGAGGGGTATTGCTGCACAAGATTTCTACTTCCTCAGTGCTGAAAAATGCTTCCTCAAACTTGTCTAACTCCTTATTAGTAGCCGCCATGGCTATTTCCACATTATCTATGATAATTGTGCTATCTTTGGGTGATTATGTCATAGGCACAGACTGATCTACTTCTGTTTGAGTTTCTACTATGGGTGCTGAGTCCTAAGGACCTGTCATTGGTACATTAGTGGGCTCTACCACTTTATCTTCCTTGATGGGTGCATGAGTGATGGGTGCAGTAGGTGGTTTAATCTGTTGTTGCAACAACACCTTTTCAAAGGCCTTCTCTATTTCCTTTGTTATTAACTCATAATCTTTGTTCATGATGTAAAGAATTCTCATCTTTATTCTAAGGTGTGGCTTACCAAATTCAATATCATATCTATTTCTTCTTTAGAACATATAGGCAAAGTGTCTTCTAGCACTTTTCCCTTGATCCTTAGGTCTTCTTCATTTGCTTGTCTTTTAAGGTTTTCTAGAATGTCCCATACATTATCTGGTATTTATGTTTTCAATTTAAGAACTGTCTTCTTGAACTTTATCAAATGTTTGATAATCATACCATGAATTTGAGACTTATCAATCTCACTGTATGATTCATAGAACTTCCCTATTTGATTAATCCTTCCCTCATCAACAATTCTTGCATAAAGAACTTTGAGGCTAGGTTTGAATCCTACCTGAGGAGGTGCTTGAGTGTTTTTCTTGCTCCTTAATGCTCGCGAGGATGGATGACTAGTGCTTTTTTCTTTCTTCCTCTTGAATAAAGGCTTATACTTTGGAGGAGTATCTTTGGGTGTAGAAGGAGTACTATCTTCCTTATCCTTCTGACTATCATCTTTTTCATTCTTAATCTTCTTCATCTTAGGATCTTCTTGTTCTTCCTCTACTACTGCACTCTTCAATTCTATGGCAATATTCTCTTCCCTAGCCTTGTAAAGATCTGCTTGTGATACACCATGTATTCTTAGGATCTCTGATTTAACCTTTGCAACCTTACTTTTTGTTACAACACTTTTTAGCTTAGCATCAACTTCTCTAGTCTTTTCTTCATAGGTTCCCCACCTAGGTTCATTGTCATCTTTGGGTACTGATAGTAGTACTTGTGCATAAGCTTCAAGAACTTGTTCTTCAACCTCATACCCAAGTGGATGAATCCACTTATTTCTAGGCTCAACAGCTTCCATACAAGTAGTATCAATCTCCACCATGAAGCATATTGAATCTTTATACTTCTCCACAATACTTTTTGGAATCCTGTACCTCATCTGCATCCTTGCTTTGAAGGTCTTCAATTCTAGGGTAATGTAATCTCTAAGTGTGATTTTTGTGGATGCTTTGTTTGATATCTATGGCATGGTAGGAATGGACTTGTCTAGATACAAGTCTGACACTTTACCAACTATATGAAGGTACATATAGATGATAAGGGACCCAAACCTGAATACCTTATTCTTATCATGTTTTATAGCCCTGATATTGTCTATCAGCTATGTGTGCAAGATCTCACACAAGTTGAACTCTCCATCTTCTTGCACAAGATGAATGCCTACTGGAATAGTGCCCGCAGACACACTATTCACCCTACTAGTATGATGAAACCTATAACCAAGTATCATTGACATTAACTTAATGTCTGGTTGCTCGATCAGCTCAATGGTCATGCCACGCTTATCACTTCTAGATTTACACACTTTCTCCACCATTTTTCTGACATCCTTACCCTCTAGAAGGATGGCACCTATCTTAGATAGGCCTATCATCTCATGAATTAGGTCTCCTATTATTCTTACTATTACATCTCCAATCCAAAACAAATCATCATGGATTCTGCTCAACAATATCTTAATCCATTCTTCCTCATAGAACTCATATTCCATGGCATATTCAACAATGGGGTGATCATTCCATTTTTTTAATTCATCCATGAAGGTTTTTTCTAGTTTCATCATTGTGTCCATGTGCACCCTTAACCTATCTAGTCCAACAGGTTCCTTCTTACAATAGATGTAAGCCCTTATGTCTTCTACATGCATGACACCCATCAGCATGTGGGAAAATGCTCCCTCTAAATCATCGAGGGTTGATTTAAATGGGTGCCTTTTGAAAACATACCGCTTCTTCTCAGCAACATAAAAAACAATAGGAGTGGCCATGACTTACTTGATATTCACTTTCCAAAATATCTCTGAGATGTTATGAAGGCTTCCGAACTGGCACAATGAGTTAGGGTTTCTTGCAACCGATCAAATGCACTGCAATCACTAATAACTTAATCTCCAACTCTTCACAAGAACTTCCAAGGCTCAATCTACTCTCCAATCACTCTAAGTATGAATGCAATGAGTAAACAAACATCTTTTTGTGTGCTTAGAGTAAGAAATTTTCCATTAATGTAACTCATGTAAACCAGGCTGTCACTTCAAATTTTCAAACTTGAGTTTCAATTCCAATCAACATGTGCGCTCTTGCACAAAGGTTCCAATACACTTCAATAGCTTAAGTCCAAAGGTGCATACTTTGAGGATGAGTATACTAGCCACATAGGGGTCTAGAGCTAAATTAGCTCCCCCTATGACCTTGAGGGCCATTTATGCAGATGTAGAGGGTGTGTCCATTGGAGATGCATCCAATACATTACCATCAACATTTTCTTTCTTTCCATCTGACCAAATCATGCTCGCATCTTCTGATGCCTTCACAAACTTGACTTCTGCTTTAGGATCCAAAACTGGTTCTTCAGCCTTTTTAGGGCTTTCTTGACCTTGCGTCCTTAATTTATAAAACTTTGAGATATGTCCAGCCTTGTTACAGGTGTGAAAAATCACTGGAGGTCTATTATTCCTCGGTGCATTGACATGAGTTACCATTCTACATTGTTTTTTTGTATCACCATTATAGTTACATATCTGACATGTAACATTCTGAGAACTTCTTGCATTGGTCTGATTCTGATTTCTTTGATCATGTTGAATCCTGTTCTTCTTACTAGTCTTGCAATTTGTTGCTCTATGACCAAATCTATTACATGTATAATAATAACCATTAAAAGGCATTACCTTTATATAGTTTCTTGCAATGTGTCCATGCTTGTTACATGCAAAGCAGGTGTGTTCAATAGGCTTGCACTCATTTTTAGGAGGACTATCATTGTCTTTGGTTTGATCTTCAGTCTTCTCAGTATCAGTAGATTCCTTTTGTGCCTCCTTTCTTGCTCACATCTTATCAATCCAATTTTGTGCTTCATTGTATCCAATATAGCTAGTGTCTTCTTTGACTCTTCTTGCATACAACTTAGATTCTATCAAATTAGAACTGGTGTGCAATTTGTCAATGTGGTTCTTTGCATCTTTCAATTCGGACTCCAATCTTGCTTTGCAATTATTTAGATCCAAGATTTCCAAATTTGCTTCCCTTAACTCTTCATTGAGTTGAATGTTCTCCTTTACTTGTTCATTGTAGACATCTTGATTGTTCATCAGTCTGTCATCAAGTTCTTCAAGCTGACTCACTAAGGATGCATTTTCTTCATTCAACTTCTTAACTTTTTCTTCAAGATCACTGTTAGAGCATCCCTTCAAATCCTTTCTTAGTTTCTTGATAACTAATTGAGCATCACTGACTTTTTCTTTTAATTTTTCAATTTCTCTTTTTGAGTTGTCCAGGTCTTCAAGAGCTACTTCAAGATTCTTCTTCAAATCTTCTTTGTCCATGATCTCCTCAAGTGGTTAAACTTCTTTGTTGAGAACCAGAGCTTTGATACCAATTGTTAGGAATGGGAACACTGAGAGGGGGGGGGGTGAATTAGTGTTCACTGTATTTTAAATTTTCACTTTAATCTAAATACTGAATCATGAATGCTTAAGTACTGAATTAAACAGTCACATAAACATGAAACATGAAATCAACACATGACACCAATATGGTTATGGGGAAACCCAAATAGGTAAAAACCCCAGTGGGACTTGATACCCACTAATATTCTGCACTAGTGTTTTGTGATCCTTGTTAGAAGATCCTTTACTCTGTTAGGAGTAGCTTTACAATGCTTTTAGTATAGTACATCTGGTTAAGGGTCAAACCTTGTTAGGAGTCTTTTAAAATGATCCCTGTTAGGGGAGTGGACTCAATATCCTAGAGCTCACTGCTCAAATGATGAAGGCTACAACCTTTTGAGATCAGATACACACTATATGTACAGGTGAACTATTGCTGTGACACTTCTTTGTTAGATTAGTTCCTTTGGTGTCCTGATGCTTTGACATCTTGCAAAGCTCTAATACATCATATCCTCTATTCGCATAACTCTACTTTGCTTCTCACAACTCTATTACAACTTGCTTGACTTCCATACCAAATACAATGGGTGCACCTTATATTTATGCGCTCATATCAAATATACAATTAGGTCAGCCCTATAACTAATTACAAATAATGCTTCCAAATGAATTGGCTTGAGTGTGCTTACAATTATACATGTACATATGTCAGAAACCTAAATACAATGGGCACATAGCCTCTATAGAATTTACAATTGCAAACCAAAATAGTCACCATCAGCTCTATGCTTTGTTCTCTGCTGGCACACACTGGCTGTGCAACTTCAACTGACTATAATTTTCACATCTTTGCATATCTACTTATGCACTCTTAGACTAAGCATAAGTATAGTCTAACAACCTTAAATTCTATGGTGCATACCATAATTCATCCATACGCATTGGTGCAGGTGCTCTGAGCCTTTGGTGCTTTGTATGTTGTCTAGTCTTCAACACTTAACTAATTTTTGATCTTTACACTTAGTGCGCTGACTCCAAACTGCTATATGACTTTGTTGCCATAATGACAACACTATATCTAGTCATATACTTTAGTATAGACAACTTTCCAACATGAGATTTTTGAAGTAGCTACCAAAGAAGTTCAGATTCCCTCTCTAGCTGATCTTGCAAAGGAAGATGAAAATCTTAAGTAGAATGAGATGTTCAATCAAAATGCTATTGCCAAAGAAACCATTATCGATGCATTGTCTAACATTGAGTTTTTAGAGATCAAGAGAGTAGATAAAGCCTACAAGATATGGAAGTATCTAGAAGAGATGTTTGAAGGAGATGTCCAAGCCAAGAATGCACGTAGAAAGACATGGAAGAAAAAGTACAATACATTGGAGGTGATACCTAAAGAGAACATTAGAGCCTACAATCAAAGGATTAATGAAGCAGTTGCAGGAATCAGAAATAATGGTGGAGAGATTTATGAAGAAGACATAATGGATAAATTGATGACTACTTTGACACCAGAATATGAGAGCAAGATAAACATCCTAGATGATACTATGCAATTCTCAAAAGACTTCAAAAGATAGACCTTAATTATAAAGATTTCAACTTTTGAGATATCAAGTTTGAAGACTGAGCCTAAAAGTGAGACAACCTTCAAAGCTTAAGTCCATGGTAAGAAATCCCTAAACACTTTTGGTAATTTTTATGATGATGATAAAGAGAAAGAACTAGATGATTTCATTTCTTTGATTGCTAAGAAAGAAAGGAAAGGAAAAGGGCAATATGAAGGTTGGTTACCATTCAAATGCTTTTAATGTAACAAGATTGGTCACTTTGCATCTAAGTGTCCTACAAGAGTCAAAGAGTTCAAAACTAACTACAAGCCTAAGTATACAAAAGAATGTTACTATGTTGGAGATGGAGTATCAGATGAAGAGTTAGCAAAAGATGAAATTGGATTCATTTCTCTTGAAGACATGGAGACAAGGATAGATTTGTATATTTGGATAGATACAAAGGTGACATGGTTAGATTTGGAGACAACACTCCTAAACCTATCATAGGTAGAGGAGATATCACCTTGGATGGAAAGAACATCTTTGATGATGTTTTTTATGTTGATGGTTTGTAGCATAACCTACTAAGTGTTGGATAGTTTCTTGACAAAGGATATCAGTTGGAATTCAAATACAACAAGTGCATCATTAATAACAAGGAATGAGAAATGATTGCATCATGTTCAAATACTAAAGATAATGTTTTTCAGCTTAATCATGAAGCAAGTTGTTTTGTTTCTAAAGTAGATGCCAGTTGGTTATGGCACAAAAGACTATGTCACATCAATTTTGACAACATAGTGAAGATACGCAATGTAAAGGTAGTAAGAGACCTTCCTAGCATTGAAAAACTAGTTGATACAATATGTAGGGAATGTGTAATGGGAAATCATGTGAGGAATTCATTCAGAAGAAAGCATAATTCAGTAGAGAACAAATTAGATCTAGTATATATAGACCTATGTGGACCAACTCAAACAAGATCATACTATGGTGAAAGGTATTTTATTGTGTTTGTTGATGATTATTCTAGAATGATGTGGGTTGCATTCTTAAAAGACAAATAAAAAGCATTTGAGAAGCTCAAAATATTCAAAGCTAATGTTGAAAATGAGTGTGGATTGAAGATTAAATGTCTGAGATCAGATAGAGGAGGAGAATTCACCTTTGACAAGTTCTATGAGTATTGCGAAGAACATGGGATAAAGTGGTGCAGGGGCACCTAGAGTGCACAAAAGGTTCCAAAAACCTATGGAGAACTTCAAGACATCCAATGGCATAAATTGGAATGTATTGGCACCTATAATGGCCTATGAGGTCATTCCATGCAATGTAAATGGCAAATATGTAATAAGTCCTAAAAGGCTTAATAAGCCTTAGGACCACAATTTGGAGTCTTGGATGGAATTAGGTGTTGAAAGTTTCAAATAGGTTAAATTGGTTTTTATTAATGGTAAATAAGTCCATCTAAGTAATTTGACAAAGTTTCAATACTTAGCAATTACAAATATTCAAAATTTACAAAGTTACAAATTTGAATTTTCAAATTGTAACAGTTATCGACATTTAGGAGGGAATTTGATTTTGTTATTGTTTTAGGCCAAAATAATCCATAAAACCAATTTGGATTGGTTGGGGTAGTTGATATGAGTGTTTTAAATGTTCCAAAGTCCCATTGTACGGGCACACCAAGCTATTGTACGAATTGTACCAATTTTGGTGAATACAAACTATCTTCAAATGCAAAGTCATTGAGTTCTTGGTATAGTTTTGAATACATTTCAATATTTTGTTGTATTGTTAATGCATTGAAGTAAGTAGAGGTTGATTTGATAATGTATCTATACAATAATCAAGTTTGTATTGACATTTTTGAGTTACTTCTTGCTGCCTGGTAGAGTTTCAACATTTTTTTATTTGACAGTTTAGTTTTCGATAAACCATGGTCATTCCATGACCCCTGGGCATTGTAACCCATGGAATGAAATTGTAATAACATGCATTATAGTCCACTAACATGATTTGATGTAGTGATATACTAATTTCTTAGCGATCACCAATTTTGTGAAGGTAAACTAATGAAAGTTTCTTGGTATGCTACAACAGTAGAAAATCTACCTTAATGAGAAGGTATTTTTATGATTGGAGGTGTTTGAGGGAGTTAAGGAAAAGGTGATCCATCCATTTTTTGGGTCTAGAAACCTTGGGAAGTGAGACATTGAGGAAGCCCTAGATTTAAGGGTTTTGAGGGCAGAAATTATGGCTTTTGTATTTAAAGACCCCTTGTAATCAAATTGACTTCATATTCCTTTGATTTGAACCTATTAATGATACTATACAAGAGCTTGAAGTCTAGAAGTTTTACTGGTGAAGGGTTCCTTTGTAAATGCATGAGTTTTAGGCCTTGAAAATTTGAGAAACAGTGCTGACAATCCCATATGTTCCAAAACAACCTACCCTATTCTTTTTGTATGTTGTCAAACTCAATAAAGGGTATCTGAATCACTTTTTGGTTATTCAATTTCTTTGGGAAAAGTTTGAGATAAGGTCTTGTGAAGGTTGCTGCAGGGCTACAAGACAGGTTATTAGGCCTAACTTGGTGAATTTTGAAGATTTGGTATTTGAACATTGGGAGAAAGTTTGAAAATTGTTTAATTACCTTGGATTGCATAAATTAAAGTTATTGGATCATAATTTAAGGCTTGTTGGAGCATAATTTACCATTTGACTTGTTGAAGCCATCTTGGGTCACTAGATTAAATTGTTGCATTTGATTAATTTTATGTACTTGGACCCTGAATCCATGACATTCCATTGCCACCTTTGTATCAAGTGGTATTAGAGTGCACTAGTAGATCCTTAAAGGGATAGAGGAACACTTTGCTAAAGAAGTTTGACTATTGTTTGTGAAAATGCCTCCAAGGAATGCAGGTACTGCCAGGGAGTTCCAAGAGTTGAAGGAGAAGAACACAAGGTTGCAAGAATCTTACAATTTACTTTTGGTTAGGCTTGAAGCACTAGAATCCAATCAAAGAAGAGCAACAAATGAAGGTGTTAATAGTGAAGAAGAGGAAGAAACCCACAAGGAAGGGGAAGAAAAAGAAGAAGAGGAACAACTAGATCCTAAAGAGCAAAGGACAATCAAGATATTGAAGGCTTTGAATAATGAGTAGCATAAGGTGAGGGGAGATATCTCTATGTATGATGGAATTCTGAAAGAAGAAGATATTTTGGACTAGATTGCATCAATGGATGCCTACTTTGAAAGTGAAGAGGTACCGGAAGATCAAAGGGTCAGATTGGAAAAAACAAAACTCAAAGGGCGTGCATTCCTATGGTGGGATCATGACGAGGTAGACAGAAGGAGAAGAGGTAAGCCAAAAATTATCTCATGGGATAGGATGATAGCAAAACTAAAAGGTAACTTTCTTCCTAAAGACTTTGATGTACAAATGCATAAAAGAATGCAAAGTTTAAGACAAAAGGATTTAGATGTTAAAGCATATACAAATGAATTCTATAAACTAAGCATAAGGTCAGGATTGGAAGAAGATGAAGTTGTTAAGGTTGCTAGATATCTATGTGGTTTAAGATTTAACATCCAAGATGAATTTGTGTCTTCTAACCCCCAAAGTGTGAAGGAATGTTACTAGTTGGCCCTTAGAATAGAGGAGAAGTTGAAGAGGAAAAGTGAAAGACAAAATAGCAGCCATAGAGGAGGTTCTTCAATGAGGGGAAGAGGAGGAAGGAAAAATCCGATTTGGGAAGAAAAGGATAAAGGAACTACTCCTAAGGCAAGAGGAGGACACATCCAAAGAGGTGGAAGATTTGGAGGAGGAAGAGGAAGTGGCATCTTCACTAGTAGATGTTTTCATTGCAATGAAATTGGACATCAATATTTTAGGTGTCCTAAATGGATAGACTCTGATCAAGGCAAGGAAATGAGGGTACATCTGATTGAAGAAGAGGAAACTCATGAACCTAAAACAACAAACCCTGAGGTAGGATAATTTCTTCTCATGAGGAAATGAGGACCATTACCAACATCAGCACAAGAAGGTATATTCAAATCAAGATGTTTAGTCCAAGGCAAGGTATGTACTATAATTATTGATTCAGGGACACATAGCAATTTGGTTTCAGTTGATATGGTTTCTAAGTTGGGATTGGCATTAGTAGAACATCCTAACTCTTACAGTGCCACTTGGGTAACTCAAGAGTTGAATGTGAAGGTTAGTCAGAAGGCTCTTGTCAATTTTTCAATTGGGCCATATCATGATCAAGTTTGGTGTGATGTAATCTCTATGAATTGTGGGCACATGATATTAGGTAGGCCATGGAAATGTACGAGGAGGAAAATTCATAATGGTTGCACTAATACTTATATTGTTCATAAAGGAAAAGAGAATTTTAAGTTGAATCCACTGACTTGCAGGGATAAAGACAAGGCACTGATGTTTTTTGGTGATAATATCCATCTTCATAAGTGAGGAAACATTGAAGATGATACAGGTTGGCATGAGAAACAAGCACCCAAACATGGACTGAATAGGACAGTGTTGAGTAGTACTAGAAAGGCAAACATCTGGGATTTGAACTATATCAAAATAGGTACAGTTAAGTGTCCTATTGGAGGGAAGACAATACACAACCATGTTTAGATGTGGAAGGATAGTGGGCAGAAACCTCCAACAACAAAACAACAAGATCATGGGAGAGGACTGTCCTCTAAAGCTTTTTGTTCTAACAAATGTGTTTATGTAAATGCAGGGTATGGGAAAAAAAGAATAGTGACCTTAGGGGACTTCATTCCTTCCCCAAGGCACCATAAAGTGCAGGTTCAAAAATCCAATGCAAGGACCGATTCTTGGGACAAGAATCCTTTCAAAGTTGGTGAACATGGTGCAAGGGCACCTAGAGTGCACAAAAGATTCCAAAAACCTATGGAGAATTTCAAGACATCCAATGACATAAATTGGAATGTATTGGCACCTATAATGGCCTATGAGGTCATTCCATGCAATGTAAATGGAAAATATGTAATAAGTCCTAAAAGGCTTAATAAGCCTTAGGACCACAATTTGGAGTCTTAAATGGAATTAGGTGTTGCAAGTTTAAAATAGGTTAAATTAGTTTGTAGTAATGGTAAATAATTCCATCTAAGTAATTTGACAAAGTTTCAATACTTAGAAATTACAAATATTCAAAATTTACAAAGTTACAAATTTAAATTTTCAAATTGTAATGGTTATGGACATTTAGGAGGGAATTTGATTTTGTTATTGTTTTAGGCCAAACTAATCCATCCGACCAATTTTTATTGGTTGAGGTAGTTGATAGCAGTGTTTTAAATGTTCCAAAGTCCCATTGTACGGGCAGACTAGGCTATTGTACGGACTGTACCAGTTTGGTGAATACAAACTATCTTCAAATGCAAAGTCATTGAGTTCTTGGAATAGTTTTAAATAAATTTCAATATTTTTTTGTATTGTCAATGCATTGAAGTAAGTAGAGGTTGATTTGATAATGTATCTATGCAATAATCAAGTTTGTACTAACATTTTCCAGTTATTTCTTGCTGCCTGGTAGAGTCTCAACATTTTTTTATTTCATAGTTTTGTTAGTTTTTGATAAACCATGGTCATTCCATGACCCATGGGCACTGTAACCCATGTAATGACATTGTAACATGTATTATAATCCACTAACATGATTTGATGCAGTGATATACTAATTTCTTGGTGATCACCAATTTTGTGAAGGGAAACTAATGAAAGTTGCTTGGTATGCTACAACAGTAGAAAATCTACCTTAATGAGAAGGTATTTTTATGATTGGAGGTGTTTGAGGGAGTTAAGGACAAGGTGATCCATCCATTTTTTTGGTCTAGAAACCTTGGGAAGTGAGATATTGAGGAAGCCCTAGATTTAAGGGTTTTGAGGGCAGAAATTATGGCTTTTGTATTTAAAGACCCCTTGGAATGAAATTGAATTCATATTACTTTGATTTGAACCTATTAATGATATTGTGCAAGAGCTTGAAGTCTAGAAGTTTGATTGGTGAAGGGTTCCTTTGTAAATGCATGAGTTTTAAGCCTTGAAAATATGAGAAACAGTGCTGACAGTCCCATACTTTCCAAAACAACCTACCCTATTCTTTTGGTATGTTGTAAAAATCAATAAAGGGTATCTAAATCACTTTTTATATTTTTTGTTTCTTTGGGAAAAGCGTGAGATAAGGTCTTGTGAAGGTTGCTGCAGGGCTACAAGCCAGGTTATTAGGACTAACTTGGTGAATTTTGAAGATTTGGTGTTTGAACATTGGGAGAAAGTTTGAAAATTTTTTAATTACCTTGTATTGCATAAATTAAATTTATTGGATCATACTTTAAGGCTTGTTTGAGAATAATTTACCATTTCACTTATTGAAGCCATCTTGGGTCACTAGATTGAATTGTTGCATTTGATTAATTTTATGTACTTGGACCCTGAATCCATCACATTCCATTGCCACCTTTGCATCATAAAGAGATAGCTAAGTGCTCCTAGAACCCCTCAGTAGAATGGAATTTCAAAAAGGAGGAATAGGATCATACTTGATACAGTGCGCACCATCATGATTGAAGGAAAGGTTGCACACACCTATTGGAGAGAGGCGGTCAATATTGCAGTCTATACAATCAATAGAATTCAATTAAGGCTAGGCACAAACAAGAAACCTTATGAGCTATGGTTTGGGAATGTACCTACAGTCAAATACTTCAAAATCTTTGGAAGTAAGTGTTGATACCGAGAATTTCAACTCCTAGAAAAACAAGACGACAGGGAAGTATATTATATATTTATCATACTTTGTAAATTTCCTTCAATAAAAATGAAAATAAATGAAGATGCATATTATGTTTGTCATTTACTAAGTTTATTAATTAATTTATTTCAATTTATTTAATGCATATTCATTTGAAATAAATAATATTTTTAAAAATTAAAATAAAGTAGGTAGAGAAAAAGGGCGGCGAGAGGGAGTAGAACCCTCGACCTCTCAAGCTGACCTTTTTTCCAACCTATCTACCCTCCTACCCCCTAACCAGTTAGTCTATTTGTTTTCTTCGAGAGGAATAGGAGGAGATATTTATTTATCTTTGTTTCTATGTGCAGGTGAAGAATTATTACAACTCTTATGCACGGAGTAATTTCTCCTTTAATCATTCTTCCTTTTGTAATAATGTGAATTTTATTTATTTTTATATTATTTATTTTTGAAGTTAAAAAGGAAAATGAATGGGGAGAGGGAGTAGAACCCTCGACCTCTTGACCCATCCTTTATCCTACCTAAACTACCTGACCTACCCTAACCGATTGCCCTATGCTATTCCTTGAGAATATTGGTAGGAATTAAGATATAAATATTAGATTACTTTATTCCCTTTTAATAATTTAGGAATAAATTATTTGGGTGATTAAAATATTGATTTCTTCATGTATTAATTTCTCTAAATACTATTTAAAATAATTTATTGTTTATTCGGGAGAAATTGTGTATGTTATAATCACTTATAATTAGTTTTTTCCTAATTTGTGTTTTACCCTAAAAACTAAAAATATATGATGAGGTGAATTTATTTCTTGATATATATTTACTCGTTTATATCTAATTTCATACCTCTTTCTCATTTTCACATCTTTACGTGTAGTTTGATCATTTCACCAGGGTTATAGTTTAACATTAATTTTTTTAGGTGAAAAGATTTTAGTGTCATTTTATGATCATAAATTCTAATCATGTATAATTTGTAAGTTTTTGTCTAATATTTTATTAGGGTTTGTGTGATCATTATGTTTTAAGTCTTTTATCTTAATTTTTCCCTTTTTTCTTTTAGCTAAATTTTAGGGTGTTTGTATTTTCATTTGCCTCTTTTTAGTTAATCTTTTGTAGGTATGTTTTTAGGGTTACTTTTATAAAGTTAAATTTTTAGGGTGCCCTAATCATATCAATTTCATAACTGTATTATCATTCTATTTTTGAAATATTTAATTAGAGTGATTATTTTATCTTAATGTGTTAGCCCATTAGTGAATAGATTTTATTTTAGGGCTAAATCTATTTTGTATTAAGTAGGATTATTAATTTTTATTTTCAAAATAAAATGATAATTGTGAGCATAATGATTTATTGGTCTTGTTACATAAATCCTTCATATTTTAATAATTTTTGGAACTTAAGTATAATTATATTTTTATTTTTTAGTACTTAGTTTAAATTAATTATTAATAAATAATAAGTGGTCTTTAAGAACAACATCTTATATATATTTATTATTTATTTTATTTTATAAACTAATAACAAGTATTTGTATGTGTGCAGGAAATATCAATGTTGTTATGTGCGGAACACCAGGCATTATCAAATAAAGTTGTACGGGAGATATTTTGAAAAATTATTGGATAGTTTATTATGCACACTTTAGGGTTAGTTGTGTGATTAGTTCCTGTGAAAGGGCATGTCCTTTCATAGGAGACTATTAAGATTGATATTTATAATCAGTCAATTGAAAACATAGGAGGACATTCTATCATGACATACAAATTAAAATTACATTCTGAAAGATTGGAGAACCTAGCTAATGCTTTTGCTCTGGAATTGGATGAAAATTATTGGATCAGTTTATGTAGATCAAGAGGTTTTTGAAGTTTAATTGCAAAGTTCACCGGTAACATCTGTTCCTCTGTGTTATTTTGGGTTTAATGCTTTGGATAAAGTATATTTTCTTTCTTAGAGATTATTATATTACAATTGTAAATAGGAATTGTAGAGCTATGTCAGATTAGTTTTCCATTGTGTATGGCTAAGCATGCCTTTTGAATAACATAGAATTCAATTGGTCTGTCATCTGGAAATTAAAGTTCTTCTAAATAGTTGTCTTCCTATTTTAGTCTATTGTTGTTAATTGATCAATCTCTGAAGTGATAGATTTATTTAAAGTCATCTCCAAAGTTATACTTTCTGTTCAAAATATCATTTTTTCATTAATAGATGGAAATGAACTTTGACAGTAATCATCAATTAAAGTAATCACACATAGTTTTCATTTCTGATAAGGAGTAGGCACTGGTCTTTATTTTAGGTGTAGTTAATATTTATTATCTTTTCATCATAGCAATTATTTACATTATTCTATTTATGCATTTAGTCATCTAGGAAAGCTTATTAGAATTAGGCCTACCAGCCTTGGTTTAATTGAGCCAAAATTGCAGAGGCACTTATCATGCCTGTCAGTTGGCCTCAAAATGACTAGCATTTTTGAGCCCCAACAATAAGTTGTTGGCATTAAGTAGAATTGCCACTAGTGACAACACTTATTTGCCTTCTGAGTGCAAACCGAGCAGAACAGTGCAAACTGAGTAGAACAGTGCAAACCGAGCAGAATAGTGCAAACCGAGCAAAATAGTGCAAACTGAGCAGAATAGTGCAAACCGAGCAGAACAATGCAAACCGAGCAGAACAGTGCAAACCGAGCAGAATAGTGCAAACCGAGCAGGACAGTGCAAACCGAGCAAGACAGTGCAAACCGATCAAGATAATGCAAACCGAGCAGGATAGTGTAAACTGAGTAACATTATGTCTATCGAGTCACCAGTATTTACCGAGTTCAAAACCTACCGAGTGGTTAGTATGAACCGTGCCTTCACTTCTACCGAGTGCATGACGATGCCGAGTAATGTAGTGGACGCCGAGTATCAGAATGTCACCGAGTTAGTTTGTAGGAACCATGTAACCATACTTGGGCCGACTTAGTGGCACTTATGTTTATTTGTCAAGCCGACTTTGTAATTGTAATTAATTGTTTAGACTTGTATATAAACAATGTTGTAAAAATGTCAAGATGAAATTATATGAGTATGTATGTGAAAAAAAAGGAAAGGCAGAGATAAGCGAATTACAAAGGGCTACAGCAGTATAGGCAATAGCAAAGACAAATTCATCACAGAAGGTGATCAGTACATTCAGTGAATCTCAATCAGCAATCCAGTTGCAAGGCAAGAGATCTACTGTTTCATCCTAACAGGTGAATCAGTACTAAAATCCTTTAACCAGGTAGACTTAATAGCCTTTTGTAAAATCTCTTTACCGAGTGCATACTTCATTGTATGTTTGTAAATCCTTTAACAAGGTGGATTTAGCAATCCTTATTGCTCCTAATAGGGAAGATCATCAGAAGTGATCAAATTGTAAGCCTTAACCGGCCAACTTTATTTTGCAGTACTAAAGCTTTGTGGGTTTCATCCCCACCCCAGTTTTACTTTCTTTTTGGAAGGTTTCTGGGTAACCAAATCTATGTGTCATTGTTGTGAATGCTTTTAAGTTTCATGCTTTCTATATGCATAAAAAAAAAGTGAACTATATGTTAATACATCTGTAATTGTAAGAAAATTTGAAGTTACTGATTCACCCCTCCCCTCTCAGTAACTCAATTAATCCCTGAATATTTCCAACAATTGGTATCAGAGCTTTGTTGGTTCTCAAGATAAAGCTTAACTAGCTTGAGCAAAGATCCAGGACAATGGAGGTATTCAAACTGAACAAGGTGATTGAAAATGAAAAGCTAGATCTGGAAATGGCCATAGCTAAACTTAAGGAAGCAAAAGAACATCTTTCCCAATCCCTAAGAAGAAGGAAGGAACTTGCAAATCAGATGAATGATCAGAATTACATTGAAGAAAAGATTGAAGATCTTTTTCCCTCAAATAGCTCAGATGAAGCAAATAATGCTGTCAAAGAACTCCTAGAAAAGAATGGGTCTCTACAGGAAGAAGTGAGAAAATTAAAAAGAGAACAAGAGCTACACTCAACAAGATTTTGTGAGATCTTAGAACAAAGAAACAAGTTGAAAGATGAATTAGATGGAAGGAACAATGAAGTCCAAAATAAAACCCTTCAGCTAGAAAACCTAATTGATCAGATCTCCCATACAAATGAGGAAATTCTGAATCTAAGATCAGAAATAGAAAACACAAGAGAAGAACTGAGATCTGAAAAGGAAATCAATATAAGATTGGTGGATGACCTAAATGCCGAAAAACAAATCAATGAAGGAATGCTGAAAAGCCAAGAAGACTTGAATCAGCTGTATGAGCGAAATCTGCATAGGCAGAAAGGAAAAGCAGGACTTGGATACAAAGGAGAAGGTGAATCTTCTAAGCAAGGTACTCAAAGAAATCAGAAAGCTACTTGTAATCATTGTGGTAAAATAGGACATATTTCAAATAAATGTTGGAACAATGAAAAAGTAGAATTCAATGGAAAATGCTACAACTACAATCAACATGGTCACAAAGCAAATGAATGCAGGGAAAAACCAAGATTCAGAGGTAATTGTCACAAATGCAACAAACAAGGTCACAGAGCATCCGAGTGCAGATCCAAGACATTCAATCCAGCAGAACAAATTATGAAAGCAATGTTTGGATGGGACTACAACACCTGGTGTAGATGTCATTACTGTGGAGAATATGGACACATTGGCATGAACTGCATAAAACATCATCTAAGGAAAAGAGATACTACCGTAAGATGCTTCAAATGCACTAAACTTGATCACATAGCCAGAAACTGCATGAATGCTAGTGAAGTTGAAGATGGAAAGAAGAATGAAGCAACTAAGGTCAGGAAACAGGTGAGACAAAAGTGGATTCCTAAATCTACTGAGCAAACCAGTCCAAGTAATGGAATGGATGGCTCTACCGACTCAAACTAAATTTCCAAGAAAGCACTGGAACTGTATTCTCATAGACAAACTTCAAGCAGTTCCAGAACCGAATTAAAAGAAAGATCTAAATCAACATACAAGATGCAGTAAGATCACAGGAAGGTTGGTACTAGTCTTTATCAAACAAGGTCGGTATTAGTCTTTACCAAGCGAGGTCGGAGCACTATGAATTCTCGAGTTCACCGAGTTGCAAAGTCTTCACTGAGCAATTAATTCTTAGTGGGTGACAGTCTATCAGATTTCATACCCTAATTTGTACTGAGCATTAATGACAGAGTTGTAAACAAAAGGCAAGAAATCGAACTCATTCCTCACCGCAAATTTTAGCACTTTGAGAGCAGAAAACTTCAAGAGCAATCCAGCGACTCAAATACCTTTTGCGAAAAGAATTTTCTGTGAGCTACCATGGCATCATCAAGCACTTCAGTGAAGAAAGGATCTGAAATGTTAGTCCAAGGGGAATGGAGAGCACCAAATTTCAAGATCGTGCCCGCAATTGCAGCAGCCCTAGACCCGAACGGAGCTCAATCTCAGATTCCTCCTAAGGTACTACTTATTAACGATATTCGCAATCATTTCAACTGTGCAATTCATGAAATGGGAAACCTAGAACTAGATATTGTGCGTGAAGAACTGTGTGTGGATGGTATTCTAAAACCCGAGCACAAACATCTGGAAGATAAGGGATTAGTTCACATTGCATATTTACCTCAAAACTTTTGGGAGAAATGGGTTAGATACATTCTCAGCCGTATACATGATGGCAAGATTTGGCTTGAGCAACCCATAGAGATCACCAAGAAGATGATTCATCAAATCACTGGTCTTCCCATGTTGAACAAAGCAAAAACTACCAAAACCCTAGGTCGGTCGGAACTGGAGAAGAAAACCCTAGCCGAGTGGGACGGTAGAGGCATGAAAGTTAGCAGCATTATCGATGCTGAACTAAAGTTTGGTACACACATAATTGCCCATAAAATATACAGTTCAAGTCAACAGAATAGTGTCTCCTGTGAAGCTATTGACCTAGCATACAAAGTGGTCAAGAACAACTTATCATTTGACCTTGCAGATTTATTGTTAAAACAGTTTAACAAGAACATGGAAAGCATTCAAACTTCCAAAAACAATCCATGTAAGTTTGGATCCCTACTGGTCTGTTTATTCTTCTATGTTCAAAAATTCTTCCCTTCCAAAGGAAAAGTTGTATGGAGAAAAGATGTGCCAGTCCTTTATGAGATAAATGAATACATCTCAAAAATGGGTGAAAATTTTGAAAGCATCATGGATAGTTATTTTGAGTCTTTCAAAGAGAAAATGAATGATAGATTCTAGATTCCACAGAAGTTGGTGGAGGATTACAAGGATGACATTTGTTTCATGGTAGACTGTGACAATGTATATATTCAAGCAGCTAAACCGAGGATTGTATATGTAAAACCTCTTCCTTATGAGGTAAATATTGATGAAACCAAGAATATCATTAAAGCCCTTCTTAATCAGCCTGTTAATCCCAAAGCTCCATATTTTGGAACATATGATGAAGCAAAGGTGAGAATTGAATTAAGCATAAAACTTCCATAGGCGGTAAACAAAGGAAAGAAGAGGATAGCCAAAATGCAAATGCTAACCGAGGACAAAGGAGATAACAATGAAGAAGAAGAGGAAAAGGATGAGAAAACAGAGGAACTAGAACCTGCAAAGAAGAAAGGAAAGGTTTTCATCACTAAGGCACCTAAGCCTCCCACTGCTGTATTTACAAGGAGAAGTGCAAGAGGTAAGGCAGATAAGGCAGACAAGGCAGACAAAGATATATTATTCAAAAGGCCTCCTCTAAAATTTCAAGAGAGGATCAAACTTTTTAGAGACGGATCAGGATCTGGAGTAAGTAACATAAAATCTTTTAAATATGAAACCAGATCAGAAATAGAACAGAAGGAAATAGAAGATGCTGTTATTGAAAAGATGGGACAGTGGAAATACTCTCCTGATGAATTAGCCCCACAGGTTCCAGTAGTCTTATTAAATCCAATAAAAAATGAGATGGAGCAATGCAAAGCAAACTGTAATAGACATATTTGATCAAACCCTGAGACAGTTAATGCCGAGCTTGAAAAATGATGAAGTAAAGAAGGCATTAAAGGAAAATGAAAGTAAGATGACACTAAAGTTCAATACTTGTTTGATTCTGATCAACAATATTGAATCGGTTGTGAAGGCTGCAAATGCCACATGGAAGAACATATACCATCTTCACCAACCGAGTATTGAAACAATAATAATAAAAGATATTGAAGATGATAGTGATGAACAAGAAGAAGCCACTGAGGTAGATGATACTGTGAGGATAGCAGCAGAAGTCATTGCATCACTTCCTACCTCTCTAGTAAAAGTTTCTACATCTAGCCCGGAGACACCTTCAAGCATGGTTGTGACAACTTCAACTTTTGTCCAATCACCTATAGCAACAACAGAAGCAACCACCATTTCTTCTACCGAGTTGTAGTCTCCCACTTCATCAAGTTTTCCAGCAGTAAGTATTCCAGTTTTTGATTCTACAAGTGTAAATATTTTAAGTTCTCTAGTAGACAGTGTGCCAGTCTCTATAGCCAGTCCTACTATGTCTATTGTCACTACTACTAAGGCATTAAGTACAGATAAGCCTAAGGCTCTACCGAGTATAAAATTTTTGGGTAAGAATATAGTAGAGGATATAGACCTAGATGAAGAAATAGAGATTCCAACATTAGATTTTGCAAATCTATCAGCGGACCAAATGCAAAATATAGGTGAAATCCTCCAAAGGAAAGCAAAGCAAAAGAAGCTTAAAGAGGAGAGAGACAAGGAATATCAAATCATTAAGGATGCTAAAGACATTTTGTCTGATGCATTAGGTATTAAAGTAGACTCCTCTCAACATGTTTTGCTACAATTAGCTGAAGCAGTAAATAAATACAATGAGGATTCATCTGGGACAGAAAAGTTAGTTGAAAGAGCTAAGAAGAGATTCAACAATAAAGTGCTTGAGCACATTGCTCAGCACATAGCTATTAATCAAGTGGAATTGTCTTCAGATTTGTCAAATATTGAATCCACCTATTCGAATGTCACCTCTCTTTTGGCCAGACTGTGCAATATTGTCGAGTTCACAAAGGATGTTAAGGATAAAATGAATAAAATGGATGAGGATATGAAGATTAGCATACAGAAGCTACAACTTGAACCAAGTTCAAGCTCTGCTCATCACATGAAAGTCTCATACCTATCAAATATGCAGTCAGATCTACTAAAAGAAGACACAAGGATCCGGTCCACACTGCTAGACATCCAGAACATGATCCTTCCCATCATGAATACAATGTATAAGCAGATTGAACATTCCAAAACATTGATTCATGACAATCAGTTCTCTATAGTAGATCACATGATTGAACTCTCTGCAGAAGTCCAAATTGCAATCCAAACATGCAAGATTCTGCAAGAAAATTGGGACAGAACCCTGGCACTAATCATGAAGGTACATTCTGATTTTCTATCAAATTTTGGATTCTCTCTGTAAATCACTTGTATATACACCTTTGGCATTATCATCAAAAAGGGGGAGATATGTAGAGAAGGAGATATGTATAGAAGGAGATTTGTATAGAAGAAAAAGTTAGCACATTGAAAGGGGGAGATAATGTATAAAGCTCTATGACAAAGACAAATTTTTTTTTAAAAAAATAAAAATAAATCTCAGTATGATTCATGTATATAAGTTTTGAGCAATAAGTGTTTTTGTCACTAATGCCAAAGGGGGAGATTGTTGGCATTAAGCAGAATTGCCACTAGTGATAACACTTATTTGCATTCTGAGTGCAAACCAAGTAGAACAGTGCAAACCGAGCAGAACAGTGCAAACCGAGTAGAATAGTGCAAACCGAGCAGAACAGTGTAAACCGAGCAGAACAGTGCAAACCGAGTAGGACAGTGCAAACCGAGCAAGACAGTGCAAACCGATCAAGATAATGCAAACTGAGCAGGACAGTGTAAACCGAGTAACATTATGTCTACCGAGTCACCAGTATTTACCGAGTTCAAAACCTACCGAGTGGTTAGTATGAACCGTGCCTTCACTTCTACCGAGTGCATGATGATGCTGAGTAATGCAGTGGATGCCGAGTATCAGAAAGTCACCGAGTTAGTTTGCAGGAACCGTGTAACCATACTTGGGCCGACTTAGTGGCACTTATGTTTATTTGTCAAGCCGACTTTGTAATTGTAATTAATTGTTTAGACTTGTATATAAACAATGTTGTAAAAATTTCAAGATGAAATTATATGAGTATGTATGTGAAAAAAAAGGAAAGGCAGAGATAAGCGAATTACAAAGGGCTACAACAGTATAGGGAACAGCAAAGACAAATTCATCACAGAAGGTGATCAGTACATTTAGCGAATCTCAATCAGCAATCCAGTTGCAAAGCAAGAGATCTACTATTTCATCCTAACAGGTGAATCAGTACTAAAATCCTTTAACCAGGTAGACTTAACAGTCTTTTGTAAAATCTCTTTACCGAGTGCATACTTCATTGTATGTTTGTAAATCCTTTAACAAGGTGGATTTAGCAATCCTTATTGCTCCTAACAGGGCAGATCATCAGAAGTGATCAAATTGTAAACCTTAACTGGCCAACTTTATTCTGCAGTACTAAAGCTTTGTGGGTTTCATCCCCACCCCAGTTTTACTTTCTTTTTGGAAGGTTTCTGGGTAACCAAATCTATGTGTCATTGTTGTGAATGCTTTTAAGTTTCATGCTTTCTATATGCATAAAGAAAAAGTGAACTATATGTTAATACATCTGTAATTGTAAGAAAATTCGAAGTTACTGATTCACCCCTCCCCTCTCAGTAACTCGGTTAATCCCTGAATATTTCCAACATAAGTGCTACATCAAGAGAGATGAAGCTATAGGAAAGTTTGATGCAAGAAGTGATGAAGGTATTTTTCTTGGTTACTATACTACAAGAAAATCTTATAGATATTTAACTTAAGATTGAAGAAGATCATTGAAAGTGCTCATGTTGAGATTGATGAGAAGTTTATGATTCAAAAAAGATATCATGATTATGCACATATGATTGAAGAAGAACCTAGACCTACCACTAGAGAAATGGTTGTTGATGAAATGTTTGACAACATTGATGTATTATTCAATGCCCCTAAAAATAGTGAAGAAGAATCAAAGAAGTGAGATGAGAGAGTCACATCTAATGTTCCTAAATTCACATCTAGATATCATTAAAAGGAAGACATCATTGGAGATCATAACAGTAAAGTCGTGACAAGATCAAAAGCAAAGAGTTCTACAACAAATGAAGAGGTATGTTTACTTTCACGGATTGAACCCTTAAGTGTTAAAGATGCATTTAATGATTTAGATTGGCATGAAGCAATGAAAGAAGAGCTAGATTAGATAATTAAAAATGATACATGGGAATTGGTTCCTGGGCCTAGTGATAAGAATGTGATTGGAACCAAGTGGATATTCAAAAATAAGATGAATGAAGATGGAATAGTGGTAAGAAAAAAAGAAAGACTAGTATGTAAAGGATATGTGCAAAGAGAAGGAATTGATTATTCTGATACATTTTCCCCTATAAGAAGATTGGAAGCCATAAAATTGTTTCTAGCCTATGCTACATTCAAAGACTTTAAGGTATACCAAATGGATGTCAAGTCAGCATTCCTGAATGGAGAGCTGAAAGAAGAAGTTTACATAGAGTAATCTGAAGGATTTACATTATCAGAAAGACCTGATATGGTATGAAGATTGAAGAAATATCACTATGGACGTAAGCAAGCCCCTAGAGCATGGTATGAAAGACTTGATAGATACTTGAAAAAGATTGGATTCAGGAAAGTAGCAGCAAATTTTAATTTATTCATAAGAGAAAAATATGATGGATTATTGTTAGTTTCTATATTTTTTTATGACATTATCTTTGGTGGTAATGACAAGCTTAGTGCAAAATTTTCTAAGGAGATGCAGAGAGAATTTGAAATGAGCATGAATGGACCTATCAAGTACTTTTTGGGACTAAATGTGCAACAGATAGACACAGGTATTTTCATTAATCAATCTAAGTATGTGAAAGATATATTGAAGAAGTTCAAGATGGATGATTGCAAGCTAGTAAGTACCCCTATGATAACATGATGCAAGCTTTCAAAAGAAAATGATTCAACAGTAGTAGACATAACATTGTATAAGTCTATGATTGGTAAACTAATCTATCTTACTCAATCTAGACCTGATATTTCTAATGTAGTTGGTATTGTTGGAAGATTTGTAGTAGATCCTAAACAAAGTCATCTTATGGCAGTAAAGAGGATATTCAGATACTTGAGAGGAACTATAGACTATGGTTTATGGTATCCTAATTTAGAAAATGTAGAACTTCATGTGTATACAAATGCAGATTGGGCAGGTTGCGTGGATGATAGAAAGAGTACCTTAGGAGGAGAAATATTTCTTGGAGATAGACTTGTTACTTGGACAAGTAAAAAGAAAATTTGTATTTATCAATCACAACAGAAGCAGAGTATATTGCAGCAACTTTAAATTGCTCTATAATTGTGTGGATCAAGCAAATGATAAAATATTTTTGTATTCAAATTGATTATCCTATTGTTATTCATTTTGATAACACTAGCACTATCAATATGTCAAAGAACCCTATGATACATGCAAAGAAAAAACACATTAAGATAAAATATCACTTCCTAAGAGAGAAAGTAGCAGAGAAAGAAGTAAAGTTGGACTATGTAAGTACAAAAGATCATCTAGAAGACATATTCACAAAGCCTTTACCTAAGGATACATTTGAGTATCTCAGGGAGAAGCTGGGAGTAATTCCCATCCTTGAATTTGATTAGAGTTTGTAGTAGTGCATCAGTCCTCAGTGATTGATGAATGGTTGACTACTCTACTTCAGGAGTAGTACCCGTGCTTAATTTTTTGGCATCCTTTGCCATTGTTGTCAAAGGGGGAGTAAGCATATAGTCATGAAAAACAAAATAGTAAGAGGATACAATAGTAGATGAAGGATTCATCCTTGGGGAAGTTTTGTTGAGGAAATGGAGAATGTTATAAAAAAATTGTAGAAAGAGGGAGTGAGTATTTAGCAAGAAGAAAAAAAAAATAGTAAGAAATGGAGGATTCATCCTTGGGGGATTTTTGTTGAGGAAATGGAGAATTATATAAAATAATTATACATTTGGATTGGTGGTGTTTTTCATTCCATATGTTGCCATCAATGCCAAAGGGGGAGATTGTTGGAGATTTGCCAACAAGCTAGTATTGATTGTATGTTTGTCATTGATGACAACATATGGTAAGTAGCATGCATGGAAGCTTGATGGAGAGAGCCTTGAATATATGTTTCCTAGATATGTTATCAAAATGATATCATAGATGAAAAGGTTGATTATGAGTGAAGATAGTAATACAGTAGTCTGTATCAATGAGTATTCCTGACAGGTCCTAGGAAGAGTTATGCATGTGATTTACAATATGGTTGTAATGAAGCCTTGCGCATTTATATTTATGTTGTGCACATGTGTATGATGATATGTTCATGGACATAGAGTTAGATATGCAGTACAGGTTGAGTTATGAAGTCTCCAGTTGACAGTCACAGTTTCCTGAGTTTATCTGGTAGAGCCGACAGTGTTTTTATTGTTGTAGAAGTTGTGCCTATCAATGTGATATGCATGTTTGAATTAGTGTTTGGAAGAGAGTTAATAATGTTTGGTTAAGAGTGCATGATGTAATTCAGCATGAGAAGAAAGTATCAGTTAATTTGGTGGACTCGACAGTGTGAAGCAATGCATCTACTCATATGGAGTTGCACGATCCTAATTTGTGTTGCGTGCTTAGTATAGCTGACTAAGATGTTATTGGAGAGTTGTATTGTTTCTATAATATGATTTCAAGATGGTTCTAATAGGCCAACTTGATTATATCATTTAGAGGAAAGATATTTATAGGCAGTCATTTGTGATTGCTAAGTATGGCAGAGAGTTGAAAGACAAGGGTAGAGTAGAAGGTGCGAAGTGTTGAGCCATCAATAGAAGATCTATGTGACAAAGTAGAGAGTGTATGCTACTCATTGGAATAGATCAAGACAATAGGTCTACTCGCAGTTCACCAAGATCTAGATATAGTGTCTATCTATTAAATAGAAGGTTGCATCCTTCACCCCTTTGAGAAGTGTGCTCCCAGACAGTGTGTCCTCACCCCTAACAGGGTTAATTGTAAAAGAATATTAATAGGTTTTGACCCTTGACCAAGTTGCTTTACTTAATGCATTGTAAAGATAAACTCCTAACAGGGTTGTAAGATCTTATAATAGGGATCATAATACTCTAATGCAATTTATAGTGGGTGCTAATCCCCACTGGGGTTTTACCTATTTGGGTTTCCCTATAACCAAAATTGTGGTGTTGTGTTAAGTGTTCTCATATTGTTTTTATGCTTAATGTTCTTCTATACTTAATTGGATAAAGAATTGAATCTTGTAGATAACTGATTCTCTCCCCCCCTCTCAGTTATCTCTTGGGACTATTCCTAACAGTCTAATATACCCGTGATGCGCATGATCAACTACAGTGGTGTGCTTATTGTGAGAAGATGGTCTAGGCACCATGGGGATTATCTCTATGGGAGGATTGGAGGGGTCTTCATCACTCATGAGATCTTGAGAGTTTGAACTTTCTCCCCTTTCCATGTTTATGCAAGTGTAATATGTATGTATCATATCTATCTCAATATCCACTATAGCATCAGAGAGTATGTCCCATTCATACTCATGTGAGTCGGTCTAACTATCTTAAGATCAGGCCAAGTGTTTTGAAATAGTCATAGGAGGTTCTATATCTTCCTCTTGGTTGTTACATCCTTGTTTTGTTTCTTCTTCTAGAGGTATATACAAGTAATGAGAAATCATGAAGTGGGGAAGGTCCAACACATGTGATATGGTAACTAGTTGTCCCCAATTAGGATGTCTATTAGAAGATCCTTGGTTGGCTTCATCTTCTATAGTCTCTTCTATTTGGAATTTGGATTCATGAAGATCTCTCCACAATTGTGGAAGATATGGTTCACCTTGATAGGCAAGATCATTTGTACCAATGTGTAATAGTCTCTCAAAGGGTAGGGGATCGATTTCAGCTTCTTCATCACCATCTAAATAAAAAATGGGACTATCCCTATCAATAATGGGGTGGAACTTAGCTTCTCTAACTTGACACTAATTTTATCCCTAGGATTCTTGAATTCTTCATGAAGTGGCTCAACAAGCCCTGTATCATTCACTCCTAGGGGTCCTTTCCCTTTATAACCCATCTATTTGGCTAGATCATATCTCCTACTATATTTTTTTATGGGATATGTTGGTGTTCAAAATGGATGCTTATGCTCTTAGGCTGCCAATATACCCTCAGGTTAATTTTAGGATTGGTTAGCTCCAAAATGTATAAGGATCTTAGGGTAACTGGACCAACTATAGAGACAAGACTACCCTCTTCACTTTTGGCTCTACAAAACCAAGGTGGGTGCACCTAACCCAGTGAAAACTATACTTCACACACCAAAGACTAGGTCTAAACAACAGATTGATAGTAAGAAAGTACTAAATGCTAACCTCACATTCATTGACTCTCCATTACTATACGGTGACAAAACCACACAACCAAAGACTTAAAGCTTAGAAAGGTTATTGATTTTAAGATTTGGAATGTAATAACTTCAATCAATGTATGTTAACAAGAGAGATACTCATTTGGGCCAGTGCCTCATCCATTGGGCAAGATTTCTTAGACATAAAGACACACAATTTTGAGAATATCTGAGAATTCATAGCCATAAATACATTTATCCTAATCTTTACTACTTACAAGACATCCTTACATAGACAAGGGCAAACCCATATCCCACCTAGAGCATAGTTTAATCCAATCCCAGATCAGAACTAAAGGATGAAGATACATACATACAAACAATATGTAATGAGCTAGAAAACTCAAAGCTTACTAGACTTGACACAAAGGAGAGATAAGAACCATTCAAAGAAACCAATTTCAAAACTACCTAACTCAACAAAAAGAATGAAAGCCAGACAAGATAGGCTCCAAGTGCAAAGCTAGTAAGATAAAAAATAATCATCAAATTCTACAACAGATCTAACCTTGTACCAGCTCCAAGGACAAAAATTTACGCTGGAACAACCACCATGACCTTCCTCATAAAATCTCACCCACAACCAAGCTAGAACACTAAAAAATAGTCCTATAATATAGCTTCATTCGGTGCACTATCTTCAAACCCTATAGAAACAATTTGAATTCAAAAAACAATGGATACAAGCTCCAGTTTAAAATGTGACCGTAGATCCCTTTATTTCCCGGTAGATCGAGCAGCTTACGTTAATCTTTACAACAGTCACGAAACCTTGAAAAGTCCATGTCCACAGCAGTAGTCAACACCAATGAAAAACACGCACATCAACTCCCTCTGACAAACAGGACTCACCCTTGTTAGCACCTGAGAAAAAGTAAAATCAACGGCTAGCACAAGATCTCACAGCTCTGACAAATTCCATGAGAACTTACGCCAACCATAGATCCTCTGCGGATGTTAGGGCCCTCAAAACATGTCAGCAACAAGGTCCCACTGACAACATGTCCAGTCACACAACGTGGACCAATTAGATAATGACAAATAAGCACACCTGGCATGTGGACCCGCTACACTTTATCCCCTCTAAAAAAAGGTAGAATCAACAGTTGTCACATGATCTTAAACCTCTGACACATCCCATAATATCATACACTTGTCGTTGATTTTTTGACAAGGTCAGGACCCTCTGACAAACTCAGAAACTAGGTCCCACTGACATAGTCCACCTCATCCCACTTGGACCAATGAGAAGCCACCATTCAACACTTTTCTGACAACGGGCCCAGACCCCTGGCTACGCACAATCACACTGATAGCACACCACATCACAACCCTGATGACTAATAAGATCATGACATGTCAGCATCCACAGGCAGGGAGGCCCACCCAAAAATCTTTCATAGAATGCATCAACGACTTTCATTAAGGCGTGATGTTAAAGCCTACACATCTCTCGTCAGTGAAATGGAGACAACCATAGATTTTGAAGACTCTTTAACCACCAGCAGGGAAAGACAATAGGGCCCACTGGGATAGGTGTCGTGAAGTCATGTAATCACATGTCAGAACCTTCTGACAGCCTACAGTCTTGCAAACAAGTGACAGCCACACAAAACAAAGGCTTAAGACTTAGGAAAATATTAAACCCACCGGGCAGTAGACTTAGGAAAAATTAACTGGGGATACTTAGGCATAGCGGGAAAAATTAAAGGGGGCCCGAAAATAAAACCATTAGTCGTAAGATTGTATAACATGAAAAAGGTTCACGTGATCATGTGACAAAGAGGTTAACAATTTAGCACATGTGTTTTAGAGTTTTAAGTGGCCTGAATAAAGTAACACATAATTAGAACAAGGCCAAGGCATTTTGAGGGCTTTTTCACTACAACGGCTAGATTTTTCAAAATTTTCACTTAGGATTTGAGCCAGAGACCTAAAAGCAACTATAGAGACCTGCAGAAAAATGCTAGAGCCATGAAAAAATTCATAGGTGCTAACAGTGGCTCATACTCGGGGACGTGTATCTCCTGCAGATACAATGAGCAAGCTAGAATCTCCTGGAAGAGCAGACCAAATCAAAATTTTGACCCAAAAAGAAAAAATAGATGACTGTACAAGGGAAAACCTAAACTACTACTCATGGAAAAGATACTTCAAGAGAAGTAAAACTTTAGGAATTGTCCATGAACAGGCAATTCTAAAGTACCACCAGTTAAATCCTTCAGGACATAAGAATTTGTCCCCCATTTGCTTTCAATAAGATAAGGGCCCAACCAAATTGGATCAAACTTTCCATGCTTCCCCTTATCTTCTAACCTTGCATTCCACATCAAGACAAGGTCATCAATTTCAAAACTTCTTTGAATAGCCCTTTTATCAAACAAATTCTTACATTATCTCTGCAATGTCTCATTTCTCTCATGTGCATCTCTCCTTACCTATTCCAACTGGATCAGCTCTTCCATTCTTACTCTCATCTCATCATTCAAATCTTCATCATATGCCTGGATGAACTTATACATATGCAATAAATTATTTTGAGGCAATCTAGCAATTATTCCATATACCAAATCAAATGGAGCACAACCTATGGCCTTCTTTATAGTTACTCTGTCAGCCCATAGTGCCCACCATAACTTTGAGTCCCAGGCTTTCTTATTTTTGTCCAACACCCTCTTGAGAATCTTAATCAAAATTTTGTTACTGGACTCAGCTTGACCATTTCCTAGACCTCTTCAAAGATCTCTTTTGATTCCAGGAGAGTAGTCTCAGACTCATCATCTCCCACTTGAAATTCATCCTCATATTGGTTTAGTCCCAAATCAACAGCCTCTTCATATTCTGAAATATTTTCTTCTTAACTAGGCTTGGTTTGAGTTTCTTGCCTTCTATCCTTTTTACTTTTCCAAGTATGAGAAACATTTCTTTTCTTCTTCCCTCCCCTTGTCTGACTAGGCCTAGAAGAGCTTGGAATACCTTCTTCCATTATGTTTTCAGGATGCTCCTTTCTCCAAGACCTAGTACCTCTGTAACTCATTTTATAAATAGTCTACTGACCAGCACTACTGCAGAGATGTTTGAGTCACCACCCAAGTATATTGGGAATCTTACAATACAACTTCCTCACTTAACAAATATCCAAATGAGCTTGACAAGACAAGGGACAAGAATAACCCTATTTCTTCCAATGATGACCTACTGGTTATTATAGACTTGTGTAACATTTCCCCAGTAGAGTCACCATCTTGTTGGTGTTCAAAATGGACGCTTATGCTCTTAGGCTACCAATATATCCTCAGGTTGATTTTAGGATTGGTTAGCTCCAAAATGTATAAGGATCTTAGGGTAACTGGACCAACTATAGGGACAAGACTGCCCTCTTCACTTTTGGCTCTGCAAAATGAAGGCGGGTGCACCTAACCCAGTGAAAACTATACTTCACACACCAAAGACTAGGTCTAAACAACAGATTGATAGTAAGAAAGTACTAAATGCTAACCTCACATTCATTGACTCTCCATTACTATACGGTGACAAAACCACACAACCAAATACTTAAAGCTTAGAAATGTTATTGATTTTAAGATTTGGAATGTAATAACTTCAATCAATGTATGTTAACAAGAGAGATACTCATTTGGCCCAATGCCTCATCCATTGGGCAAGATTTCTTAGACACAAAGACACACAATTTTGAGAATATCTGAGAATTCATAGCCATAAATACATTTATCTGAATCTTTACTGCTTACAAGACATCCTTACATAGACAAGGGGAAACCCATATCCCACCTAGAGCATAGTTTAATCCAATCCCAGATTAGAACTCAAGGATGAAGATACATACATACAAACAATATGTAATGAGCTAGAAAACTCAAAGCTTACTAGACTTGACACAAAGGAGAGATACAAACCAGATATTTGTATTAAGTGTGATGAATTCCTTCTATGTACATAATGAATCATATGACACCCTACTTGTAAATTATAGCTTAGACTTGCAACTTTCTTCTCTCATTAACAAACACTGAATCAAAAAACTATTACAACCCTTGACTAAGAATAGGGCTCACCAATCAAAAGTTTTTGAACACCTAAATCCCAATGCCTTTGAATGATCATGAAAAATCCTTTTATCTCAAGGATTGCAAGAAGCGCTGATGACCATTCAAAGAAACTAATTTCAAAACTACCTAACTCAACAAAAAGAATAAAAGCCAGACAAGACAAGCTCCAAGCGTAAAGCTAGTAAGATAAAAAATAATCATCAAATTCTGCAATAGATCTGACCCTGTACTAGCTCCAAGGACAAAAATTCACACTGGAACAACCACCAGGACCTTCCTCATAAAATATCACAAGCTGGAATGCTCAAAAATAGTCCTGTAATACAGCTTCATTCGGTGCACTATCTCCAAACCCTGCAAAAACAATTTGAATTTGAAAAACAATGGATACAAGCTTCAGTTTAAAACATTACCGTAGATCCCTTTATTTCTTGGCAGATCGGGTGGCTTACATTAATCTTTACAATAGTCATGAAACCCTAAAAAGTCCATGTCCATGCTAGCAGTCAACACCAATGAAAAATGCGCATGTTAGCTCCCTCTAACAAACAGGACCCACCCTCGTCGGTGCCTAAGAAAAAGTAAAATCAATGTCTAGTGCAAGATCTCATGGCTCTGAAAAATTCCATGAGAACTTACACCAACCGTAGATCCTCTATAGATGTTAGGGCCCTCAAAACACATTGGCAACTAGGTCCCATTGACAACATGTCCACTCACACAACGTGGACCAATCAAATAATGACAAATAAGCACACCTGGCATGTGGACCCACTACACTTTATCCCCTCTGAAAAAAGGTAGAATCGATGGTTGTCGCATGATCTTGAACCTCTGACACATCCCATAAGATCATACACCCATCATTGATTTTTTGACAATGTCAGGACCCTCTTAAAAACTCAGAAACTAGGTCCCATTGACACAGTCCACCTCATCCCACCTGGACCAATGAGAAGCCACCATTCAACACTTTTCTGACAATGGGCCCAAATCCCTGACTACGCATAGTCACACTGACAGCATGCCACATCACAACCTAGATGACCAATAAGATCATGACATGTCAGCATCCACAGGTAGGGAGACCCACCCAAAAATCTTTCATAGAACACATCAACAGCTGTCATTAAGGCATGATGTTAAAGCCCACACATCTCCTATCAACGAAATGGTGACAACCATATATTTTAAAGACTCTTTAACTGCTAGCAGGGAAAGACAATAGGGCCCACTGGGAGAGGTGTCATGAAGTCACGTAATCGCATGTCAGAACCTTTTGATAGCCCATAGTCTTGCAAACAAGCGACATCCACACAAAACAAAGGCTTAAGACATAGGAAAATATTAAACCCACTGGGCAGTAGACTTAGGAAAAATTAACTGGGGAGACTTAGGCATAGTGGGAAAAATTAAAGGGGGCCCAAAAATAAAACCTTTAGTCGCAAGATCGCATAACATGAAAAAGGTTCACACGATCATGTGACAAAGAGGTTAACAATTTAGCACATGCGTTTTAGAGTTTTAAGTGGCCTGAATAAAGTAACACAATATTAGAACAAGGCCAGGGCATTTTTAGGGCTTTTTCACTACAATGGCTAGATTTTTCAAAATTTTCACTTAGAGTTTGAGCCAAAGACCTAAAAACAATTGCAGAGACCAGCAGAAAAATGCTAGAGCCATGAAAAAATTCACAGGTGCTAACAAGATATCTCACAGTGCTTTGCCTCAGTATTTTCAGGTTCATTGTAGAGGCATGATAAGATGGTCTTTTCTTCATTCTCATCTTCCAGAGGCACAGTAGCTTGAAAAAAGCTATCATTATAGATAACCAGTGGTTGTGTTTTTGTAGGCCTCATAGCCTCTGAGGGCCTACCATGTGATCTAGGAAATACAGACAATGATGTCATGGATAGGATAGGTTCAATCTGATATCCTCTCATTCCTGTATCTCTGATTGTCAGTTTCTTTTCCATTTATGCCATCATATTTTTCTCATATTTTGAAGTGTATGCTTCACTGTTGTGAGGTATACAAGCCGATTATTTTAATATATTGCAGATATAATTGGTGTCTGTAGGGGCAGTAACTTCCATACCATTGAAGGGGAACTTGATACATTGATGAAATGTTGATGGTACTGCTTGCATTTCACGAATCCATGGGCATCCTATAAATATGTTGTATGCTGGTGGGAGATCGAGGACTTGACAAATAACCTATCTTTCTACTAGTCCCACTTTGATTGGTCAGCATATGAGACCTTTAGAAGATCTCTCTTGTTCATCATAGGCTTTGATTGTGATCTTCTTCTTAGGATTAATAGAAAATTTATAAAAGCCTAGTTGTTCAATGAGTTTATGTGTACATATATTTAATCATGCACTTCCATCTATTAATACTCACTTGACTCGATGTTTATGGATCATGACCTCAATGTGTAAAGGGTGATTATATAGGTGATTTAAAGAATTATCATCTTCCTCTAAAAATGATAGCTAGTGTGGTGAAGTCAAGTGACATACCATAGACTAGAATTGATCTAAATCCAAGTCCTTAGGGACATTGGAATTTGATAAGGCATGATCTAAGATCTCTCTATGAGTAGGGGAGATCTTAAGTGATTCAAAGATTGATATTTGGGCAGTCATTCTCTTCAAGTGCGCAATGATGTTGTAATCAGCAACATGTGATGGAACCAACTATTTAAAATTTGATGACTTGGGAATATTTGTAGCTGGTTGTTTTCCCAATAGGGAGGGCTTTGATGATGAGGATTGGTCTACAGAACTGGAAGCTTTCACTCCTCCGAAAGTGACTTTTTATTGCACTTAGGTCATTGCATTGGTGACTTTAGACTCTTCATCTTGCTTTGGGACAATTATGACATTACAATGTTTAGAAGGGACTGCCTCAAGCATATTGATGACATTTATGTCATTTCTACCATAGGTATTACTAATGCGGGCACCTTCCTTTGGCTTAGAACTTTCCCCTTTTTCATATTTTGGTAAAGGGTCTTTGAATGCTTTGTGATCTGTGTTGGTGGTATGGTTGTCCACTATGATCACCTCATTGTCAATGAGATCTTGGATCTCATGTTTGAGTCACATACAGTTCTCAGTCTTATGTCCCTTATTTCTATGAAAGTCACATTAGTCATTTTCATTCCACCACTTAGGTTTGACTTCTGACTCATAAGGCCTGGAATTATCTAGTAAAGTGATGAGTTGATTTGTGAGGAGATTAAGTGTAGACCCATATGACTCACCAAGAGGTGTGAAGTTGTGCTTGGGCTTAGCCCATGGTTTGTCTTTGAGAAGATTGCTTGTGCCCTTGGATGGGACCTTGGCGGTATTCTTAGTAGCTTTAAGGGCTTTAGTGCCACTTGTAATATTGAATAATGTTGGTTTAGGTGGGGGAACAACTTGATCAACCACCCCATCATTCACCATATTCTTGTTCTTGTTCCAATATTTGTTTGTGTCTTTAGAATTGGAATTGAACTTGTTTTCTTTATAAAGGGCAATCTCCCCTTTTTTTACAAGCACGTCTTCTATTTTGAGTGTATTTTTCACCAACTTGTCAAAGGTGTTAGGGTCTTGTAGCTAAATGGGAAAGCTTAGCTCTGGGACCAGTGCACTGGCAAATATATCCATCTTCTTAGTTTCATGAATTAAACATGGATATTGTGAAAAGATCTTCCTCCACCATTGAAGGAATGTCAAGAAGGGTTCTCCTGTTTATTGTTTTGTATTGCAAAGATCTGTAATTCTAACAAGACGTTGAATGTTATACTAGTGTTGGCAAATTTTTTGACAATCTCATCAAAATTTTTTATGCTCGTGGGTAGCTTTGAGAACCACTCTATAGCTTAACCTCCTAAGCTATGAGGAAACAAATGCATAAGATATGTCTTTTCATGCATAAATTCCATGCATTGTGCACAAAATTATTGGACATGGTCTTGGGGATTAGAATTCCCTAAATACTTGTCAAACTTTGGAAGTTCTACCCCATGCGAGAATGGGGGCAAGTGCAAGTTTTTGTCAAAGGGGAATGGGCAAATAGAGTCAATAGAATATTTGGAAGTTTGTTTCTCTTAACTCTTCTTCATTGCTTGTAATTCAAGTTGTATTTCTTGTATTTTCTTAGTGATTAGTGTTAGAGGAGTTTCCTCCTCTTTGGAAATGGCATCCTCTTCTCTATATTGGGGAGGAAACTGTGCTCCTTATTTTACCAATTCAAGAAAATATTGTTCCTTTTCCCTAGCCATGATGACTTTCATCATCTTGAGTAATTATTTGTCTGCTTTACACTAGGAAATGCTAGCTTCTTTAGGCTCAGATTCATTGGAAGAATCATCACAATCAGTATCATGAGCACTGACGCTATGGTTGTTAAGACGGTAGTATTCATGTTGTTTCCCTCTTCTAGACATGTTGTTATCAGAGGGTTTTGGTTGATGATTAGCTAATTGTCTAGAGGTTCCTATTTTATCTTTGAAAAATGGATTTTCCTCAAACGTAAAAGGTGTCTCCTCTTCTAAAAATTTTCTAGAAAAGCTCATAGTCTAAATAGGCATATCTTAGTTATCCAAAAAAATGTGGTGTAGTGAGAACAATCGAGTTGTTGAACAAGTCCTTGATAAATGAAAGTGGGATAGCATCTTCTTTGAGAGGGAAATGCAAGTGACTCATATTTGAGTTAATATTGAACTCACCATGATATCTCTTTGTGTGTTCAAGAATGGTGGTAAGACTAGTTATCAATACCCAAGGTATAGTTTACAAATTGTGACAAAGTGTTGGGCTGTTTTGCAAAGTGATTTTTGATTTTGAAGGGCAGTTTTGTTTTTGGAAGTTTAGTTTATGCAACTTTTGGTTTGTGATCTTGAACTTTTGATTTGGATTCTTGAATTTTTGGAACACAATGCAGATTATGTTTTTGGGATTTTTCAAATTATAAAACAAAATGCAAAGTATGCAAACTATATGATATACAACTAAGAACTTATGCAATCTAATTTTTGAATGAAGGATGCAAATTATGCAAGCTAAATGACATGTAACTAAGGCTTTATGCAATCTAATTTTAGGAATGAAATTTATGAAAATTATGCAAGCTAAATGATATGCAACTAAGGTTTTAGGCAATCTGATTTTTTTTTCAATTTTTGGACTTTTGGATGTTTTGGAAGTTTTGAGAGAACGTTTGAAAATACAAATCTAAGAGGATAACCCCAAAAGGATGAATATTCAAATCTTGACTTTGGAAAAAAGAGACAAAAGATCAAAGATGATCAAAAGAGAAAAATCAAGCTCTCCAAAACATAGGTAGATCTTGATTTAAAGATAAATGATAAAAGTCAAAAAGATTGATAAAAGACCAACCAAAGTCAAGATCCTTCACTCATAAACATAAGGGAAACCTCTAACATTAGCATTTTTCTTAGATTTTTGTAAAAATTTCAAGGGATCTAGATGGAAAATGAGGGGTATGCAAGAGACTATAATGGAGGTTGTAAATGAGGACTAAAATGTAAGCTGAATAATACAAGATGAAGATTCATAAAAAGTCCACTATGAAGTTTAAATGCAAGCTAAACTATGCAAAAATGAGGGATTATATATATAAAAAAGGATATTATGAAGATTAACATACAAGGTAAGATATGCAAAGTATGAGGGCTCATGAAAAATAAATTATTATCTAAAATTGCCAATAATTTTGAAATTTTGGTACTCGGAACAATTTATGGAAGGTTGTGAAATGTGTTTGAATGTCTTTAGGTAGTTTTGTGACAAAATTTTGAAATGTTTTGCAAGGTGTTTATGAGTGCTTTTAGAAGTTCTTTCAATATTTTAAGCACTCACACAAGACACGTCATGTAGAATTACCATTGTGAATATGAAGCAAACATGCTACAACCTAGGCTTGAAGGACAATATCCACTGAATTCCCACTTGAACAAAGTTCAGCCACGTCTACTCATAGTGGATAGCCTAGAAGCTTGGAGGCATGGGCTCCTCCGTACATGTGCACTCACTTCTCAGGTGCACCAAGCTTCAAATTCCAAGGGGCATCACTTCCCAAGGAACCACTATCTCTACTATGAGCCGTGAAAGTGTTGGATGTCTTCACAGGCATGGGTGACCCCTTGGGTCAGTGAATAGAAGGTTGTTGGAAAACTATAACAAGGTTTTTATTCTGGGACATCCAACTCAATGGGTGTATGATAAAATCCCTTAGGAGGTCTCCTAGCCTTGTGAACCAAGGTTTTATGCACCAAAAGGTACTGGAGGATATTTATCACGTAGCCACACCGTCAATTGGATTATTAACTTCACCATCACACATTTATATAGTGGTTTGGATGGAGACTTGGCTTTGGCTTGTTACCGCTTGAGGTCGTCCCTTGGGGTGTTGAAAGTGAACACCTTGGTCTAAGGAAATCATCTCTAAAACAACTATATCAATTTATCTTCACCCAAGATCCACGAAGCTGAGGGGAGAGGATATGTCTACATAGTCCTTTGGGATTTACAAATGATAAGACATGCCAAGCAAAAAAAAGAAGAAGAAATTCATTTCCCCAAGTCCCTATGCAAGCATTCTAATAAATGAGTCTAGATTTCTAATTGCCTTAAAAGACAAGAGCATACTCTCCTATCACTTAACAAGACACCACAAGTGAACCTGTATTTAAGATGCCTAATAAAAATATAAATTAGACACAATGTTTTTAACTACTCTGTCAAAGGCAACCTGCATCAAATCATTAGTAATCTCATTCTTTTGTTCTTCATCACACATCCTACAAAAGAGTTTTAGATCAATGTATTTGATCAAGCATCCTACAAAGCTGGATAGGCTATCAGTAAAACACAGAATAGAACAATAAAAATTACCAACTCAAAGCGTTAATTGCAGTGATCACAGAAAAATTGAAAAAAACTCCTTGATATCTTTCAAAAGAATGAAGTAGACTCGTACAACCATCTAATACAAATAGTATGAGTAAACCTAGCTTTTGATATGAGTATAGATCCTGACTCATATAGGTTTGTATGAATGCTCATACAAGCACCAGAGTCAGTTTTTAACTAGAACAAAGGAAAACTACGTAGCACTAGGTAGGATTCTTGTACGAGAATGTATTGATCACAGTACAAGAATAGGTTATATATGTTACGAGTATCGGTAAAGACTCATACTATCCTGTGAAAATGCTCATACAAGAAAATGGGATCAGAGTACAAACTGAGCCTCAAAATTTATGAAATCCAAAATAATCAGGTGGAAACAAAGAATGAAAATCTCAGCCCCACAGTGGGCACCAAAAATGTGGGTGAGAAAATGTGCCTAAGGTTATACACAACTCAAAGAATCCTTGTTTGATCTTCATCAAGTAAATGAAAATAGATTAAACTACTGGAAAGAACATCAAGGTGACTCATTTCCTTCTAATAGACTTGTGTTTGAATTGCTCTCAGGTCATTGCAAACCAGTGACATTGAAAAAATCTAAATGAAGGATTTAAATATGCTTGTTTGCATGAAATGTAGATTCATTTGATTATATCTAAAGTTCATCCAATTAATATAAAAAATCAAATGTTCCTATGTGATATTGATGCAATGATGATAAAGAGACTAAACTATTATGCTACTAACAATGATCAAACTACCATTAATCCATATTAAACATGAAATGAAAGGTTCCTATTGAATGTATGCAATTATCTAAAGATTATCAACTCAATGCAAAATATCTTAAAAGATTGAAAAACAAAATAGTAGCATTAATCTAGCTCAAAAATTAAGATCTTTTGTGAAGGAAATGAAGCCTTCTTATATAGAACTCATTTGGAAATGAACGACTGAGATTGATTGAGGATGAATGGGGAAGATTTAGTCTTAATATAAACTTTCCAAATCAACTAGTGAGTTCACTAAACTATTTGTGGAGACTTCCAAAAGATTGATGAGTCAACTGGACTGATTTTCCAGTTAACTAAAAGGTTTCCAAAACTGACATTCAATTGATGACATCATTGCATTTTAAAGATTTTAATAATAGATTTAATGCATTTTTATCAAAAGTGATGAAATAATTAATTTAAATTCCTTTTATGATTAATCGACAATTATTTTATTTATTTAATCAACATTTGGAATATTAATTAAATAAATGAGAAACATTGGGTTTAATTGCCAATAATGCTTATTGTTTAGGAATTAATTAATTAATGTTTAGGAATTAATAATTGCTTATTGTTTAGAGATCAAAATAGGGTATTAATCATATCAATTTGATGAATTATATTTCCTTAGGTTAGGACTTAGGAAAAATCGATCGAACTTAGGATTTTATGAAGAATCAATTGAGATTAGGGGTGCAGGGTTTAGGTGACCATTTTTAAGTGATTACAATACCTAACAATAAGGCTATTAAATTCCTTATATAATCCATGATAGTCTTGCCTCTATATCCTTGGACTCATAGTCCTTATATGGTTTATCTAGTCAAAGGTCTAATTAACACTTGATTAATTGTTGAACATACTAACTCACATGATGTTACTGATAATGTTTTACCTAGAGTGTCCTTGTATAGTAATTATAAATCTTGCAACCAAAAGTGATCATTCCTTAGGAGACAATATATATTATCTATATTTTATTTTGATGAAATACTATGAGATACGTATAATGACTTTCTCTAGACCATTTTATTCATTTTCATGATGTATTTTTTGAGAACAATGATGTACATGATTATCATATTGTCATATATTTTCCTCTCCCCTTGATCAATATTAGTAAACACAAGACTTATAAATATACAATGAAGAATCTTATTATGACACATTTCAAGCTATTTTTAGCTCATTTAAGGATAATGTATAATCAATTACATCTTTCCTCTCTCTTTCACATGAAATGAATACATACAAAACTATAGATAAAATCATTCATCATACACAATTTCCTCATATGGTATGTCATATTTCATGTCTATTTACCAACCTTAAGTACTTCCTACACTTTAATTTTGAACTCAAACTCATACTCCATATTTACTTATACCCATCCCATAGATAACCTACATCATTTTCCCCCAATCCCCAATACTATTCAACCCTTTTCCACTACTTTCACAACCTTTCATACATCTAACTCTAGTCGTACACACCTTGTATCTCAACTAAATTATTCCACCCATTCGATTACACATGTCATTATTTATCTATATACATATAAACTCTTAGTTTCTCCCACTCCTTTTTTCACGACTCCTAAACCATCAAATGTTTAGCCACCATAATGAGTGAGTTGCAAGGGATTGACACCTTATAAATGATTTATAAAAGTATTTTTGTATCTATTAAAACATAATCTATCAAAACATTCCATATTAGCTTGTCTTTTACCAAAGAGATTCATGGTACCTATTTTTAAAATATGTGATGATAGATGTGGTCCACTAACTTGTGATTTTTCTTTTAATTCAACATGTCTATAGTACTTTTTATGATTGAAACTACCTACAACATCATTTCCAAGAGTACTTAATGATTATATGCATTCACTTGGTTTTATTATTTTCCTTTCTATTTAATTAATTTCCTTGGATATTTATCCAACTAGTTTGTTAATAATTCTCAATACAAGATTCTAGAGTTGCACGTTTAAATGAACACAATACAAACATGGAATAAATAAGATAATCACTTATTATGTGCTAAGAATTTAAATCATGTTAACTAAAATGTGTGTTGTAAATAATACATTATCTCACCTTATTGATTGTCCATGATTATCATCTATATGATTCAGATAATAATGAGGGTGTTTTTTCTCCATTTCCTAATTTTCTCTATGCGTATTATAAGAAAATATTTGTTAATTCCTAACTTTTTATAGATAGAATTTTTTTGAATCGAGCAATTTTAGGACACTAACTAATCTCATCTCCTCCACTGTTCTCCTTCACTATAGCTCCTTTAGCACTCCTAATATTCTCATGAGTTACAATCAAAGTGCGAATAGGACTAGTGAAGTTTGATTCATAAATTTTAATGTCATTTCGATCATGATGTACAAAACATTCTATTAGAAATAATTCAAAAAAAAATTGATAGGGGAGAGATGAATTAGTTGTGTCCAAATACTCCAAACTTTAACCATATTAAACTTTAAACTTCAGATCTGATAAATGAACATTAAAGAAAAGATCCACAACACATTAGAAATACATAACACCAAGATTTTTTTGCATGGACAACCTTGTTAGAGGAAAAACCATGGTGAGGATGGAACCCAAAAGATGATGTACTCTATTAAAAGCACTATACCCTATTAGGAGTATTGCAATGAGAATGCACTTGCATTCAGACACACTTCCTAGAGCTCACTGCTCAAATATAATAAGGGATACAACCTTAACGAAGACTCACTGCATCACAAAAAATACATGGACAACAATCCACAATGGATAAGAATCCACAAATCATGAAATGGATAATAGCATCTTCAATATGTGTGGATCAGTTCCAATGAATTACATATTATAATATGATCTCTTCCTCAATTGGAGATTCTACTCATACCTCTAATCATAAAATATCACACAATCACACCCATGCACACACACACACAATCCAAAAAGGGATACAATTATATGTATACAATTCATCAACCTTGAATAAATAAACAAGGTTGAACAAAATCTCACCACCTCAATTACAAAACTACAACCATACTGATGGAATATGTATGAAGTGACTGAGAGGGGGGGGGGGGGGGGGGGTGAATCAGTCAACCATAAAAACACTTCACAATTAATTCTTTCCAGATCCCTTAGGATATCTTAACAATGTTATCGGTTTTAGCACTGGGTAAATAGATTGTAGTCACTTTGAAGATGCAGAAAGTATTAGCAATATTATCTTTATATATTCATCAGCACATGTATATGATTGAGAAAGCAATTAAGAACACAAGAGACACAAGATTTAACGTGGAAACCCAATATGGGAAAAACCACCAATGTATCTAGATACTGATTTTCACTTTTCTGAAGTGATGCCCGGTTAGAAGCCAACCCGGTAAAAGGTTACAAAACACACTGTTAGGTGTGACCTTGTTAGAGGATTTAAAACACCCTGCTAGGAGTGGCCTGGTAAGAGGTCTTGAAAACAATTCAATGGAATTGTCACCTTGTTAGAGGATTTACAATATGGTTGTTAAACCAACTCGGTTAAGAGATTTAGAATTCACTGTTACAATGATAAGAAGGTAACAATGAAAAATGACCTGTATAATAATGCAACTATCTTGCTGATTACAGATCTCTGTTCTGCATAATTCTGATCCTTTCTGATCGAATAAATCTCTGCTGCTCCTCAAGGATATCTGAACATCCTTCACCAATTCGCATATACCTTTCCTTCTTTTCTTTTGTAAATCTTCTACTATATATTTTTATTTTTCACATTCGACCTTTTATTTATATGATTTTGGATTTGTCAAATCGACATTATTTAGTATAACAGTCGGCTGAAATAAGCAAACTCTATTTGCAAAAAATCCTTCAAGGGCCGACAATGCTCGGTGACCATAACTTTCTATAATCTTTTGGAGACCGAGGGAACTCGGTAAACACCGACAATCTTTTACCTTCGATAACCGACTGAACTCGGTAAACACTAACTTTTCTTCGATGACCGACTGAACTCGGTAAACACTAACTTTTCTTCGATGACCGACTAAACTCGGTAAATACTAACTTTTCTTCGATGACCGACTGAACTCGGTAAATACTAACTTTTCTTCGATGACCGACTGAACTCGGTAAATACTAACTTTTCTTCGATAATCGAGTGGACTCAGTAAGCACTGATATTCCTATCTGGCAGACCGACTGAGCTCGGTAGAAACTGATTGCTGCGGACTATGACATTGTGTGACATCAAAGACAATACATAATTGAGTAGCAATTTCCTTCAGACAATTGTTTCCAACACCATACATGATACAATATTAATGCAAACCAAAGAATGTCGGTTAAGACATAGCTCAGTCCCAAATATTCATCCTCAAACACACCAAGAATCCATAAATCATGCCTTGAATATTCACAACTTGCAACACCACCAAGTTGGTCAAGAACAAAAAGAATATGAACATGCCAACAAAAAATAACCAAGTGTGATCACCTCAATCAATGCAAACCAACAACACAATAGGACCACAATCTAGAAACATCCAAAAGCACCATGAATAACCACATGAATACCCTTATAACCAATTCTATGTCTTCATCAGTTTTGGTCTCAGTGTCATCATCTTCATCCTCAACTAGGTAGCATGCCTTCTTGCCTTTATATTTGTAGTCTCAATTGTCTCTCTTACCTCTTTGTTAGTTACTTTTGTAGTCTCAGTAATCTCTTTTTCATTCTTCCTTTCATTTGATCTTTCACTTGTTCTTTCATCATCTTTCCTATCAGGGCATCTTGCAAAAATATGACCAGTCTCTTTGCATTTAAAACATACCAAGGTTAACTTACCTCTATATCTTCCTTTGCCTTTCGCTAACCTTCTAGCCATTAATGTTTCATGTTCATCAAGCTCATCTTCCTCAGCTTCACTTTCACTTTCATTTCTTATCTTATGTCTATTGCTTGATCTTCCAATATTTAGAGATGATATAGATGCAAATTCTACCGTAGGTAAAATACTGTTATCATAGTTGCTAAGCTCAAATGCAGTCAATCGACCGATTAAACTATCAAGAGAAATATCATTACTAGGAACTGCTCTCATTTCATGTATTGTTGATACTCTAATAGAATAGGGAGGCAAAAGTTTTCTTACAATTTTACTTACCACAATGTCTTCTTCAATAATTCCACCTACTCCTTGGATAACATTCAACACTTCCTTGATTCAATTGCTATACTGAGTGATATTTTCACCTTCTTTCATCTTCATATTATAAAAATTTCCTCTTAAGCTTTTTTCTTTTACCCTGAGAACATTCACATCTCCTTTATGAACTAGTATTAGCTTGTCCCACATTTGTTTAGTAGTTGTATAGGTCTTGATGTCTTCAAATTTGGCATCTGATAGAGAATAAGGAATTTCAATCATCATAACATTATGTTTTTGTATTTCTTTCATTTTTCTGACACTCAAGGGACCAGTGGGAGTTATAAACTCATTTTCCAATTAGTAAAGTGAAAAATGTCCAATGCTTGATAGATACAACTTCATCCTTCTTTACAATGTTGAGAAATTATCTTTGTTTAGCTGCAACACATCTCTCTTATACATCTTGTGATCTTTAACTTAGGTCCTTCAAACTTCTTCCTTCAAGCACTCTAGCTCTGATACCAATTGCTCAAATATTGCATGGATAAAACAATTGTTGGAAGGTATGAATGAAGGGATCAATGATCCAATGATAATCTATTGTGACAATACAAGTTCTATTAACATTTCAAAAAATCTAGTGATGCATGCAAAGACAAAGAACATATCCATTAAGTATCACTACTTCAGGGAGAAAGTTTAAGAAAAATAAGTCAAATTGGAATATGTAAAGTCACAGGAGAAACTTGCTGATATATTCACAAAAACCTTACCGAATGATACATTTGAATACTTGAGAAGTAGACTAGGGGTCCATCCCTTGTCTAATAGTCACTAAGGTGATATGGGGCTGCACCAACCTATACTTTATTAGAAGAACTAATGATGTTGATGCATGATGTTCACTTTTTAGTATTCCTGAGGTTGTGAAGAAGAAGAAGAAGAAGAAGAAGAAGATGGAAGACACATTGAAATTACATATCTGTACATGCAAGGTACAAAAATATGAACTAAACAACAAAGATACCAATTTTTTTGCTAAAGAGCTGATTATCTTTTGGCATTGCTGTCAAAGGGAGAGATGATTACATTAAATATTCAAAAAGGGAGAGATGGTTACATGATAATACAGAGAGATGATCATGAAATATCAGTTAGAAATGAAGCTAACCAAAAGGGAGAGTCTATAGTTGATGTTGTGTAGTGATTAAACATATTAAATGCATTACTGAGTCATTGCATATAAGACAGAGTTGTAGACACTTAAGATGTTTGATATTCTATGGCATATTTCATATTGTGTTTGTGTTTCCATCAATGCCAAAGGGAGAGATTGATAGACTACAACTGATTGACTACTTGGATAATAGAATGTTGAATGTGAAGATGATCACTGAGCTTCAAAGGCATATGTGAGATATTAAATCATTTATTATATTGTCATTGATGTCAACTAGTTTTGACTGTACTTATCATGATAGTTGCAAACATCTGAAGAAGGTAATAATGGTGAAGGAATGAGATATTAACATGAAGATGAAATGTATGAGAAAGATATGAGTATGGTATTCATTGGGTAACTTATTGACGAGTCTATGATGTTATGATAGTGGTTTGATTGTATTACATGAT